>JAJKFI010012397.1:0-19829 GCA_029204185.1 Lerista edwardsae | reverse complement strand
CTCTCTCTCTCTCTCTCTCTCTCTCTCTCTCTCTCTCTCTCTCTCTCAGGCTGTATCAGATCTCTGCTAAATATTGATTAATTGGCATAGATCCTATTCTATATTTATTCTCCCTTGCATTGAAAATGACTGGATCCATTTGAAGAAAAAGAGAAAGGTTGGTTTTTGTTTTGTTTTGGCTCCAAGTGGCATGAGCTGATTATCCCCCCCCCCATTCTTCAAGTTGCTAGTCTGGAACATTTAGGGCTTCATGTGCTCTCTAAATCCCCATATTTTAGGACTTGCATCAGTTTGATTGTGTTATAAAGATCCAAGCACAGACTCGAGCTAATGCTGAATCTCAATTCTCTAGAAGAGTCTCCAAACTTTTCAGTTTAAGGGCCACAACAAAATTTTATACATTTTCATGGGCCAAAAAATAAATAAATAAAAATCAGCTTTATGAATGAATGAATGACATTTATATGAATGAATAAGATTTACTTGGTTCTTTTTTGTAATCAGCCCAGTATGATTCAGAACAAAAGAGACATTTACAAAGAAACAACGCCCTGCTTCAACTGATATGAGAAATGATATATAATGAGTAAAAATATCAAATATTTTAAGTTGCTGCGGGCTGGATAAAATCTTGTAGCAGGCCAGATTTGGCCCCGGGGCTGTAGTTTGGAGACTCCTGATTTGGAGTACAAGCCTAGGCATGACTACTCAGAAGTCAGTCCCATTGTGTTAAATGGGGCTGACTCCCAGGAACGTGTGTCTAGAATTGCAGTCTCAAATTATCTGTTGTCTGGGTGAGTTAGATGATTTGCTTTATGTGTACAACACAATAAACATCACCATCATCTCAAAATGACTCCCGCAGTTTAAAAACCCATGCCTACTGGGTTATAATTTGAGGCACTGTGGTAGGATAAGCAATAAACAAACAACCCCATCATTCCTCTAAGTGGCAGGCCTCTGCCCTCAAGGAGTTTACAGTATGTTGTTGTTGTTCAGTCACTAAGTCGTGTCCAACTCTTTGCGACCCCCTGGACCGCAGCACACCAGGCCTCCCTGTCCTCCACTAGCTTCCGGAGTTCGCCCAACTTCATATTCATCGCTTCGGTGACACTCTCCAACCATCTCATCCTCGGCCGCCCCCTTCTCCTTTGGCCTTCCATCTTTCTCAGCAGGACGGTCTTTTCTCAAGAGTCCTCTCTCCTCATGAGGTGGCCAAAGTATTGGAGCTTCAGCTTCAGGATTTGTCCTTCCAGGGAGCCATCAGGCTTGACTTCCTGTAGGATTGCCCGATTGGACCTCCTTGCAGTCCAAGGGACTCTCAAGAGTCTTCTCCAACACCATCATTCAAAGCATCTATTCTTTGGCGCTCTGCCTTTCTTATGGTCCAGCTCTCACAGCCATACATTGCTACTGGGAAAACCATCGCTTTGACTAGGCGAACCTTTGTTGGCAGGGTGATGTCTCGGCTTTTTAAAAAGTTGTCCAGGTTTGCCATAGCTTTCCTCCCAAGAAGTAAACGTCTTTTAATTTCATGGCTGCAGTCACCGTCTGCGGTGATCTTGGAGCCCAGGAAAATAAACTGTCACGGCTTCCATTTCTTCCCCTTCTATTTGCCAGGAAGCGATGGGAGTGGTTGCCATGATCTTAGGTTTTTTTTTTGTTTTTTTTTTGAGCTTCAAGCCAATTTTGGCACTTTCCTCTTTCACCCTCATCAGAAGGTTCTTTAGGTCTTCCTCACTTTCTGCCATTAGAGTGGTATCATCTATATATCTGAGATTGTTGATATGTCTCCCAGCAATCTTGATTCCAGCTTGTGAATAATCCAGCCCAGCCTTCCTCATGACGTACTCTGCATATAAGTTAAATAAGCAGGGTGACAGTGTACAGCCTTGTCGTACTCCTTTCCCAATTTGAAACCAGTCGGTTGTTCCATGTCCAGTTCTAACTGTTGCTTCCTGGCCCACATACAGGTTTCTCAGAAGAAAGTTTGCGGTATAAATGCTGACAAATGGGGAGGCCATCCAAGGAAAGAGAGAGGGCACATGATCTGCTTGCTTTGGATCGTGGTTTCGTAGTCTTTTGACGGCCATATTTCAAATGCTTTCCTTAAAATTGTCACTTGCCAGATTCCAATCTGACGTGGAAACCGTTGCCATTTTACCCATATTCTTCCGAATCGCAGACTCTCCCATTGCAACACTTAGCAGGAGAGGTTTGTGCCCATCATCTCAAAAATCATTGCAAGATCTTTGCAAGGTAGGGAAATATTTGGATCCCCCCCCCCAAATACTGCAGATTTAGGGTTCAGAAGCTTGCCTACCTATTGCACATAGGGTCATATTCAGCTGCCAATCTGAGTCACGGCATTGATACATCTAGCCTAGTATTGCCTAGGCCCAGACTGGTAGCATTTCTTCAGGTTTGACATCAGAGGCAGGTCTATCTTATCTCTACTTGAGGATACCGTCAGGGGTTGAACCTGGAAACTTCTGCATGCAAAAGCAAGACTTGAACTCTTTTTCTCAGTGCAGGCATTCGTATACGGTGCAAACTTCACATCTGTTTTGCTGCCAGCTCTAATATAACAAGGAAAGAAGTGATCAACCAGCACGAGGTCTGTTTCTTTTCCCACAGCACAAAAGCTCTCATAGATTATAACATCCCTGCTCATGCCGCTAGTCCTCAGTTTACTGAGCTACATTCAGCAACAGAAGCTGCATAAAGGTTCCACTCAGGGCCAGCTTTAAGTCAATTGGGCTCTGTGCCTAAGGGCCCCCCACACTAGCATAATCTACTGTAGTCTTGTCAAATTGCAATACGACATTGCAATGAGCACCTACCACACTAAAACAAGTGATTTTTGTCACTATTGACTTTCCAAAGGTCATCTCTACACATTGTGTGTGTTTACTTGCAGACTGACATGTGTGCAATATTATTATTATTATTAATAACAATAATAACAACAACAACAACAACAATAATTTATTTAATTTTTATCCCGCCTTTCTGCCCCATGGGCACCCAAGGCGGCTTACAACATTAAAACCATCACTTTAAAAACCACGAGTCTAACAATGAAAACAATGTTAAAAACAATATTAAAACGGTTAAAAATTTAAAACAAGCAAGCCCCGTGGATCCTTTAAAATATAAGATCAAGAATGTAAAATGCCAGCTAGCCTGTCAGCAATTGAAGCCTTGTTTAAATAAAAATGTCTTCAACCCCCGGCAAAATATTGCCAAAGAGGGGGCAGTTCTTAATTCTAAGGGGCGGGTATTCCAAAGTCGGGGGGCCACCACCAAGTATTTAAATATGCTGAGCGCCACTGCGCCCATGAACTTCCATGCACTTCTCAAGTGCACATTTGGATCTACTATAGAGATAGAAAGTCTATAATAAGTTTTATTAATATTTCTAAGATCTCTGAGATTCTACAGAGCTTGGCTGTGAACCTTGCAAAAAAAAAAGGTTTCCAGTTCGGCCCCGCAGTAAGGAGGCCGAAGTAAGTAAAGTTTCCAGTAAGGCCGGCCCCGTTTCCACAGTCTGTGATTATTATTTTTTTAAAAAAATCATTGATCAATTAAAAAAAAATAGAGAGACTGAAAGACACAAATCATTTTGTTTAACTGAAAGGGGAGATGGGCAATTCGGGGCTTGCAACAGTTCAGCTGAGGCATCTATTTAGAGAAAAGTAACCGCAAGAATTGTGGGTGTTTGGATGCAGGAAATCTTGACTATAGCCAGGACATCTGCATTCTCCTATATACTAGCTAAACATTAAAAGGCAACAAAAAAATCACTCAGCATTCTGTAGGTAGCAAACTGCTTCCTGATTTTGCTGCTTCCTGGTGCAAAGGTCAGAGGGGATTCATCTAGTCCAACCCCTGCATCAAGGCAAGGCAGACGACTCTGACAAGAATGAGACCAGACCGTAGTTTGTCCGGGAGCTGAGCACACCTTATTGTGCATTATCCAGCCTTCAGCTATCATTGGGAAAGTGCTCTTGCTGCCCAGGAGCCCCTGTGCACATGCGCACTCTACCTTTGAATAGCAGATATCAAGGCGGACTCAGCAGCAAAACCCAGCCAACACAAATAGTTTGCAAACAGGAGTCCTACGCTGGGCTGAAAGGTTGGCAGTCGTATTTTTAGCGTAGGCTAAGTAGCAGCAGTTGTGGGGGTCTTGACCCCAGAAAATCCTACTCCCATTGTGTGTGTGTGTGTGTGTGTGTGTGTGAGAGAGAGAGAGAGAGAGAGAGAGAGCATAACTGGCTAAAGTGTCCTAGGTTAAGCACCTGCCTGCTTAAAATAAAAAAGAAGAAGAAAGCTGGAGGTTTTATTTCTCATCAACTGGATGAAGAATCCTGTGTAGCCAGAAAGCTTGGCAGAGTTGTCTCAAAGAAATGGACTCTGTTAGAAAGCTGATGAGTAACTGGGCTGTTGAGAGAAGGCTTTGCTGAATTCCGCTGGACTTTTGACAAGACTGCGGTGAGATCTTGTCTCTTGCATCTATCCCATTTTTCAGTAGTAGCAGCATTTATTGTATAACAAGATGTCATTACAACCACAAAACAACAAAACATTTCAAAATCACAAATTAAACAAATTGAGCTCTAATTTTCTGGGCAGCCAGTACAAATCTTGCTACATTTGAAGTAATATCACCTGAAACATCGGCAAGAAGAAAACATATCAAATGATCATCCAACCTATGTTGTATGAAGGGGGACAAAAATTTTACACTAATCCCTTCGTACAATGGACAATATAAAAGGATATGCCCAATATCCTCAACCATATTGTTACCACAAATGCAAACTCTATCGGAGTAAGGAATATTGTTGTATCTATCCCATCATCTATCCCATTCTGAAATCCCTGCATTTCACTTTAAAATGTGCTTCGAGGCCACCGTGGGAAAAGAGAGAGAGAGAGAGAGAGAGAGAGAGAGAGAGAGTTTCAACCACGGTGCGCCTCAAGCATGGTCTGAAAAATGCTGGCCACAGCTCTGCGAGTAAGAACGGAGGCTGGGCAGCTCTTCCTGTCTGTGGCCGACGCAGGCTGTCGGGGCCTGGCTGCGGAGTCCGGACTCTGCACGGTTTTGGTTTTCTGGCTTTTGCCTCTCGCGTGACTTCCCGGCTGCAGGGCTCTTGCTGTGGCACGCTGCTATGTCCATTTTAAAAGTCAGCCAGAGGAAATGCAACATGCTTATTTATAAAGGTGCAGCAGGTTCCAGAGGCAGATCTAAGGGAGGGCAAAGCTCTAAGTGTTGCAAGAAGCCTCACCTTGCAGTGGAACTCACTCCTCTCCTGCACCGTTTTAGCCAATCCTCACAGGGAACAGCAACATCTTGGCGTTGCTTACTGGCTGCAGCAGCAAGGGAGAGGAGGGGTTTACATGGCAGGGTAGGGCTCCTTGCAAAACTTAGAGCTCTGCCCTCCCTGTAGATCCGCCTCTGGCAGGTTCACACGCACGCACAGCGAGCTTCTGGTCTGCCTCCGTGCATTTTGCCACGAAGGGTGATCATTGTGGGCTGGGGTCTTGCCTGGCAGTGGATGGGCAGAATCAGGCCCAGCAGGAGGTCCGAACTGGACTAGCGATTCTGCAGGAGTATTCAGGGTCTCATCAGAATCCAAGAAACCAGTGCAGAGAGATCTGTTGTGCCAGCATGCCAGAGGAAGACTTTTGAGAGCCTCATCTGTTCCCAGCCTGGTTTTCGGAAAACCGGGAGAGCCTCCAGATTCGGACCAGAACTCAAGATATCATACAGCTGGGAAAAGCCCAGACGTCCAAAAGAATAGCTGGTCCAAAGAATAGCTGGGTTGGAGTGTTTTTCCTACGAGGAAAAGTCCAAGTGTTTGGGGCGCCTTCTTTCTTTGTCTGCTCCGTTTATATCCTACCTTTGAAAAGGAGAGATTGAGGGTGCAATCCTAACCTGGCGTTGGGCCAGCACAGTTAGGCCAGCAAGCTTTGACCAGCACGAGGGCCACCCTAAAGTGTGTTTGGACCACTCTCGGAGTCGTGCGATGGCCTCTGAGAGAGGTCCAAACATGCTTTCGGGTGTCCCTTGCGCCGGCCAAACTTTGCTGGCCGAACTGTGCCAGCCCAACTCCAGGTGAGGATTGCACTCTGTGGCATGCAGGGGGGGGGAACGAAGGAGGCGATGATACGCAAACATAATAGAGATGTACTTATTTCGTTAGTATTTTAAAAACATTTGTATCCTGCTTGTCTTGCCACAGGACCGTGGCACCAAGAAGAAGCAATGATAAAATTATGTGGTGTTGGGGATAAGAGAACCCCAACCAGCCATTCCTGAAGCCCTGTCACCAGTGCGCGCATGCGCATGCATACATTTCATTAAAGGCTGAGCGGGAAAAGCCAGGTTTTAAGCAATCTGCTGAAGAGGGGGGGCGGCCACCAGCAAGCCTTGGTGGAGAGGGCGTTACTTGGGTTTGGAGCCAGCACCAAAATGGCCCCGCCTTCAGGGGAGGGGCTCCCTCACTGGAGACCTTCAAGCAGAGGCTCGACAGGCACCTGCTGGAGATGCTGTAGGGGGATTTCCTGCTCCAGGCAGAGGGTTGGACTAGATGACCTTGTGGGTCCCTTCCAGCTCTAGGATTCTGTGTCATAGGCCAGCCCACTCCCTTTATGGGATGTCCTGAGCCCCCTCCCACCATGCCTTCCTGAAGTTGGGGGGGGGGCTTTACCTGAAGCAGTAAAACCCCGGCAGTGGTCTTGAAGATTGCTCGGGGAAGCAATCAGGGCGGTTCGACAGTGGAACAGACTGCCACTGGAGGGAGGTGGTGGATTCTCCCTCACTGGAGAGTGACCTTCAAGCAGAGGCTCGACAGGCACCTGCTGGAGATGCTCTAGGGGGATTTCCTGCCACAGGCAGGGGGTTGGACTAGATGACCTTGTGGGTCCCTTCCAGCTCTAGGATTCTACATGAACTGCATGCTGACGACTTCACAGCCCACGTCTCTCATGCACTTCATTTGGTGGTTTCATCTGGGTGATGGATGATGGAATCCTGTGGAAATCCCCCCCCCCACCCGCAATCAGGAGACAGAACATGCATCAAATGGTGCCAGGTGAGAAGGAAGTGGACAGAGAGGAACTTCTCTCTCATTCTAGTGACAGTGATTGACAGTAGATGCATGACAGACCCAGGGATGCCCTTCTTTGTAAAAGACAGAATTAACCTGCGGAACTCCCTTCCACAAGGTTGGACACCAGCTTGCATAGCTTTAAACGGGGATGAGAAAAATCCACGGAGGAAGAGGGGGTCAGTCAGTCGGTTGATGGGGCTATTACTGGCTATATGGAACCTCCATATTCCAATGCAGTCTACCTGTGAACAGCAGTTCCTGGGCGAGAAAAGTGGCAGAGAGGGTGGGATGTCTTCATATCCAGCTTGCAGACTTCCCACTTGTCCTTGATATTTTGTGGTGTTGGCCTTGGTTGGCCCCAGAGAGAGTTCTTGACAAATTCCACCTCCTCCTCTGGGTTTAAGGGATACTGATGGTTCTTCCTTCCCGGTGGTGGATTGGCAGACCCCGAGTTAGATCCAGATCAGGGAAGTTAAGCAAGATACTCGCCTCAGAAGGAACCCTGGTCACCCTAGGCGATTAGCTTGGCCTGCACATGAATGACGTCTTTTAAAAATCTTACAGCACAAACATACATAATTGCAAACTGGTGCACTGAACTCTTTCAACCATCCTGTTATGTAGCAATCCAGAGATCTCAGAGGGCCCTCAAACGCATGATTAAACACATGTTTAATTTCTGCCGGTCTTTTTTAATTTGCCTTCTCTGGAATGACAGCAGACATTGGAGCGAATTAGCAGTTTATGCTTAGGTTCATTTTAAGGGTGCCTGTTTTGTTTGTGTCTTTTTTTTTTTAATGGCTTATTGCTCCGAAGCCAAGAATACCTGTGACTAGAGGCGTTTGAAAATGGCCTTCTTTATTTTACTCAGAAGTAAGCCCATCGGATTCAGTAAGGCTGTTATTCGCCTGAAACAACCACATCCGAGACAGCGAAGTGGCTTCTAAATTGCTGAAACCAGAAAAGCTGAGAGGAAAGTAGGCTCAGAAAAAGGCACGTCTTGGAAGTAGAGTTGTTTTATAAAATACTGCGTTCCAATTCAGCAATTTGAAAATCTGATGTGATCAGTTTTGGATAAAAACAAATAATTTGCTTGTTTGTATTTTAGTTTTCGGTACTTACCTATGCAATGGGGCATTGCTTAATTTTGTTTGGTCTGTGTTAAGTCTGCCGTTGCCTGTATTTTTACATTTTCTCTTATACAAAAAATTGTACAAGAAGGGTGGGAATGCAGAGAGTAAAGTAAAATCAAGAAAATCAGGAGAAGGCTCTCGAATTTGCATCTGGAGTTCAAATACAGATCTCTGGAAATGTAGGCTGGGTTTGAATCAACCTCCTTCTTGCTCTCCGTCTCTCCTGAACAATATTCACAGAAATAGACTGACTCGGTGTCAGGAGGGAGAAGCCATAAAGGCATACTGCACAATGGAAAAAACCACACAACACAGTGTATATTTCTTGCGAGAGTATAAAAGGGGACACCAGAAACCCCAGCAAAGTGAATTTGTAATGTTCACTCTCATACCTAGGCAAATATGGTGAAGTCAGGAATAAAGTGAATCTCTACGGAACACCGAGAAGGGAAATCCATATTGCTCATTTTTTTTTAAACCAGCTAACTTTTGATTTTTAATTTGATGATGATGATGGCGGGAGACAGATTTTGTCCTTGTCATTCTAGAATTCAATGTTACGAAGGGCCCAATCCTATCCACGTTTCCTGCACCGATGCAGCCGCAATGCAGGCCCAAGCAGAGGCAGATCTACAGGGAGGGCAAAGCTCTAAGTGTTGCAAGGAGCCTTACCCTGTCATGTAAACCCCTCCTCTCCCTTGCTGCTGTAGCCAGTAAGCAAGGCCAAGATGTTGCTGTTCCCTGTGAGGATTGGCTAAAACGGTGCAGGAGAGGAGTGAGTTCCACTGCAAGGTGAGGCTTCTTGCAACACTTAGAGCTTTGCCCTCCCTTAGATCTGCCTCTGGGCCCAAGGTAAGTGGACCTACGTTCTCTTACCCTGAGGAGGCCTCAGCACAGTAACTGCCCTTGTTGCACCAGTGCTGGAAAGTTGGACAGAATTGGGCCCCCAGCTGAAGCTGAGCTGTGAGACTGGTAAGAGTGGCTGCTAAACACTGCTATAACTTGCAGAATGCATTGCAAGCAGCAAGCGCTGCTTGGCTTGCTGGTGACCTGGAAAGGGGATTATGGTGGACCTGGGAAGAGAGGGGAGCTCTGCTGAGAGCTGTGAGCAAAGTGGCGGAATGGAACCTCCACAGCTGCCTGCAGTTTACCTCTGGAAACAGCATGCGGGGGGCTAGTTGGGCCTTTGGAGCCCCCAGGAAGTCTCGTCTGCCTTAAGGATAGTTGTGGATTTGGGCCACAATTAAATATTGGGGGCAGACTTAACCCCTGGGGAGTGTGTGCGATAGCTGGTCAGTTCATCTGGGAAGCCTCCACTGAAACAAACATGGGAAAAAATAGCCAGTCAGTGACAACTGCATTTCCATCAGCACTCGTGCTGCCGTACGAGACGTAAGCTCCCTGCCCCAGGACGCTTACAGTCTCCAAATTCAACAAAGGGCCGTGAGGTGGAGGCAGATGGGAAAGAGCATGCTTTTATTTCCATTCTGGGTGTATTCAGCTTCACCAGCGAGACGGTGCCAAGACTTTTCCCTGCTGTGTGTGCAAATCCACACATAAATAATATTTGGCTGCATTGCCGCTCAGTTAATGATTTTTCTGATTTCAGCACAAAACCACCCAGAATTGAAACTCGAAAAATATGCTTATCGATACCAGCGCACACGCGCAAGCAAACATAGTGTCTTTTTTTTTTTTTTTTGCTTTTCTGGTCTTCCTTCGCCGCAGCCCCCCCTTTCTTCCCCTGCCACCCCGAATCCAGGGCTGACTGGGTTAAATCAGGTTGGCTTCTGATTGCAATCTGTCAGATTTTTAGGCTGGTGACGTGGGGAGAGCTGGAGAGCGCAGAGGTTTGGGTTGTGGGATCGATAACGCTGGCTTTGGGCTGGAAAAGGAGCAAGCTGGGGGAGTGCTCTCTGGAGAGAGAGAGAGAGAGAGAGAGAGAGAGAGAGAGACAAAGAAGAGGTTAGTAGATCCTGGATCTATCAACCCCAGCAAAAATTAAACGGAGAGCCCCCTTTCTGAGCAAATGTCTAGCTCGCGATGCATTTTCTGAACACCACCCCCACATCCTTGCAACCTGCGCCCTGGGCACCAGTTTTGCAAGCAAATCCTTGAGCTCTGGAGAGTAGGACTTTTTACGCCGGATAAAAAAAATTTACCTGCTTCTAATCAAGGCTTCTTCTTTCTTACTGAGGGAGTTTGAATTGCTGGGTCCAGGAAGTGGCTTTCCCCCCCCTTCTTCTGCACACCTCTAAAGAAAGGAAAGATAGAAACCAGCGGAGGAAATGAATTTTAAGCACAAGCTGCCTGGGTAGAGATTTTTTTTTTCTCCATCCAGTGCTCTGGTCGAAAATTCATATTTCCAGCCTCTGCTTTTTCCCCCTCCCTTCCTAGAGTCCTCCATGCTTCCAACATGCCCAGAAGATCCACGATTCGACACTAGGTAAGCCACATGCATTTTTCGCTCTTTTCAAATTTTGGGGGGGCTGGTTTTGACTTTTGGAAGGGGGCAGGAGACAGAGCCATCCGTTTGCTCACCATGCCCCCCCCTCTCTTCTCCTCTTCCCAAACTCACCTCACCCTGAACGGGGTGGCGATGATGGTGTGATGTCGTGCGTTTTGCATGCACAGGGGAAGGGGGGGCTGCCCCCTTAACTGAGGCGACAGGAAGCCTCTAGTGTCCCCTGGAAGCTGGTGGGGGGGGGGCACATTGGGGCTGGCCTGCCCCCTCTTTCCCTTCCCAAACAGACGCGTTTGTTCAACGCATAGAAAAATCTGAATTCGCGTTAGAAGTTTGGCCGAGGGGTACTTAATTTGGCCTGTGGGGAGGCATCCTTGATGGGCTTTTTTGGGTTTTTTTTTTGCACATTTTAAAACATGCTCTGCTCTCTCTCTCTCTCTCTCTCTCCCCCCTTCCTCCACCCCCCCTTCTGTTCCCGCCCTGCCACAGGATCTCAACGCGTTCGGTGCTGCCGTTTTCTGCGCCGGTGCCATCCAGAAGGGACGCCTAACCGGGTCCGGCGATCCGGCTGCCGAGCGGACGGGGCGATGAGGAGCTCCTAGGCGCCGGCGGCACCATGAACGTCCCGTTGAGCTTGGAGAACGGCGGGGACCTGTCCGGGCAGGAGCAGGAGCTCCTGCACAGCGACGCCCGGGCGCTGCACCCGGCCCTGCAGAGACCTTCGCTGGTGGCCTCGGTCCTGGACGGCGGGGACTACCACCGCGCCGAGCACGCCTTGGCCACCTCGTTGCACCCGGGGCTGGGCTTCGGCGGGGAGTCGCCCCCCGCCGCGGGCGCCAGCAGCTACACCACGCTGACGCCGCTGCAGCCCCTGCACGAGAAGTTCCACCACCACCACCACCATCAGCAGCAGCATCACCACCACCACCACCAGTGTCTGCCCATGGGCAACGTGATCGGGAGCTTCACGCTCATGCGGGAGGAGCGGGGGCTGGGGGCCGGCGGGAACTTCTACAGCCCCTACCACAAGGAGCTGGGCATGGGGCAGGGCCTGTCCTCCCTGCCCAGCCCCCAGCTGGCCCCCATGCACAACTACCCCGGCCACGCGGCGGGCCACCTGGGCAACGAGAAGGTGCTGCTGGGCAATGGTTTCGAGGCCATGTTCGGGCGGGTGGAGCAGCACTTCCCCCGGGAGATGTCCCCCTCCCAGAACTCCACCATGGCCTCCCCGACCCCCATGGGCCAGACCCCCTACGGCCACCCCAGGTCGGACCTCGGCGCCAGGCCCAACCCGCCCATCGCCAGCCAGACCACCGTCCTCGCCAGCCAGCTGGAGGAGATCAACACCAAGGAGGTGGCGCAGCGCATCATCGCCGAGCTGAAGCGCTACAGCATCCCGCAGGCCATCTTCGCCGAGCGGGTCCTCTGCCGCTCGCAGGGCACCCTGTCGGACCTCCTGCGGAACCCCAAGCCCTGGAGCAAGCTCAAGTCCGGGCGGGAGACCTTCAAGCGCATGTGGAGGTGGCTGCAGGAGCCCGAGTTCCAGAGGATGGCCGCTTTAAGGTTAGAAGGTAAGATAATTATTCCCCAGGCCCCAGCCAGGACTTGCAGGTGGAACAATACAAGGGATCGCAACACTGGCTGCCCCCCCCCCCCCGCGCACCGGACCAGAGAACCACGGCCAGAGGCGGATCTACGGGGAGGGCAGAGCTCTAAGTGTTGCAAGGAGCCTGACCCTGTCGTGCAAATCCCTCCTCTCCCTTGCTGCTGTAGCCAGTAAGCAACGCCAAGATGTTGCTGTTCCCTGTGAGGATTGGCTAAAACGGTGCAGGAGAGGAGTGATTTCCACTGCAAGGTGAGGCTCCTTGCAAAACTTAGAGCTTTGCCCTCCCTTAGATCTGCCTCTGGCCACGGCGCAGGCCGGAGGAGCTCACTCCCGTTCGCACTGAGAGGAGCCGAAAGAGACAAAATTACGCAGGGAGATAGACTGGGGGGCAGGGATGGACTTTTCCCTCTTGCACAACACCAGGACCAGGGGACAGCCACTAAAATGGAGTGGCTTTCTACACCCGAACCAGGGGGCATCCGCTAAAACTGAGGGTTGGGAGAGTTCAAACAGATCAAAGGAAGTCCTTTTTGACCCAGCGGGTGGTTCATCTGTGGAACTCTTTGCCACAGGAGGTGGTGATGGCATCTGGTCTGGATGCCTTGGACGGATTTCTGGAGGAAAGGTCCATCGTGGGCTATAGGCAATGAGGGATTGTGCAACCGCCTTACAAAGTTGGTGGGCTACTGGTACCGGGTGCAAGGGAGTGGCCACAGGATCCAAGCATCTTGTTGTCTCATGCCTCCCTGGGACACCTGGTGGGGCCGCTGTGAGATACAGGAAGCTGGACTAGATGGGCTTTTGGCCTGATCCAGCAATGGGGCTCTTCTTATGTCCTTATGAGTGTTGGGAGAGTTAGGACAGACAAGCGGACATATTTTTGACCCAGTGCACACTTAAACTGTGGAACTGCTTGCCACTGGGTGTGGTGAAAGCCTAGAGGTCTTGAAAAGGGGATTGGACTGAATATTGGGGGGCGGGGAGAAGTATCCTAGGTTACAAGCCATGATGGGTGTACACCGTCTCCTGCTTCTCGAAATAGGCACCTGAATGCCAGGTGCAACGGAGTGGCCACGGGGTGCAGGCAGCTTGTGTGTTTCCAGAAGCACCTGTTGGGCCACTGTGAGGGGAGGTGCAGGAAGTTGGACTAGGTGTGGGCCCCCTTTGGCCTGATCCAGCGGGGCCTTCACCGCCATGATTGTGGCCCCCTGAAAAGCCCTGAATTCTGGAGCTGCGAATGAATAGTCACCGCCTTGCGCCTCTTATTCGGCAGTAATCCGAACCCCAACAATTGATTAGACAGCAGCAATCGGGAATGGCTACTTCCCAAACAAGGGTTGGGAGAGTTAAAACAGATAAAAGGAAGTACTTTTTGACCCAGCGGGTAGTTAATCTGTGGAACTCTTTGCCACAGGAGGTGGCGATGGCATCTGGTCTTGATGCCTTTAAGAGGGGATTGGACGGATTTCTGGAGGAAAGGTCCATCGTGGGCTATAGGCAATGATGGATTGTGCAACCTCCTTACAAAGGTGGTGGGCTACTGGTATCAGGTGCAAGGGAGTGGCCACAGGATGCAGGCATCTTGTTGTCTTGTGTGCTCCCTGAGGCTTCTGGTGGGGCCGCTGTGAGATCCAGGAAGCTGGACTAGATGGGCCTTTGGCCTGATCCAGCAGGGCTCTTCTGATGTTCTTATGTCACTGCCTTGCGTCTCTTATTCGGGAGTAATCCGAACCCCAACAATTGATGAGACAGCAGCAATCGGGAATGCACCAGAGATGCTCGTAAAAGACGGGGTTGCAAAGGATCCCAAGCAAATGCCCCCTGCACTGCGCATGCCTTGCTCAGGTGCGCCTTGTATTGTTCCACACCGAGTTCAGACACATTTCCTGTGCGCATTCGGATCCCAGTCAGAGCGCCCAGTTTGCCGGTCGGTCAAAAATGTTCCCGTTCCCGAGAAAGCTGCCCCCAAACTCCAAATAAGTTTTCTCCTGTTTAGGATTGTTTTTCCTCCTCTTTCCCCCCTCTCCACCCACAGAATGTTCTTTGAGGAATGTGGTTTGATTTGGGCTGCTCCGCACCCTTGCTCAGGAGTTCGTTCTGCTGCACCCAGTCAAACTTACCAGTGGTATCACTCAAATGATTTAGGAAAAGGAACTCGCTTTTGATTGGCACTTGTCGGGAACCCGGAACCAGCCACGGAGCCCGTTAGGATCCGGAACGCCCGTTCCAGCCCGTTCCCCCTGAATGACATCACTGAAATTTACTTCTGGGGACGTACAGTGGGCGCTTCTTGCCCGTGGGCTCAGCATCCCCGGAGTGGAGCGTCTGTGGATACTGAGCCCGTGGTACTCCCCTGAGTACCTCCAGATGCACCAGGAAGCCACTTATGCTTCAGCTTCCTGCTGCAACCAGAGGTGTTCTGAGGTGCGTGGAAGCCACCGGCAGTCTCCCTGTGCCTCAGGATGCAACTGAAGCCCCTGGTGTAAACAGGAAGTGGCTTCGGGTTGTGCTGTGGGAAACCTCTGGAGGGCTGGGCACAGCCCCCAGTCACGTGTTGGGGTGGTGGGCTCTGCCCACCCCCAGAGGCAGATCTAAGGGCAAAGCTCTACATTTTGCAAGGAGCCTCACCTTGCAGTGGAAACCACTCCTCTCCTGCACCGTTTTAGCCAATCCTCACAGGGAACAGCAACATCTTGGCGTTGCTGACTGGCTACCGCAGCAAGGGAGAGGCGGGATTTGCATGACAGGGTTAGGCTCCCTGCAACACTTAGAGCTCTGCCCTCCCTGTAGATCCATCCGCCTCTGCCCACCCCTTCTGGACTTCATTATCGGCTGACTTTGGTGTCTGGGGCTTGTGTGTGTCCTGGAATGGCTACGGAGGTATCAGAGACGGTGTGCTTTTCATTGCAAGGGCAGGTTTTGTTTTCAAGAGGAAGATAAGAAAATTAGGTGTTTGCCAGAGGCGGGAAAATGGCACCACTTCAGGTTGTCAGCCCGACCAAGTCATCGGGAAGCCTCGGTTAAGCCAACCAGGGTCCTGCACAGCCAGACTTCTAAGCCGCACGATGAAGACGGCGCTTCGGAACCTTGAGAGCCAAATGAGGATTTGGGAGCACTGCCAAACTGCGGAAGGCGGCTACGATGTCAGTTTGGTTCCAGGGAGAAACTGGGCGCCCAGGGGGTCGCGGGAAGCTCTCCAAGGAAGGGGGAGCTGGGAAAAAGGGACAGGGAAGGGTAACCAAAATGATCTGGGGCTTCAAGACTGAGGACTTTTAGAAAAGGAGACTCAAGTGGGGGCGGAGGAACAGGACACACCACCGAGCACGGAATTCAACACAGCGCGGAGAAAGTGGAAAGAGTGGAAAGTGGAAATTTGCGTCCATTACACTACCTCTTGGGGGATTACCCAATAAAATGGGTAGGGCTCAAGGCAGCCAATAGCAAAGACTGGACACACTACTTCATGAGCCAGTGGTACTCCCTGCTACAAGACGCAGCCCAATCCTACCCAGGACTGGGCTGCCAGTGGAGCGGAATCCCGCTGTTCCAAAATGGCTGCCGACAGCGTGCAGAGTGCTCCTTCAGCGGCCAGTTAAAAAGACTGGGTCCGAGGAGACCCATTGCAGAGCGGGAGGCTTACGGAGGGGCAAATAACTTTTCCCTCCCGCCCCCCGTCCCTCGCGAGACACAATGTGCTTCTTTTTGGTGTGGCGGCACGAGTCAAGGCTGGGGTGGGGAATAGGATTGGGCTTGCAGTGAAGCCTGCAGGCTTCAGTGTCTTTCAAAGGCTGGAGCTCCAGCCACAAGAATTAGCCCTCATGGTTACATGGACTCTCCTTGTCCAGGTGCAGTCTACCAGCGACCCCTTGAGGCCGGGGACAGGCCATCCCATTTCAAGGTCCTGGCTCGTGACCAATAACCAGAGCATGCCCCCATGGTGGCACCTCTCCTTGAGCAATGCAATTCACCTGTGGACCTCCTTGCCACAGGACGCGGTGAGGGCGTCTGTCCTAGCGGTCTTGAAAAGGGGATCGAATGGATTGAGGGAGGAAAAGTCTATCACAAGTGACCAGCCACAATGGGGAGGTGCAACCTAAGAACATAAGAACATAAGAAGAACCTACTAGAAGTGTCTCTGAATGCCAGGTGCAAGGGAGTGGAAATAGGGGGAGGGGTCTTGTGGGTCCCCTGAGGCACCTGGTGGGCCACTGTGAGGCACAGGAGTCTGGGCTAGATGGGCCTTTGGCCTGATCCAGCAGGGATTACTTGGCTAGCGATTCACCTGCACCCAGAGACTCCAGGCAGGGAATAGAGACAGAGAGAGGGGAAGTCCAATGAATCGATGACTCTATACTTAGCAGTGCTGAGGCGAAGCTGTTCTAATAATATTTGCAGGGCGACAGCAAGCCTGCGTCGAGCCGGGATTGTCCGGAGAGGTCTCAGAGTGCTGACCATTGCAAACGATGTATAAAAGGGAAGTTTGCGCTGATGGGAAATTAAAAGATTTTTTTTCCCCTTAAAAAAAACAAAAAAAACAACACACCAAACCACTTAGCTTTCTTGCTTTTAACTGATTCGTATAAATCCCAGAGTCACTCAACGAAAGGGAATACGTTGCAGTTAGTAAATTAGTGAGCAAGAAGGAAAAGAAATCTATCGTTGGTGCGCCTTCAGTTGCAGATAGATGTTATCTTCGGCCGTTTTGGGTTTTGGAATCCTCCTCTGCTCTCAGATTCTCCAGTGTTTTGAGTCTGGGCATTGGAGGAGAAGAGATGAGTGGGAAAGAGAGTCTCTGATGTCTAGAGCACGTCTAGCCTACCTCTCTCTTCTCCTCCAGGCATCCCACTGTTTTTAATCCAGGCAGCAGGAAGTGGAAGAGCAGGTGAAACATAAACTCTGCTGGGTCAGGCCAAAGGCCCACCCAGTCCAGCTTCCTGCATCTCACAGTGGCCCACCAGGTGCCTCAGGGAGCACATGAGACAACAAGATGCCTGCATCCTGTGGCCACTCCCTTGCACCTGGCACTCTGAGGAAGCCTACTACTAATGCAAGGAGGTTGCACAACCCATCATGGCCTATAACCCACAATGGACTTTTCCTCCAGGAACCTGTCCAGTCCCCTTTTAAAGGCATCTAGGCCAGATGCCATCACCACCTCCTGTGGCAAGGAGTTCCACAGATTAATTCCCTGCTGGGTTAAAAAAAAAAAAAAAGCATTTCCTTCTATCCATTCCAACTCTCCCACCACTCAGTTTTAGTGGCTGTCCCCTGGTTCGGGGGTTGTGAGAGAGGGAAAACAACATCCCTCTATCCACCCCATGCAGAATTTTCATTTATGCCCCCCACTTAAGGCAACCCCCTCAACTAGCATCCATGAACGGACTGACCCTGCTTTTACAGGCCAGCAATGGGGAAGGAGGGCCCAAGAATTAGCAGCTTGCCTCTGCCCTCCAAAGTGACGCGTGGGCCACAAAATACTCACTGAAACCTATAAGTAGTGATTTTAAAGCAAACACAAGGAAGTCCGCAAAGCATACCAAAAAAACCCCTGCAACTCCCTGCCACAGGATGTGGGGCTGAGCATTAGCACTCCAAGCTTTTCAGAAGGCTTAAGCAAATCCCTCCTTGGCCGGTTGCCACACCAAATAACTCACGAAAGCAGACAATTTTCACTGCCCTGGCCTGGTCTCCGTTTCCTGGGTATCTATTAATGTGTAATTAGTCTGTGGAACTCCTTGCCACAGGATATGGTGATGGTGCCTGGCCTAGACGCCTTTCGGACAGACTGAAGGAGGAAAGGTCCATCGCAGGTTCTAAGCAGTGGTGTCATTCAAATGATTTAGGAACAGGAACTCACTTTGGATTGGCACTTGTTGGGAACCCGGAACCAGCCACGGAGGCCGTTAGTTCTGTTCTGTTAGTTCACGCCTGTTCTGGTCCGTTCCCCCTGAATGACATCACTGGTTCTAAGCCATGATGGGAATCCACAAGGCTGCCAAATTCCCTCTCTGAAATTGTATGTCCACAGTAGGCTAATCAGCTTCCTTTTTACCATCCAGGATACCACCTTAATTTTACCCGACACCACTAGACCCCACCACCAAGCAAAGACAAAAGGCAGTCAGCTTACCTGCTCAGCCACACCAGCCCTCCTCCAGTCAGCGGCTCCAGGGTTGTGGCAGCCACACAATAACTCTCCACAGCCTCCAACAACCACCCTCTCCAAGTGTCATCCATTCAGTCCCTCCATCTGTTCACTCTCAATCACTTTCCAAACTCCTCCTGTCCATTTTTCTCTCCAGAACCCTTTCCCGCCTCTCTGCCCCCCCAGACTTCCTGTTCCTGCCCCCCCCACACCTCTGCTCCACCCAGGACCTACTTTTATCGCAGGGCCCTTGTTATTCCCAGTTGGCTGCAGCTGTGAACCAGCTGGAGGCAAAAGCTCTGGGGTTAACCCTGTAATTCCTGGCGGACTGATACCGTTCCCCATCTCTTCAGAGTGATCTTCTGCAATTTCCGTAGCACTGACTGCCTTGTTTTAGAAGTAAGCTGTCTCTGAACGCCAGGTGCAAAGGAGTGGAAGCAGGACGCAGGATTGTGTTGCCTTGTGTGTTCCCTGCGGCGTCTGGTGGGCCACTGTGAGGTGCAGGAAGCTGGACTAGATGGGCCCCCTTTGGCCTGATCCAGCCGGGCTTGTTTTATGTTCTTATATGGATTTCTGGAGGAAAGGTCCATCGTGGGCTATAGGCAATGATGCATTATGCAACCTCTTTACAAAGGTGGTGGGCTACGGGTACCGGGTGCAAGGGAGTGGCCACAGGATGCAAGCATCTTGTTGTCTCGTGCCTCCCTGGGGCACCTGGTGGGCCACTGTGAGATACAGGAAGCTGGACTAGATGGGCTCTTCTTTGGCCTGATCCAGCTGGGCTCGTTTTATGTCCTTAGGTGGCAGCAGCATTTAAAGGTCAAAAAGAGACTCATTTTGGGTGCTTCCTACAGTCTTATTTAGAACGAGGGTTCGCGTCTCAAGCGTCCCCTTTCAGTTCTACGGGGCCAGGGGATGGGGACTGCCCTAGTACCTTAGGAACTTCGGGGCACCTGCTTCAGCAGGCTTCCCAATGAGCCCCGAACCTCTCGCCTTCCCGGATGAGCCACGTGGAAAGCCCCCACGCCATTCACGCCCCTGCTGTCGTGCCTGTCGTTGGAAGAAAGGTTTCACTCACCACGTGGAACGACTGCTCTTTTCCTGAGGCGATGCTTCCGGGCACTCCAGGGAGCCACTGAGGTTGTGGCCAAGGTGTAGCATGTTCGAGCCGTGCAGTCTGTTTTCCTGCTGTCACGTGCGGCCCCTTCACCCCCTGCCGAGAAAAAAATTGCTGCCTTGTTAGCGGCTAATGAAGCCGTCAAGGGTTGGTTGTGCCTCAGGATGTCCACGGGGCCAGGTGGTCAAGAAGGCCACATTTCCTTCCTTCCTTCCTTCCTTCCTTCCTTCCTTCCTTCCTTCCTTC
>JAJKFI010012396.1:0-18466 GCA_029204185.1 Lerista edwardsae | reverse complement strand
CCTGGGGCACCTGGTGGGCCGCTGTGAGATGCAGGAAGCTGGACTAGGTTGGCCTTTGGCCTGATCCAGTGGGGCTCTTCTTATGATAACTTTTCAGTGCCGGCACAGTCTCAATGCAGCGCCGAAGAAAGAGAACTTACGTTCCTTTACCTGGAAGAGGCTTCTTTAGCTTTCCGCCCTGCTGCAGGATGAAGGACATGCCCCATTAGCACAGCTGCTCCAGCCCTATAAAACCTGGAGCCCTGAATCCGCTGATTCTGGTACTCCCACCTGCATGGCATTTAACTTGAATTTTTTAAAAAGTCATCAAGTTTTTAAAAAGTCACACAGCCCACCAGCTGAAAATTTCTGATGCAGGTGTCTCAAGAAGGCTAGCCACCGAGAGGAAACGTTGGACGTTTCTGTTTAGCTGAAAGAAACACGGAAGAAAAAGTATTGATCATGCCAGGGATATCTTTGGTGTGTGCAAGGGCAGGGTGGTTGCACACCAACCAGTGATGTCACGCAGGGGGAACGCGGGGGAACTCAGTTCCACTAGTTAAAATTAGGGCTGACTCCGCCCACTTCCCTCTCCCTCCTCCCCCCTCCCAATTCCTCTGCAAAGAGCTTTTCTTCTGGGTTGGCCGGCACTCAGAGGGTTAAAGGGAGTGACGCTGGATTCCTAGGGGGGGCGAAGGCAGTGATGTCATTCAGGGGGAACGGACCAGAACAGGCGTTCCGGATCCTAACGGGCTCCGTGGCTGGTTCCGGGTTCCCGACAAGTGCCAATCAGAAGTGAGTTCCTGTTCCTAAATCATTTGAATGACACCACTGACACCAACCCTGCGAGGCAGGCAAGGCTGGGAGAGTGTGGCCTGACATCGCCCAGGACGTTTTGCGGCTGGATGTGCCAGGTGAAAGCTCCAAACCAGGACACCAGCCAGCCTTTCTATTTTGAATTGCTTTTCCAAACAAAATTAACGTTGTTCCTAGATCGTTGGGAGTCACCAACAAAAGGGGCTTTGCAACTATTTACTTTTGAAAGGCAGTCTACGCGTTTTGTTTGTCTGCAGGCTTTCATACACCATTTTCTGCCAGTGATGCGTTAGAGCAACAATTGGTAGAAATGCAGTGTGAAAAATGTGCTCAGATCCGTTTGTGGGTTCACAAACCCACGTGCACTTTTTGAACAGCTGTGCAGCCTACCTTAGAGACAATAAAGTCTAGAAGAAATGGTATTTCTCTCGCTACGGATCGACAGACCTTGGCTGCGAATCAGGGCCCTACCCAGTGATGTCATGCAGGGGGAACGCGGGGGAACTCAGTTCCACTAGTTAAAATTAGGGCTTACTCCGCCCACTTCACTCTCCCTCCGCCCCTCCCAATTCCTCTGCAAAGAGCTTTTCTTCTGGGTTGGCTGGCACTCAGAGGGTTAAAGGGAGCGACTCCGGATTCCTAGGGGGGCGAAGGCAGCGATGTCATTCAGGGGGAACGGACCAGAACGGGCATTCCGGATCCTAACGGGCTCCGTGGCTGGTTCCGGGTTCCCGACAAATGCCAATCAAAAGTGAGTTCCTGTTCCTAAATCATTTGAATGACACCACTGCATACACCATTTTCTGCCAATGATGCGTTAGAGCAACAATGGTAGAAATGCAGTGTGAAAAATGTGCTCAGATCCGTTGGTGGGTCCACAGACCCACGTGCACTTTTGAACGGCTGTGCAGCCTACCCTAGAGACAATAAAGTCTAGAAGAAATGGTATTTCTCTCGCTACGGATCGACAGACCTTGGCTGCGAATCAGGGCCCTACCCCCCCCCCAGATGTTTTCAGTGGGGCCCTAAGGCTGGCTGCTTGCATCATTTCTTGGACCATTTTGCAAGCACAGCTCCAGAATCTTCCAGGAGGAACCAGGAAGTCACCAGAGATCTAAAAGGGGGGGGGGGTTCAGATTTTCTTGCCGCGGAGCTGCGAGCTGAAGCAACATCGAGGAGGTTGGCCTGGAAGGAGACAGAAGACTTCAGTCCCCGAACTATTGATTAGGCATTAAGTTCCCTCCTTCCACGACCGCCACATCCTTCCTCCCGCATCCTCCGTACCTAAGTGCGAGCATAAAAACAGGGTGCGATGGAGAAACTATTCTCTTAAGGTCACCAGCTGAGCTAGACAGAAGGGCACGGTTTGCATCTCCTCTTTTTTGCAGTTCCTAAACCTAGGAACTAAACCTGGTTTTAGCACCAGGACCCACTTTTTAAAGTGACATTTTATCAGCAGCCACCTAGCTTTACAAGACTTTAAAAAAAAAAAAAAAGATCTAGAAGGAAATAAAGGTAAAGGTTTCCCCACGACCGAATGGTCTAGTCGTGACCAACTGTAGCGGGCAGTGCTCATCTCCATTTCAAAGCCTGTAGAGCCGGCGTTTTTGTCCGATCATGTGGCCAGCATGACTCTATGCCGTAGCGCACAGAACGCCGTTCCCTTCCCACCGAAGTGGTCCCTATTTATCTACTTGCATTTAGGTGCTTTCGAACTGCTAGGCTGGCAGGAGCTGGGACAAGCGACGGGAGCTCACTCCGTCATGCAGTCTCGAACTCCCAACCTTGTGGTTGAAAGCCCAGCAACGGCGGATTAACTCGCTGCGCCACCACGTCCCATAGAAAGAAATATATATTATAGGTAATATTTTATTTATTTGCAAAAAAACCCTTGGTCCATTTCTCATAATGAGGCAGCCCTAAACCTTGAGGGGTTTAGGCTGCAATCCTTTCCACATTTACCTGGGAGTAAGCCTCACTGACTATAATGGGACTTACTTCTAAGTAGATATGCCTAGGATTAGGGTTGACTCAAGTGATGTGACTCAGTGATGTGACTCAAGCCTTTACCTGCCCTGCTACCCGTCATTGGAAAAAAAAAAACACCAGAAAGAGGACGCTCAAACATTTATCTCCCTCTGTTGACCCAAGCTTGCAAACTGCAGGAGCTGAGCTGCTTGTGGGTCAGTTAGCAGTGACCTTGCAAACGGCAGGAGCTCAGCTCTTTGCAGGGCTGTGTGCAGCTCTCTGATTTTTGAACAGCCTCAGGGTATTCAAGGCAAGGCAAGGAGTTCTCTGATCTTTCCATCACCCGTGTTTTCCTTGGAGGCGCTGAAACTGGGTCACGACTCCCCACGCGGGTCCCAACCCATAGTCTGTGAAACGTTGGAATAGCGCTTTTGCGTCACAAGGCATGCTGCGGATTTAGAAAATGCGGACGTGTCTCTCCTGCACCCTTTCCTTGCAGAGTCATCACAGCGCTTGGAAGCTTTGTATTGGGGATCCTGCAGGGTTCAACGCCCTCTCACATTCTGGGCCGCACTCCTCAGCCTCGGAGTACAGCGTGGCAGGTGTTATGCCAGAAGCACCTGCTGGGTCTCCCCGAGGCCGCTGCTGCCCGCTCTAGGCTGGCTAGTCTCCCCTTCAGACAGTTCCGTTGCAGCCGTGGAGCAAACACAACTAGGCCTCACCTTCTCAGTTAAGCCAGGTCCAGTTATCCACAAGCCAGTCCAAGGTCGGCAAGCCAAGTCAGTCCAGGTCCACGTTAGGCCAAGCCAACTCAGGATCCAGAAAGCAGAGTCAGGTGTCAGTTTTGTCAAGCCAGTAAGTCAGTCCAGTCTCTCCCACTTCCACCAAGGTTTCTCCTACTGCACACCCACAGCTTCTCCCTTATGAAGAGAGACTGCGGCGTTTGGGGCTCTTCAGCCTAGAAAAAAGGCGCCTGAGGGGGGACATGATTGAGACATACAAAATTATGCACGGAAGGGATAAAGTCGATAGAGGGATGTTCTTTTTTCTCTCAGAACACCAGAACCAGGGAGCATCCGCTAAAACTGAGGGTGGGGAGAGTTAAAACAGATAAAAGGAAGTACTTCTTTTACCCAGCAGGTAGTTAATCTGTGGAACTCTTTGCCACAGGAGGTGGTGATGGCATCTGGTCTGGATGCCTTTAAGAGGGGATTGGACGGATTTCTGGAGGAAAGGTCCATCGTGGGCTATAGGCCATGACGGATTGTGCAACCACCTTACAAAGGTGGTGGGCTACTTCAGAGTACCGGGTGCAAGGGAGTGGCAACAGGATCCAAGCATCTTGTTGTCTCCTGCCTCCCTGGGGCACCTGGTGGGCTGCTGTGAGATGTAGGAAGCTGGACTAGATGGGCCTTTGGCCTGATCCAGCAGGGCTCTTCTTAGGTTCTTATTTTTTTCCTCCAGGTGCTCCTTATATCCTGGCTTCGAGCCTCTGAGTGGCTGCAGCTGTGCAGCCCAACCCCGGCTACCTCCATGGTGTTGATCCTGTCTGTACTTAGCTCCCTGGTGTTGATCCTGTCTATACTTAGCCCAAGGGTCACTGTTGGCACCATCTCCTGCCTCCTCGAGGGGGCCTTCTGTATTTTTACTACAGCAGGTCAATGTTCCACAGGTACTCCTCCTACAGCAAGGCACAAGGGTTGCCGACCCTTTTCGCCCTCTCCGTACGGCTGCAGGGGGGGCGGTGCTATAGGCAGGGTGCCATCTTCGCAAGCAGGGACTCTCAGGCAAGGCTGGGGAACGACACTCTCCTGACGTCCTGGAAGGGCACTGCCAGCTAGTGCCTGCCATTGCTGAATAAATAGAGCAAGGGCCTGCTGCATTTGGCAACTTCCTGTCCAGGTACGGACAGAAAAAACAAACCGCAGAGGATGTCTCCTTCCAACCAGGAGTGCCAACTTGTGTTCAACATTTGGGGGGGGGGCACAGCCACGCCCCCTGACACGGCCACGCCCACTGATGCGGCCACGCCCACACAGCGCAAAAACAGCACCTTCACCTTAAAGTACATAAATCATATGCACAATCTACTGAACACAGAAGTATCTGCGCCAGTTCTGCCCCCCCCTCTCCTTTTCTAGCCGTGAATAGTGGCAGTCCTAGGGCAGTGATGGCGAACCTTTTGGGCTCAGTGTGTCAACACTTAGGAAGATGCTTAATTTGACTCTGCTGGTGTGCCGACTCCCCCCTCTCAGGCAAAAGAGAAACAATTTTTTTTATCTTCATTTATTCAGACAAAAAAATACAGTCGAATAATGTGCGGTGCTATGTGTTATATAAAGAAGCATCACATAGTTACAAAAATGAAAGGTGAGTAAAACAAACTCGGTTTTTGTCAAGGATTGGCGATCACTGGTGTGTCACCCCAAACATTGCAGTGTGTCACCTTTGACGCGCGTGTCATAGGTTCGCCATCACTGTTCTAGGAAGTCCTTCCAAAGCAAGGGTAGGAGCAGTGATGTCATGCAGGGGGAATGCGGGGGAACTCAGTTCCACTAGTTAAAATTAGGGCTGACTCCGCCCACTTCACTCTCCTTCCTCCCGATTCCTCTGCAAAGAGCTTTTCTTCTTGGTTGGCCGGCACTCAGAGGGTTAAAGGGAGCGACTCCGGATTCCTAGGGGGGCCGAAGGCAGTGATGTCATTCCGGGGGAACGGACCAGAACGGGCGTTCCGGATCCTAACGGGCTCCGTGGCTGGTTCCGGGTTCCCGACAAGTGCCAATCCAAAGTGAGTTCCTGTTCCTAAATCATTTGAATGACACCACTGGGTAGGAGTAGGTTTGGGGGGTTTTCCCCCCAAACATTTTTGATTAAAATAGAGAATTGTGGTGTCGTGTCAGGGGTCACAACTTCCCGCTCCCTGTGCGTTTGTGTTGTGCGGCGTGTAACGGCGCTCTCCTCTCTCCCCCCCCCCACGCAGCCTGCAAAAGGAAAGAGCAAGAGCAAAGCAAAGCCGACCGAAACCACGTCCCTAAGCGCCACCGGCTGGTCTTCACGGACATCCAGCGCCGCACGCTGCACGCCATCTTCCACGAGAACCAGCGCCCTTCCAAGGACCTTCAGATCACCATCGCACAGCAGCTGGGCCTGGAGCTCTCGACCGTCAGCAACTTCTTCATGAACGCGAGGCGGCGGAGCCTGGACAAATGGATGGAGGAAGGCCGCAGCCCACCCACGGGCGGCCACGCCGCCAACCCCTCCTCGGCCGTCACTTGCACCAAAGCGTAGCGGGCGAGGCCTTCGTCCTCCCGCACGTCCTCCCCCCTCCAGACACCAAAGATGGCGGAATGGCACTTGGCTGGCCCGTTTTGCAAAAAGGGCACCGTGGAAGGCTGAGCGAGGGCCTCCCTGGGCCTCAGAACAGCTCCCTGACGCGGCCGGAAGCTTCCGGAAGTTTCTGGAACTTTCCTTCTGGATCTACGCCGACCTCGGGACGGAGCTGGACCCCAGGCGAAAGGTCCCCGTTTCTCGTCCCCCAGACTTGGCGGACCAAGAATCAGGAACGGGACATCGTGGTTCCTTGGCTGAAGGATGGAGGGTTTGGCCGCCCAAGCTGAGGTGAAGGCCGCGTCAATAAGCCTTCGCCTCTCTGTTCCTACTTTGCAACCTGTCCTTTGTTGTTGTTCCCGGAGAGGAGGCAGTGCCATCTAGTGGCAAGAGGCAGAAACTGTTGGGGGGTGGAAGTAGGAAATCCCCTCTTCCCCGCAGATCTTCTCTCTGCTGAAGGGAAGAGGGCCACCCTGAAATGCAGAGGTCATTCCATTTGTGTCCCTAGAAAGAGCTG
This sequence comes from Lerista edwardsae, assembly GCA_029204185.1. Taxonomy (NCBI): domain Eukaryota; kingdom Metazoa; phylum Chordata; class Lepidosauria; order Squamata; family Scincidae; genus Lerista; species Lerista edwardsae. The sequence goes on along the minus strand of JAJKFI010012396.1, from coordinate 11,859 downwards.
CAAATCTGAAATTGTTTGTTCCCCAGTCCGAAGTCCCCAGTCTGGCCAACCAGGATGGGCTGGATCCAATTTTTCTCCAACTCCCTGGCTGCAGAAAATGCTGACGCTGGTTTGGGTGCATGGAAGCAAGCTTTTGAGTTACACAGGACTCTTCGTCGGGCAAGGCCAAATCTTTGTTTTCTGAGCAGGGCTCCTGTGTCCAAACTGCAGGGCAGGCAGACAGTCAAAGGGTGCAGTTTGCAGTGAGGGCGACTTTCACCTGATGAATTTCTGCCTGTTCTCACACTCTCCGTGACCAACCTTCGTTTGCTGCCAGGCTAACCCACTTTTACTGCCGCTACTTTTGAGCGGGAATCAAGCCCAAGATAGCTACTAAAAAGCACAAGAGCACAGGGTGGAAAGCTGGGTGGCCGTTCTAAAACTACAGCCAACTCAGGCCGCCAACTGCCCAGAGCAACCAGCTTGGCCTGCTCCTGTGCCTTCAACAGCAGCTTGCTCCACAGAACTAATCACTTTTCACGAGCATTTGCATGCATGATAAAGGCATCGGAGCAGAGGCTGGTTAAAATATTTGGCACCCTTCCTGCCTGTCTATTGTCCTAAGTCTGCCTCTGCCTATTGCTTTAGAGCAGGATTCCCCCTTTAAACCAGTATCCTTTATCCTTTCAAGCAGTAATTCTTAAAAACAAGAACAGCCTGGGATGAGGCTGTTCATCACACCCCTGCATGAGTCACAGATCTTGCAGGGAACCCTCAGAATCTGCTTTCCTGGATTGAGGGCCAACAAGCAAACAGCAGTGACTCAGGCAGGGACTCTTACAGGTCATTTTTCCTCTTCCAGTGCACCAGTTCAGGAAAAGCTTTGACCTATATAAAAATCTGGCCTCTGAAGAAATGAGAACATAAGAATTTGAGCCCTGCTGGATCAGGCCAAAGGCCCATCTAGCTTCCTGCATCTCACAGTGGCCCACCAGGCGCCTCAGGGAGCACACAGGACAACAAGATGCCTGCCTCCTGTTGCTTGTCAGCTGTGATGGACTTTTCCTCCATCAGTCTGCGCAACCCCCTTTTAAAGGTGTCTAGCTCTCCCGACACCCAATTTTAGTGGATCTCCCCGGTACTAAAAGCACCGAGATGGGCGCAAAAGGACACCCTTGTTCAAGTCCACAACACTTCCTGCAGCTCCGAGCTGGGCCCAGGGGCTCTGCGTGCCCCTTCCCAAGCCAGAATGTCTGGTTCTTTGCCCTTCTCCCTCGTGCCCCACTTGTGGCTCTGGGTGGTTTTTTCCTATGACCTTTGTCACGAAATACATTACAGCTGCATTGCGCTGGCGATTGGCCAGCCAAGTAGCATAAGCCTGGTTCTGCCTGGAAGTCAGGAGGCAGTCAGGGCCGGCACACCCGTGTGGCCAACTGGAGCAGGCGCCTCAGGGCAGATGGGTGGGCCCTGTCCATTCCACTGCTTCTTCCACCACCTAAATGGGAAAAGGAAGACGCAGGATAGAGGAGGAAATGTGGAGGGGAGTGCTGAGAGACAGCGTTGGAGAGTGGGTGGAGCAGACGCTGGCACGGCAGTGAGGAAGGGGTCACGGTTCCAGAAGACAACATGGCTTTTGACATCTGGTCACCCTGTAGCAACGACTGTGTTCTCTAGCACCACTGGGGTGGGGAGGGGTGGGGAAGAAATTCACCTTTTGGAAGTCCTCAAATCCTCCCACGAAACGCCCAAAATGCTTGATCCTGGAAGAGCCCCACTGGATCAGGCCAAAGGGGGCCCACCTAGCCCAGCTTCCTGCATCTCAGTGGCCTACCAGATGCCTCAGGGAGCACCCAGGGCAACAAGATGCCTGCATCCTGCTGCCACTCCTTTGCACCTGACATTCAGAAAGAGCCGACTTCTAGAACCAGGAGGTTGCATAGAGTCATCACGGCCTGTAACCTATGATGGACCTCCCTCAATCTGTCCAAAGCCCTTTGAAAAGCATGTAGGCTGGACGCCATCACATCATGTGGTCAGGAGTTCCACAGGTGCTGGGTAAAAAAGTATTTCCTTCTTCCTGCCCTCAATTTTAGTGGATGCCCCCTAGTTCTGGGGTTGTGAGAGAGGGGAACGAACATCCCTCTATCCGCATTATCCATCCCGTGCGCAATGTTGTACGTCTTAACCTAGGAAGGGCTTAGGCGCTGTACGGGGTGGTGGTGGTGGAATCATTCTGCACCAAATAAACGCGCAAGCAAGTTATACAGTGCGTTTCCTCAGACGCAGGAGAGCACAAACGTACGCTTGGAAAAGGGGCAGACCCATTTGCCAAAGACCCCAAACGCCATCCCAGAAGTGAAGTAAGGGCAGCACAGCACGAGGACAAAGGTCTGGCATGTGGAGAGACTCTCTCTCTCTCTCTCTCTCTCTCTCTCTCACACACACACACACACACACACACACACACACACACAGAGTTGCTCAGAGGACATTCCCAATGCACTCCACCATGGCACAAATGCAAAATTATTCGATGCCCGCATTTGGAATGTGGCCTTCATCCAATCACCATAACCAGGGGGATTCTGTCCGATTGGCTGCCAAGGCCACAAGCCAGACAGAGGGGGGGAGACCAACCCGCCCCCCCTTCTGCCAGACTCACCTGCCTCCGGCTACTGCCTCCTCCTCCCCCCCCCATTCCATTGGGTGTTTCTCTCTGTCTGACATTTGTTGAAATTGCTGAAGAAAAAAAAAAAACTTCTACCTCACTTGTCTCTTGCACCAAAAAGATACCAAAGATGACATTTCTTTTTGTTCCGTTTTGCTTTGCAAGCGCGCCTGTGTGTGTGTGTGTGTGTGTGTGTGTGTGTGTCTGAGAGTGGCTGGGTGACTGCGTGGCGCGGAGTACCCCTATATTTCTAGATATTTTTTTGCATGGCTTCTCAGAGTACCTGTTTTTGTGTCGGAGTACCTCAGCTCGCTCCAGGCCCAGAGGGGGACGGAATTCTGCTTCGCCCAAACCCCTTCGCCACCGAACATCCTCTTCCCCCTCATCCCTCATCACACTGCAGCCTTCCTGGAAGCTGCTACGAAAATGCACTTTAGTGATTAAGCAACAGGTTTAAGCGTCCAGAACTGCCGTTTTTTAACCGGTCTGCCGATGGAGTTTGGAGAAGACAGGCTGAACATTGCACAACACACACACACACACACACACACACACACACCCCTCTTTCTGGTTCTGGGGTTCTGTTGTCAGGCCAATGTCTGCAGTCACAGCAAAGCCGTCAGAGGAACAGAAAAATAATTATTTCAGACGGTGGCTCTGGAAACAAAGCCACAGACCCCAGAAGAGTCTCCCAGAAGCTGGAAGTGACATCACCAAGAGGCAAAGACCATAGAGAAGACCACAGAGGTGAGAACCACCCTGACTGACTGCCAAGGGTTTCCTTCCGGTAGGATCCGGCCTGGACCTGCCCTCTTGCAGAACGTGCACAACTTCTTTTCATTTTTCTGAAATGCTGCAAATGCAAGTGAGAGCGAGCACATTTTAAATCAAAATTATGCTTTTAAAAAACCTGGAATAATGTTTTAATCCCCCCTCCCTACTAAAAAAAAAAAAAGTCTTTCTGGTAGGAATGGAGGCGGAATTTTTGCGCTCTTAAGGATTATTGCAAGCGTCTTCTCCATTAGTGGTATTCTAACATTTGCAGTTCCTACCAAATTCAGATCCAGAACCCGAACATTGGACAGGGACTGTGGGCAATCTGCCTCACTCTCTCAGTCCTACAAGGTCCGGCTTTTCTGTGAACTTGCTCCTCTGCTTTTAACGGCAGGCTGACCTGGCCACAGAAAAACCTCCCCAGCTTCATTTCTGGTCATCCGGCTGATCAGAACACAAGAGCTTTTCCAGCTTTTCCATCCGGCTTTTCCAGGCACAAGAGCGTGCAAGTTAAAGAAAAAACCCTAACAAAACAAGATGGCAACTGTACACAACAAATACGGATGCATTTCCCATCAAGCCCTTCTTCCCCACCTCCCACACTCTGGGCAAGTGTATGCTGAGTGGTACGGTCATGTTTTTAAATCAAAGCAGTGCATTACTATATATTAATAAAATTGAATGTTTCTTTGTTTGTCGACTGTGCTAACTTAAAAAAGAACCAAAGTCCTTTTGGCTTGTAAACCAGAAAATGAAAAAGAATAAGGGGGGAAAAAAACCCCAGGAAAAAAAGCTGTACATTTTATACCAAAGTTTTTCTCCTAGAATACCTCATCCTGTACCTGTTTGTGGTGAAAAATGTTACTCACAAAAGTAAACGTCCTTAATTGAAATTATTATTGTTGTTGTCGTTCAGTCGCTATGTCGTGTCCAACTCTCCGCGACCCCCTGGACCACAGCACGCCAAGCCTCCCTGTCCTCCACTAGCTTCCGGAGTTCACCCAACTTCATGTTCATCGCTTCGGTGACACTCTCTAACCATTACCCAGCGGGTAGTTAATCTGTGGAACTCTTTGCCACAGGAGGTGGTGATGGCATCTGGTCTTGATGCCTTTAAGAGGGGATGATACAGGAAGCTGTGAGATACAGGAAGCTGGACTAGATGGGCCTTTGGCCTGATCCAGCAGGGCTCTTCTTATGTTCTTACCTCCTCCTCTGCCGCCCCCTTCACCTTTTGCCTTCCATCTTGCCCAGCAGGAGGGTCTTTTCTAAGGAGTCCTCTCTTCTCATGAGGTGGCCAAAGTACTTGAGCTTCAGCTTCAGTATTTGTCCTTCCAGGATTAATTGAAATACAAGGTTGCTCCCCCCCCCCCCCGGTTTCATTGCTAGGGGAAGAGGTGGGGGCAAATGGAGAGAAAGAGGCAGCTTACACACACACACACACACTCTCACAAAGCTTGCTGAGGTCTGAAGCTGTGTTAATAGCTGAAAGCAAGCTCTCTCTCAGGTCAGGCTGTTTGTGTGGCCTACTGAGCTTGTTGCTCAAGGCAGAGGAGAGACAGCAATGCCTGCCTACTGCTCCTTCTTCTGTTCCCTAAGTTTTAAGAATTCAGAAGATGGAGAGGAGTTGGCTACAGTACTCCTGGCATATTGTCTCAGGCCTCACTCTTCTGCCCCCCACAAAGCCAGCCGGGGCAGCAGCTGGAAGACAGTCCATTCCAAGCACTGAAGATTCCTGGCCCTCACTAAGGGCGCAATCCTAACCTGGAGTTGGGCCGGCACAGTTAGGCCAGCAAAGTTTGGCCGGCACAAGGGACACCATAAAGTACGTTTGGACCACTCTCGGAGTCAGAGGGGCCAGCGCACAGACATCCTCCCTGACTCTGATGCCCATAAGAAGAGCCCCGCTGGATCAGGCCAAAGGCCCATCTAGTCCAGCTTCCTGTATCTCACAGCGGCCCACCAGGTACCCCAGGGAGGCATGAGACAGCAAGATGCTTGCATCCTGTGGCCACTCCCTTGCACCCGGTACCCAGTAGCCCCCCACCTTTGTAAGGAGGTTGCACAATCCATCATGGCCTATCGCCCACGATGGACCTTTCCTCCAGAAATCCGTCCAATCCCCTCTTCAAGGCATCAAGACCAGATGCCATCACCACCTCCTGTGGCAAAGAGTTCCACAGATTAACTACCCGTTGGGTAAAAAAGTACTTCCTTTTATCTGTTTTAACTCTCCCAACCCTCAGTTTTAGAACACAAGAGGCTAAGACCATAGAGAAGAAATTGGAGCTCAGTGTGCCAGGAGAAAAACACTGAAAACTGCTGTTCTATGCTCCGAGGCTGGGAGAACATGTTCAGGTGTGCATTCCGGCCACAGCCCCGGAAATCTTGAACGGCTGCATAAGCTTTAACGTGCTGAGGGGCAAGGATGTTGGCACCTGCCCCTTTTACAATTTAAAAAAACACCACCAGAATAAAAAAATTATACAGACTGAGAACATTATGTGCATTTGCTCCATCAGCCTAAATGGATACAATCACAACGTTGGAAGCAGGAATGTTTAATTTACGTTTCCTCCAAGTCACCAAGGAACGAATCACGGGCGCTCTTTTCCGCAAACGAGGAACATTCTACAAAGAGGGGGAGGCCCAAACAATCCTTAGCCTAAAAAGAAAACACATACACGCGCATGCGCGCGCACACACACGTGCGATTGCATAGAGTCTGTGCTGTAATTGTCTTTTTTTCCCAACAAACACGGGGGGGGGGAACAGCACAAGTGTGGGGGAAACAAGAGAAAACAGAGTTTGCAATTATGGAGATTTAAAAACAAAACAAGAACAGAACCGGAGGAAAGAGAACACGCACACACCACAATTTTCCCCTTCCCCTTGCTCCGAACATCAAAAATAACACACACGCAGAGAGAGAGAAAGGCTCAACCCACTGGTGTCCCACAGACCTTCATTGAGCTCTGCAAGGGGGAGGAAAAAGAGAGCGGAAGGAGGAGGAGAGAGACCAACGGACAACGCCTGGCTCCTTCCGGCAATCCAACGGTCCCCAAGTCCGCGGAAGAGGCGGTGACGGTGGCCGAGCTGCGGGTGTGTCTGTCGGAGAACGTGGTCCGCCGTGCCCCGGCCAAGGGGGGCACGACAAGAGGGGGTCACCGTCGCGACGGAGCACAGGAGGTGTCCGCGGAGTCCTAAAGAGGAGGCGGAGCCCCAGTTGTGGCGGCGGCTCCTCTCCCGCCGGGAGGACTTAGGACTTGTTGAAGGCCGCTAGGACGGCCCAGATCATTTCCGTGCCGCCCGCCTTGGCGGCCTCGGCCTCAGGGTCTCTGTCCAGCAGGTCCTTGGACCTGTTCATGGCCACGTCGTACTTCTCGTCCACCAGGTTGGCGAAGACGTTCTCCAGGACGTCGGAGGCGTGGGCCAGGACCAGCAGCGCCAGGGTCCGCTTGTCCATGCGGTGGGGGTCGTTGACCCAGCGGTCCAGGACGCTCTCCTGCAGCTTCTTGACCAGGCGCTGCTTCTCCGTGGTGTTGGTGACCGGGTGGGTGGTCATGTCGAAGAGGAGGAAGTTCTGCTTCTCCGTGGTCAGGATGCCCTTCTCCACCAGGTTCTTGGCGATGCGCTCCCTGACGTTGCGCAGCTGGTACTGCAGCTTGAAGGGGTTCCAGGTCTCACCTGCGGAGGAGGCACCTGCGTCACTTAAAAGTATTACAAGGCTACCAGGATCCTGGCAGCTGAGGGAGCATGCCAAAAACCGACCCCCGACTCAGCGGCGTGTCCAGTGATGTCATGCGGGGGAACTCAGTTCCACTAGTTAAAATGAGGGCTGACTCCGCCCACTTCACTCTCCCTCCTCCCCCCTCCCCATTCCTCTGCAAAGAGCTTTTCTTCTGGGTTGGCCGGCACTCAGAGGGTTAAAGGGAGCGACTCCGGATTCCTAGGGGGGGCGAAGGCAGTGATGTCATTCAGGGGGAACGGACCAGAACGGGCGTTCCGGATCCTAACGGGCTCCGTGGCTGGTTCCGGGTTCCCGACAAGTGCCAATCAAAAGTGAGTTCCTGTTCCTAAATCATTTGAATGGCACCACTGGGCGTGTCTGTTACTGAGGCCATCTCCCCCTGCTTCCTGCTTGAAAACGTTACGAGGGGAACTGAGCAGAAAAGAAGTCTGGCTAGAGTGCCTGATGTATACGGTCAGGGCCTCTCTAGGCGAGCACTCGCCTCTCACCCACACTTCTGCTTCCTTGCCACAGGAAGCGGTGATGGCGTCTGGCCTAGATGCCTTTAAAAAAGGGGACTGGACAGATTTCTGGAGGGAAAATCCATCGCAGGCTACAGGCCATGATGGTTAGTGCAACCTCCTTACTTTAGAGGTGAGCTACCTCAGAGTGCCGGATGCAGGGGAGTGGCAACGGGATGCAGGCATCTTGTTGCCTCGTGTGCTCCCTGAGGCACCTGGTGGGCCGCTGTGAGTGGCAGGAGGCTGGACTACATGGGCCTTTGGCCTGATCCTGTGGGGCTCGTGTTATGTTCATTCCCTTTCCCTTTTTCATATGCTGGCAGCAGGGCCTCTGAGGGGAGCAGGGCGTACATCGCATCTCGGCCCTGAGTCAAAAGGGGGCCTAGGAGCCAAATACGCGTTGGAAGAGAGAAGGGAAAATAAAGTTTATTTATTTATTTGGAATTTGTCCCCTGATCAAATTCCTCTCAGTGGCTCTGCCTGGCCACTGGAGGGGAATAATGAGGCCTGGTGAGGGAAGACATAGGCCAAGCTGGTGGGGGAAGAGGGACAAGTTGTGACTACGGACGGTTGCCCTAGAAACAGAGCAGCAGAACCCAGAAGAGTCTCCTGGAAGTGACATCACAGAAGGACCATAGAGAAGACCATAGAGGTCAGTGTGCCGTGAGGAGAAAAACGCTGAACATTCCTGGCGTGGGGGCACCGGAGGACCCCGAACGGCAGGCTCGGTAGCCACGTTGCTGCCCCCCTCACCTGTCAGCAACTCGATCCAGGTCTGCACCGTCTCTGCCGGCTCGGTGGCCTTGAGGTGGCGAAGCGTCTCATCCAGAAGGACGTCTCCAGTCGAGGCGTCGGACTTGAGGTGAACCTGGAAAGCCAAAGAAGGGGAGCGCGGCTGTTTCTGCCAGGCTCTTCCAGCGAAGGGGAGCACAAACCGTAACGGTCCAACAGAGGCCGAACGGCGGCCCAGGCAGCGCTCTCACCTTGCGGTCCAGCAGCCGTTTTTTCCGCATCGTCTGTGGCTCCAGCTGTATCCTTCCTCTCATCGCCAGCTCAATGAGGATCCCGCCACGCAGCCCCGAGGAGATGCAGTCGTTCCAGAAAGACGTGTAGCCCTGAGGAGGAGAGAGGAGGAGGGCATGCATCACCCGCAGAAGGAGGGGAAACATTCCCGGCGGCAAAGAAGCACAAGCGGAGGTACGGACTGATGGCTGAGCTGCTGGCACTGCCTGAAACTAAGCAGGATAATCTGTGGCTTGTTTCTGGATGGGAGACAGAATGCCAGGCTGTGACAAGCCACGGTACCTGTGGTGGCAGAGTGGAGTGTGTGAGAGGGCCAGACAGCAAAGAACATAAGGACATAAGAAGAGCCCCAATGCTGGATCAGGCCAAAGGCCCATCTAGTCCAGCTTCCTGTATCTCACAGCGGCCCACCAGGTGCCCCAGGGAGGCACGAGACAACAAGATGCCTGCATCCTGTTGCCACTCCCTTGCACCCGGTACTCTGAAGTAGCCTACTACTAATGTAAGGAGGTTGCAAGATCCATCATTGCCTATAGCCCATGATGGACCTTTCCTCCAGAAATCTGTCCAATCTCCTCTTAAAGGCATCAAGACCAGATGCCATCACCACCTCCTGTGGCAGAGAGTTCCACAGATTAACTACCCGCTCGGTAAAAAAGTACTTCCTTTTATCTGTTTTAACTCTCCCAACCCTCAGTTTTGGCGGATGCCCCCTGGCTCTGGTGTTTTGAGAGAGGGAAAAGAACATCCCTCTATCGACTCTATCCCTTCCGTGCATAATTTTGTAGGTCTCAATCATGTCCCCTCTCAGGCCCCCCTTTTTTTTTTACAGAATACGACCTTGAGGACCTGTCCAGGCTTGACCTGCGTTTGCCTGCTGAAGCTCGACGGCAGGCAGCCAAAGGAGAGAACCGCACTGTGAAGGCTACGTCTGGGCCTGAGGGTTGGCGGATCACAAGAACACTGTATATCTGTAAAAACCCCATTGGAAAAATGGCGGTTTAGACTAGCCTTGGGCATTTGCTTCGGCCAGTGAAAGGCGGGGTGTAAATTCTTCAAATAAATAAATAGTGGAATTTATTAGAAAGGGAGGATAGCAGGACAACACTGTGTTCCTTTCCTATTTGTCCCCTCCAAGGCAGCGATTTTCAGCTGGTGAGCCACGAAAGGGCCACAAATGTGCTGCAGGAGTTTGTAAAAAAAAAAATTAATCTCTGAAAAACTCTTATGGATCCTGCAGCTCTGTTTCCAGGGCAACTGTCATTACAAATTGCCTGGCAGAGCCGGCGGAGGAAGAGGACAGACAATGTGTGACTGAAGACAGCTGTCCTAGAAACAGAGCTGCAGAATGCAGCTGACTCTCCCGGAAGTGACATCACAAGAGGCAAAGACCATAGAGAAAACCATAGAGGTCAGTGCACTGCGAGAAGGGATGCACTGAAAAAAATAGCTGCTGCAGGGAATTGACTTTGGATAACACTGTTTGAGGCAACGGACAACCAAGAGTCCTTTGTTCAGGAACCGGAACCGGAACAGCAACACCTCCCTGAACAAACATCAAGGCCACATTTTACGTCAGCTCTTGTTCTACCCCATAAAAGGGTTAACAGCACAGTTCCGCTTACACAAAATACTTGGTCAAACATTTATCCAGAGCTGGAGCCAACCTTTTGTTGAGGTTCCAATTTAATCCACTGACTTCCTTGTGGCACAACCTCCTCTAAGGAGCCCAGGACAAGAGAGTGATCTTGAACGACCCAACGAGAGAAGCTTCTCTTGCACAAAGAGCCATTTATTTTTTAAGGGACCGTAAAAAGGATCTCAAGTCCCAAGTCTGTGTGTCTTATTAAAAACGCCCGACTGGAAATTAACGATCTGCACTCGAACTGGTTCAGGCCCGGGCGTCCCAAAGAAACGTGTGCCTATGTTTTTATGAGAGAAGCCGGATATGTACCTTAGTCGTATAAAATTTGCAAGCACAGGAGTCCCAGCTTAAGGTGGGAGCAAAAAAACAAGTTTCTAGTCCTCACTGCTCAGACGTTCCCTTGGATTTGAAGAAAAAAAAATTGGAGCTGGATGCCTGACGTTTCACAACAAAAAGCCACATTTGTGGCTCCAAAACTGGACAAATTCACCTCTATCTTGTTAGTAACAGTCTGAAGAGTGCGGATTCGTCACTGAAATTCCAAGCCTATGCGAGCTTGGACTCCGCAGATATATAAATACACAGACCTTGAGCCTGCAGATAAAGAGGCCCATTTTATGTGCCCACTGACATTTTGTCACCCAAGTTCTCTTTGCTTTCAAACCCTTCTGATGCAATAACAGCAGGAAACGGGGGGGGGGGGGAGAGAGAGAGAGAGAGAGAGAGAGAGGAGCCGAGTTGCACTCAAATCCTCAACCTATTTACTTTGGCAGTGAGCCCCCTTGATCCCAGAGGGATTATTCCAAACACATGTGGTAAGAATTGCCGCTTGCCGCCTCCGACAGTAACTACATAAAACTGGCATGCAAAAATCTCACCACTACTGTTCAAGCCCTGACATAGGGCGCAATCCTAACCTGGAGTTGGGCCGGCACAGTTAGGCCAGCAAAGTTTGGCCGGCACAAGGGCCACCGTAAAGCGCGTTTGGACCACTCTCGGAGTCAGGGAGGATGGTGCATGTCTGCGTGCTGGCCTCTCTGACTCCGAGAGCAGTCCAAACATACATTACAGTGACCCTTGTGCCGGCCAAACTTTGCTGGCCTGACTCCAGGTTAGGACTGCACTCCCAGTGTTTGCTCCAGACGGCAGTTTCTCCTCCTTTCGTTGTTAGATCTTGGGATAAAGCCCCACCCGGAGAGAGACCCGGCTGCAGAACCAGTTCACGTCCAACTCCCAAGCAGGAAAAACAAACAAATGACAGGTCCTGCCGGTCGACAGCGTCAAAGCTCTCGTCACAGCCTCCCCTCTCAGAAGGCGCTTGCAGTTCCACACTGACACCCTGCTCTCTCCCCACACACGTTCCGGTCAAGGTCCCGTTTGTAAGGCAATCGTCATTTCTTAGGGCAAATATTCCTGCTGAATTTGCAAGATTCTTATGGTGCGTTTGCTGTACAACAGCTAGAATAGTGAAGGGGGGAAGATGAGATTCTGGGGGAAGATGAGATTCTGGGGGAAGATG
>JAJKFI010012395.1:0-32282 GCA_029204185.1 Lerista edwardsae | reverse complement strand
GGGGGAAGATGAGATTCTGGGGGAAGATGAGATTCTGGGGGAAGATGAGATTTTCTTACAACCGCTACAATGCAGGGCAGCGATTTTTAACCGACGTTTAAGATGCGCCACAAAAAATCTGGGGGTGTGCCGTGGGAGTTTGGAGCGCAGTGGGTGAGAAATAGCTGAAAAACTCTTCTGGGTTCTGTGACTCTGATTTGAGGGAAATGTCCGCTGGGGGGAAAGGGAACAGACAATCTGCGACAACAGACAGCGGCCCTAAAGCTGCAGTTGCAGAACCTCCAAGAGTCTCCCGGAAGTGACACTACAAGAAGCAAGGATCATAAACAGGCCACGAGAAGAAAAATATTGAAAGAAAATTGCTGATGTAGCGGATAACAGCCTTTTAGTTTTGTAATCCATGGGTTTTTTGTAATCTATGGTGAACCCAGACAACTTAATAAAAAGCCGAGACATCACCCTGCCAACAAAGGTTCACCTAGTCAAAGCGATGGTTTTCCCAGTAGCAAAGTATGGCCGTGAGAGCTGGACCATGAGAAAGGCAGAGCGCCGAAGAATAGATGCCTTCAAATTATGGTGCTGGAGAAGACTCTTGAGAGTCCCCTGGACTGCAAGGAGATCCAATCGGGCCATCCTCCAGGAAGTCAAGCCTGATTGCTCCCTGGAAGGACAAATCCTGAAGCTGAAGCTCAAGTACTTTGGCCACCTCATGAGAAGAGAGGACTCTCTAGAAAAGACCCTCCTGCTGGGAAAGATGGAAGGCCAAAGGAGGAGGGGGCGGCAGAGGATGAGGTGGTTAGAGAGTGTCACCGAAGCGACGAACATGAAATTGGGCAACCTCCAGAAGCTAGTGGAGGACAGGGAGGCCTGGCGTGCTGTGGTCCAGGGGGTTGCGGAGAGCAGGGCACGACTTAGCGACTGAACAACAAAGCGGATAACAGATCAGGCTTGCAACCCGGGAGACAGGGATGGAACCCTTCCTTAGCAACAGAGCTGGGTGGATAACCTGGAACTAATAGCTAAGATGCCCGATTTCCCTCACCAAATGGGTTCCACCTTTCCAGGCCCTCCCTCCTATTGCCGTCATGGAATCCTAGAGTTGGAAGGGACCCACAAGGTCATCTAGTCCAACCCTCTGCCTACAGCAGGAAATCCCCCTAGAGCATCTCCAGCAGGGGCCTGTCGAGCCTCCGCCTGAAGGTCTCCAGTGAGGGAGAAACTACCACTTCCCTCGGCGGTCTGCACACTAGAACTCCCTAATTTGGGAGAAGACCCTACTACTACAAGAACGTAAGAACATAAGAACATAAGAAGAGCCCTGCTGGATCAGGCCAAAGGCCCATCTAGTCCAGCTTCCTGGATCTCACAGCGGCCCACCAGGTGCCCCAGGGAGGCATGAAACAACAAGATGCTTGGATCCTGTTGCCACTCTCTTGCACCCGGTACCAGTAGCCCTCCACCTTTGTAAGGAGGTTGCACAATCCATCATTGCCTATAGCCCACGATGGACCTTTCCTCCAGAAATCCGTCCAATCCCCTCTTAAAGGCATCCAGACCAGATGCCATCACCACCTCCTGTGGCAAAGAGTTCCACAGATCAACTACCCGCTGGGTAAAAAAGGTACTTCCTTTTATCTGTTTAAACTCTCCCAACCCTCAGTTTTAGCGGATGCCCCCTGGTTCTGGTGTTTTGAGAGAGGGAAAAGAACATCCCTTTACAAGGGTTTGGCGTAAAAACCAGAAGACCACAGTAATCCCCCCCCCCGACTAAAAACGCCCTGAAAAGCCCACTGAAAAGGGCCTGACCCGGTTCCTCAATGTATATGTTCAGCAAGGTGATCTGGAGCATGTTGTTTGGTGCGGCAACTTGAGAGAGCGCCTGCAATTACAGAGGGCCAGAAAAGCGGGAAACGGGTGCCCTCAGGAGGGAAAAATCCAAGCCGCAAAACAGGTGCCACTGAGGCGATGATGCCGCAACTTAATTTAACGTTTCCCTGAAGGGCGAGGACTTAATTGCATAACAGTCTGCCTAATGGGAGATCTTGCAAGGAGCTTTGAAGTGCAACCTTCCAAAGAGCTGTCGCAGTGGGAGCCACGATATCCCGGTTCTGGAGCCAGACGTAGACCTGGACGATCCAGATTCCAATCCCTGTTCCGTTACGCAGCTTCCTGGGTGACTTCAGGTCGGTCGCTACCTCTCAGCTGTGCCTACCTGGCAGGGTTGTTGTGAGGACCAAAGCAAGGGAAGAACTGCATTCCCCACCCTGAGTTCCTTAGGAAGAGGGGTGCAAAAATGTGGAAGGGAGGTAAATTAGACTGGGTAGATACAGCAAGTCCTCCCCAAGTTCCCCAATAGGTTCTTGGAGCAACTGTAAGCAAAATGACGTCTCATAAAACCAACTTTACTGTTGATTCACTGAGGACGCAGTCCTAACCTGGAGCTTGGCCGACACAGTTAGGCCAGCAATGTTTGGCTGGCACAAAGGACACATGTTTGGACCACTCTCGGAGTCAGGGAGGCCAGCACACAGACGTGCGCCATCCTTCCTGACTCTGAGAGTGGACCAGACACGCTTTACGTTGGTCCTGGTGCCAGCCAAACTTTGCAGGCCTAACTGTGCCGGCCTAACTCCAGGATAGGATTGCGCTCCGATACTCGTAAACAAGAATTGCATCCCTTTAGCATATTTCTGATCATAAAAACACCACCAAACTTCTAAATTAACACCCCAAATGTTTCTAATATTAAACATAGAAATAAATGTGAGCTTTCTGGGCCAGAGAAAACCCACACAGACACAAGGAGAACGCCCAAACTCCACACAGATGCAGGAATCTATTTTTCCCCTTTAACAACTTTATAACGAACAACTCAAGCGGGGACTTGCTTGTTGTTGTTCAGTCGCTAATTCGTGTCCGACTCTTCGCGACCCCCTGGACCGCAGCACGCCAGGCCTCCCTGTCCTCCACTAGCTTCCTGAGTTCGCCCAATTTCATGTTCATCGCTTCGGTGACACTCTCTAACCATCTCCTCCTCTGCCGCCCCCTTCTCCTTTGGCCTTCCATCTTTCCCAGCAGGAGGGTCTTTTCTAAAGAGTCCTCTCCTCTCAGGAGGTGGCCAAAGTATTGGAGCTTCAGCTTCAGGATTTGTCCTTCCAGGGAGCAATCAGGCTTGACTTCCTGCAGGATTGACCGATTGGATCTCCTTGCAGTCCAGGGGACTCTCAAGAGTCTTCTCCAACACCATAATTCGAAAGGGGACTTGCTGGCCCTCCTTAAATCTGGCTAAGAGCCTGGGAAATTTGAATCACCAAGCCATGGTCCCTTTATCCGCGGGGGTTCCGCAGTTTTCGTTATCCGCGTGGGTTCCTGGATCGGAACCCCTGCAGATAATGAGGGCCTGCTGTAATTGAGCACTCGGAGTCTCGCAGAATCCAATGCCCACTCTCTCCTTCCAGTTTAGACCTGAAGACCATTACCTGACAGGACATTGTTTCACTTATCTGAAAAAACAACAACAACACACAGCGATCTTGCTCACTCCAGAGATCTTAGCACAGACTGAACTGTTCCCCGACTTTACGGCCAACTCCCACACCAGTCTTGCCACCTGTTTGGTGGCTAAGCTTGGACAACTTCACTGTTGCCTGCAGAAATATGCAGCAAATGGCCTTGTAATTGTTAACTGAAAATGACTAACAGGGCACTGGAAGGGCGGATTTCCAACATGCTTCTGGGTAGCAGATTTATTGCAAAAAAAAGAAGAAGAAGAAGAAAACAGGAAGAAAAACCAAAAGGAATGTCTAGGTGGGGGAACAGACCGGTTGGGTCGGTTGAAAAAAATTGCACCTGTCCGCTCAGCTGTGGCACATGAATAGCCGACACCCTGAAGCGCCGTTGAAATCTCAGCCGAGTCAGTTCTGGGCTGAACAGAACGAACTTTGCAGCCAGGAAAATCAGAACTGCCCGGGAAGAAGACTCCGGAGACTGGCCGGTTCTACCCTTGCCTCATCTGTTCGGCCAATGATGAAGACCACCAGTTCCGGAAATTGACCTCCCACACTTGCGCACCGGGGAATCCTAGGCCCTCACTTAAAATATCACACCAAGAACTGCCCACACATTTTCAAGTTGGATAGCTTGCAGCTGCAGGGCTAGGTTCCTGCTGCTACTATGGATACCTGAAACCACAGAGAGTAGTGAAATCAAGAAGCTTAGATTGACTGGAGACGGCATGCCCATTGATTTAATAGGAGCCAAGTGAAGCCACCTGGGGTAGACAAAAATGGCTGACTCAGATCATCGCCGTGAGGGAGGGTTGCCGTGAATTAGTATACTCCATGCTTATTAAATAGTACTACAATTCCCCGGGCAGCTCCCTTGCAAAAAGATTCCCCTGCTCGTACCGTTTCGGACTGAATAAAAATAAAAACTTAACGAAAATAAAAACATGTGATGTGATGTTTCGTGTGGAAACATTATTTGTAACATTATTACCCGTATGCAGAACACGCAGGCATGATTAAAAAGGTTGAGATTAACTGTTAAACACGTGAAGGAGATTTTTATTTGAGAATTCGCGGCAACCCTCCCTCACAGCGATGATCTGAGGCAGCCATTTTTGTCTACCCCAGGTGGCTTCAAGATGGTGACGTCATGCCGTCTCTAGTGAATTCTATCTCTATGAGTGAAATCCACAAGAAATGGGTGGGACATTCCCCCCCCCCCGCCAATCACACAAATGATTTATCTTTGTCTGATTCCAGTCCTCCTCTCACTGCCTGAAAACACTAACAGGAAGCAGGAAGAGTTCACAGGAAGCAGATTGGAGGGCTGAATACACCGCAATGCTTAAAATGTTTTCAGCCCTCCAACCTGCTTCCTGTGAGCTCTTTCTGCCAGCGTTCGTGGCAATCAGACTAAGGGCGCAATCCTAACCCGCAGCCAAGTCGGCAGTTAGGCCTGCAAAGCTTGGGTGGCACCAGGGACACCGTAAAGCGTGTTTGGACCACTCTCGGAGTCAGAGAATCCACCACACAGATGTGTACCATCCTCCCTGACTCGGAGAGTGGTCCAAACGTGCGTCATGGTGGCCCTTGCGTCAATCAAGCTTTGCTGGCCTAACTCCAGATTAGGATTGCACCCAAAGATAAGTCTTTTTTCTTTTCTTTTCCCAAACCTTTGTTGGCATAAGTACAACAGGTAACAATACTAACACTAAAAATACACATACAAATTATAGCTTGAGGGTTAATTTGAGAATCTCTAACAGAAAACTAGCCACAGCTTCTGTGATAAGAGGGAAGGAATCCAAAGATAAGTCATTTGCGCAATGGGGGGGGGGAGTTGTGAACGGCTAATACACGAAACCACAGATAAGGGACCCATGGATACGGGGAGGACGACGACATCCGTATAATCCTCAACATACTTTGCAGTTGCAACTACACCTCTTCAAATCATAGCATAGACTTTTAAAATGCATTTTAAGTAGCTCAGCAAGTATTAAGCCAAACCACAGGTATCAGGCTAAACCACGGTTGTGGAAGCTTAACTAGGGTTCAGCAAAATGCCTGAGTTGGCATTTGGTCAGCGAGTCAGAAACCACGATTTGAAGAGGGCTTGAACACAAACACCACCAAGCCTGGAGACTGGCCTACCAGGCAAAACAAAAGCAGGCAAGCGGCTGTAAACCATAGTTTGCTTGAATGTTCGGATTCTAAACCACAGTTGGTGCAAATGGTAGTTTGGGGCCAGGCCTGAACTGAACCAGTTTGTAGCTGGCCAACCCCAATCTCCACTCCAGGGTGGAGGGGGCTACTAAGAAATCTCTTTGAACACATGAGAAAACCGAATCAGCCTAAATTAAAATGAGCCTCCGCCTTTAGTTTAACCCTTAATTCTAAAAGCCAGGCAGGAGAGAGAGGACTTTTGGTGCCACCAACACAAGCTCCAGGCCATATTTCTGTGCAGCGATTTCCAGTGGGAGGAGGTTCCATATATGAACGAGGAAAGATTCCATCAAACAAATCTATCTCCCATGCAGAAGTGGTGCAAGAGTGGTACTGTTAGAAGAAACCCTCCATCTATCTGGTCCAAACCTACTTTACGGTGTCCCTTGTACCGGCACAGTTAGGCCAGCAAAGTTTGGGCGGCACAAGGGACAGCATAAAGTATGTTTGGACCACTCTCAGAGTCAGAGAGGCCAGCACACAGACGTGCGCCATCCTCCCTGACTCCAAGAGTGGTCCAAAAGCCACTCCCTTGTATCTGGCATTCTGAGGTAAATTTCTGAGGTAAAATTCTGAGGTAAATATGAGGTAAATAAAGCAAAGTTTGGCCGCACAAGGGAACACTGTAAAGCCTGTTAGGACCACTCTCAGAGTCAGAGAGGCCACCACACAGACGTGTGCCACCCTCCCTGAGTCCGAGAGTGGCCCTAACGTGCTTTACGGTGGCCCTTGTGCCGGCCTAACTCCAAGTTAGGATTGCACTCTTTATCTTTCACACTTTTATGCCACTCTTCCTCCAATGAGCTCAGGGTGGTGTACAAAGTGCCTTCCCTTTTTTAGTCCTCACATCATCCCCGCAAAGTAGGTGAAGCTGAGAGAGCAGTTGGCCCAAGATCACCCAGGAGGCTTCAGGCCTGAGCGGGGATTTGAACCTGGATCTTCCAGGTCTATGTCCAGCTCCCAAACCACGACGCCATCTTGGTTCTCTCACGCTTGGTTTCCATACCTCCTTATCCTTCAGTCCAAGCAGCAGCACCTCCTCCATGAGAGTGAGCCGGATGTCTTTGGAATCGCCAGAGTCCTCATCACCCAAACTCCTGTCGACCTCGGAGTCGTCCTCCCCCTCCGGCCGCTTCTCGGGGTTCTTCCCCACATCCGCACGTCGGCCTCGATGTATTAACGTCGTCATGGTCTCCCCACTGCGTCTAGGAACAAAAAAAACAGGTCACGGAGCAAATTATCGTGTCCATGGGGCAGAGCGTCACCCAAGCAGGCGAAACGCTCCGAAAGGATTTATCCGAGGTGGGTCACTGAGAATCATCCCGCATTTTTGCTTCCCCCAGGTTTGGAAATGGTTTGATTCCTCCCCATCCTGGTAAAAAATTTTCTTGTTTTCTTCAGTTTGTTTGTTTCCACTGGTGATTACACATATTTTTAACTGGTGAACCGTATTGCAGTGGACGCTTGGTGTCTGGAGGAGGGAATCTGTTCCAAGACCCACTGCGGATACCAAAATCCACGGATAATTACACCCACGGGGATTCTGGAACGGCCTCGTGGCCTACTCAGAAGTCTTCAGGATGCAACTGTAAGGTACTTCTAGCTCACACTGGCAACTTCCGGTCACGTCCAGAAGGTTCTCTGAGGCCCACCAGCCAGATACTCAAATCTGTGGATTAGATGTCAAACCCGTGATCAAGGAACGCCCACTGTAGATTGATATTGAGCTTCGACCGAGAAGTTGAAAGATGAGAACAAGCAATCAACCTTTTATATTATTTAATTTATACCCCGCCTTTCTGCCCCATGGGCACACAAGGCGGCTTACAACAATTAAAATACAATATTGACAATTAAAAAACAGCAATTAAAAACAATTTTAAAATAATTAAAAAACTAAAACAAGCCCTGTGGAGCCTAATATAAAAAGAAAAGAAAGCCAGCCAGACTGTCAACAGTTAAAAGCTTTTCGAAATAAAAAGGTCTTCAGCCCCCGCCGGAATATTACCAAAGAGGGAGCAGTTCTCAATTCTAAGGGGAGGGTATTCCAAAGTTGGGGGGCCACCACCGAGAAGGCCCTCTTCCTGGCCGCCCCCCCTCTCACCTCTCCCGGTGGCGGCACTGTCAAAAGGGCCCCCCCCAGATGACCTAAGAGTCCGGGCAGGATTATATGGAAGGAGGCGGTCCCCCAAATACCCTGGACCCGAGCCGTAGAGGGCTTTAAAAGTCAAAACTAGCACCTTGAATCGGGCCCAGAACAGAACCGGCAGCCAGCGTAGTTGCTGAAGCAACAACTCGACAGAGTCAAACCGACGTGCCCCAGCAACCACCCGAGCTGCCGCGTTCTGTACTAGCTGTAATTTCCGGACCGTCTTCAAAGGCAGCCCCACGTAGAGCGCATTGCAATAATCTAATCTGGATGTCACTAGGGCGTGGGTCACTGTGGCCAGGTCCGCACCACTCAGGTACGGTCGCAGCTGGCGGATCAGCCGAAGCTGAGCAAAGGCTCCCCTGGCCACCACCGCCACCTGGGACTCCAGGTGCAGCTGTGGATCCAGGAGAACCCCCAAGCTGCGGACCTGCTCCTTCAGAGGAAGTGTGACCCCATTCAGGGCAGGGCGATGGTCCAATATAACATAAATCCTCCCTACTTGGGTGAACTGGAATCACAAGTACTGGTTATGGGCGAGATGAAGGTTCTCTGAAAAAGCTTCACAGCCACCCTCTATGACTGTGACTTCACTGGCCTGAAAGCTGAACTCCAAACCAGGGCAAACAGGAACTGGCTCTGTCACTAGGGCCCAGTGACTCACCGGAACGGCAGAAGGGCACCTCTTCACTCCCCAGAAGCCAGGCAAAATAGAAACATCTTCCAAGACGGGAGACCGTCGGAAGGAAGGATGTTGCAGAGCTCCGGGGCCACCAGTAAAAAGGCCCTGCTCCTAGGAGAAGACTTTGGGAAGGGGTGGAATCGGGGGTCCATCCAGAAGAGGGAATCAACAGTGTTTCTCAAGGTAGACAGGTTTCCAAACCCTCTAAGGCAATATTTCAAACAGTGGGCTGAGACCCATTAAATGGGTCATGCCTCGATTTCCGGTGGGTCCTGCAGAGACTCCAAGGAAAACACGGGTGATGGAAAGATCAGATCACTCATTGCCTCCAGCCTGAGGCTATTCAAAAACCAGAGAGCGGCTCACTGCCCTGCAAAGAGGTCAGCTCCTTCAGTTTGCAAGCCTAAAAGGAGATGAATGTTTTTCCAGTGTGCTTTCCCCGCCCCCCACGTACATCAATAATAAGTAGTTGGGGGGCAGGTGAAGGGTGGGTCACACCTCTAAGCCCCTCAAGCCTTGAGGCTATTCATTAGGGCTGCCTCATGATGAGAAATGGATCGAGTTTTCTTCCAAATAAATAAAACATTACTTGTAAATAAATGTTTGTTTCTAGAACACCCCTTTTTTTTTTAAAGTATTGGGTTCCAATAGAGTGTCTATTTTAAAAACAGGTCCGAGCGCTAAAAAGTTTGAGAGCCACTGCTCTAAGGATTTAGAGATTTTTAAAAGAAAAGGGAAAAAAACTTGAATCGGGCCCAATGGCAAACTGGAACCCCAGTGCGACTATTTTAAAATCAGTATAATACACTCATGCTTCCTGACTCTCAACCATGGCATTCTGTCACACCTGAGACTTCCAAAGACAGGTATGTGCTGGCAGGCAGGTTAATGCGTTAAAAAACTAAACAGGGATCACGGGCAGGCACCATAAGAACAGAAGAAGAGCCCTGCTGGATGAGACCAAAGGTCCATCTAGTCCAGCCCACCAGGTGCTTCAGGGAGCACACAAGACAACAAGACGCCTGCATCCTGTTGCCATTCCCTTGCACTTGGCATTCTGAAGTCACCTACTTCTAACGTAAAGAGGTTGTACAACCCATCACGGCCTGTAGCCCATGGTGAGTCCAGAAATCAGTCAGTCCCCTTTAAAGGCACCCAGGCAAGATGCCATCCCCACCTCCTGTGGCAAGGAGTTCCATAGATTAATCAACCACTGGGTAAAAAAAGTACTTCCTTTTATCTGTTTTAACTCTCTCAACCCTCAGTTTGAGCGGATGCCCCCTGGTTCTGGTGTTGTGAGAGAGGGAAAAGAACTTCCCTCTATCCACTCTTTCCATCCCATGCATAATTTTGTATGACACTGATTGCAGTAGCCAGCATGAGAGAGAGAGAGAGGGAGAGAGAGCAGCAGTATTGCCAAGGGTGATCTTGTAGGTACCTGAGAACTGTATAATTATTTGCAAGCTTTCTTCAGCTTCTCCCTTTCAAATCTGCAAGAGCTGCCAAACCCCTTTAATCCTCTCCAGTAACTATAAAGCGCCTTTACAAAAGGTGACAAACATTTATGTACCGGACAGCAAACAAAGTGTGGAAGATGGCAGATGCAAGCTTCTAGCTCCTACCACGCCACAAAACTCACAGACCCTCTTCGCTCCCGTTTGAAATATTTCTTAACAGCAGTGCAGGATGAATTAATATGCGCCATTACTGGAACTTACCAACAAAGGGGAGGGGGAAGTTAGCGGAGGTTTACTCTTGAGTAAACATAGAAAGGAGCACATTAGGCATATATCTGTGTATGTTTGCTTTTTCTGCCCAACCTGCATACCACAGTCGGAAATTCTTCAATTTGCTGGCGTGCCGGGAGAGAACAGGTGACCTTAGAAACACATATGTGTTCATATATGTGAACACAAAATCCCCATCATATGTGGGATTTTTTTTCTTCCTCATCACGACTTCTCCAACCCTACAGTTAGGGTTACCCCTTTGCAAAAAACTGTGCCCCAATGAGTTTCACGGTGGCGCTGGTCAGGCAGAAATTCAACTGGTAAAGTTGAATGCCCTAGGATGGCAGTTCAAGCTTCCCCACTCCCCAAGCACACTTACTTACAAGTAAGACTCTCTGAGCTCAGTGGGACTGACTCTCACATAAGCACTCATAAGATGCTCAATGCCTGCTTTCAGGCTATAGCTGCAAGGCCAGGAAACAAGAAAAAAAAGAACACCGCTATTGTGGCAAACAGGTTCTCTTCACACTGCAAAGAATCATTTGGTGAAAGAATTCTTCCTCCCCACCCTGCAATCAGGAAATTAGTTTAAATCTCAGATCAGAAAGATAAAAAAATGTGGAAAACTCCTAACAGTTACCCATTAAGATTTAGAGGGGGGGAAAATCACTTAGGCCCCCTCAGGATTTAGTTCTGGATAGAAAATCCCTTTCCAGACTCACGTGTATTCTCTATTTTCCCCTCCTCTTTGCGGAGGCTCCTGCTCGGCTTTTCTTAACGCTAAGCCTGGAAAGTCAAAACTTTACTTCCTGGTTCATCGACAGAAAGGAAGGAGGAGGAAAATAAAATAGGAAAGAAACCTAGAAGACACCCCCACCGCTTCAGCTTCCTGGACTGCCTGCAAAACCTACCCTGGCGTGTGCGCAGAGAACAAATGAGAAGCCCCATCGCAGGCAGGGCTCGCCAATCGGCTCTCGAGCGCGGCGTCGGCGTCGGCTGCTGCAACAGCCAAGCTTGGGAAGATTTGCAAAAAAAAAAAATGAAAATGCAAGCTGGGGAAGTCCCCGGGCAGGATTGACGGTGGAGGCGCGCAATGGGAGGCGGGAGAGTGGCTTTGCGTCCGCGCGCAGCGGCGAATGGGCTTTTTGCAAAAGCTGAGGTTGCGTTGCAGGGGTTGGCCCAAAAAGGTTAGATTAACAGGAGAGGAAATCCCTTAAGAATTAATACAAGCAGGTTGAGGCCAGGGGGCGGGCTTAGCAGCCATGTTGGCGTACTCAAAACAATCCTTATTCCAAGCATTTCGGATTGCTTTTCTGGTACTCTTTAGACATAAGACATAAGAAATTTATTTGTCATTACACTCACAACTGAGTGCAACGAAATGAGGTGCTCTTCCCCACGGTAAAACTGGACAACACCAAAACTAAAATATACACAATCATCCATACAACAATTGCTTAACAAATATAAATACCCCATTTCTACCAGCAATTTAACTTCCGCAAAAACTTATGACCCCGCATTTAAACTCAATACTGCACTTTTTGTTGTTGTTGTTCAGTCGCTAAGTCGTGTCCGACTCTTCGCGACCCCATGGACCACAGCACGCCAGGCCTCCCTGTCCTCCACTAGCTTCCTGAGTTCGCCCAATTTCATATTCATTGCTTCGGTGACACTATCTAACCATCTCATCCTCTGCCGCCCCCTTCTCCTTTTGCCTTCAGTCTTTCCCAGAATGAGGGTCTTTTCTAAAGAGTCCTCTCTTCTCATCAGGTGGCCAAAGTATTTCAGCTTCAACTTCAGGATTTGTCCTTCCAGGGAGCAATCAGGCTTGACTTCCTGGAGAATTGACCGATTGGATCTCTTTGCAGTCCAGGGGACTCTCAAGAGTCTTCTCCAACACCATAATTCAAAAGCATCGATTCTTCGACGCTCTGCCTTTCTTATGGTCCAGCTCTCACAGCCATACATGGCTACTGGGAAAACCATCGCTTTGACTATGCGAACCTTTGTTGGCAGGGTGATGTCTCGGCTTTTGATTAAGCTATCTAGGTTCACCATAGCTTTCTTCCCAAGAAGTAAACGTCTTTTAATTTCATGGCTGCAGTCACCATCTGCGGTGATCTTGGAGCCCAGGAAAATAAAGTCTGTCACTGCTTCCATTTCTTCCCCTCCTATTTGCCAGGAAGAGATGGGAGTGGTTGCCATGATCTTAGTCTTTTTAATGTTGAGCTTCAAGCCAATTTTGGCACTTTCCTCTTTCACCCTCATCAAAAGGTTCTTTAGGTCTTCCTCACTTTCTGCCAGTAGAGTGGTATCGTCTGCATATCTGAGGTTGTTGATGTTTCTCCCAGCAATCTTGATTCCAGCTTGTGAGTCATCCAGCCCTGCCTTCCTCATGATGTACTCTGCGTATAAGTTAAATAAGCAGGGTGACAATATACAGCCTTGTCGTACTCCTTTCCCAATTTGAAACCAGTCGGTTGTTCCATGTCCAGTTCTAACTGTTGCTTCCTGACCCGCATAAAGGTTTCTCAGAAGGCAGATCAGGTGGTCTGGAACTCCCATCTCTTCAAGAACTTGCCACAGTTTGTTGTGATCCACACAATCAAAGGCTTTAGCATAGTCAATGAAGCAGAGGTAGATGTTTTTCTGGAACTCTCTTGCTTTCTCCATGATCCAGCGAAGGTTGGCAATTTGATCTCTAGTTCCTCTGCCTCTTCGGAAACCAGCTTGTACATCTGGTAGTTCTCGATTCACACAATTCTTCGACGCTCTGCCTTTCTTATGGTCCAGCTCTCACAGCCATACATGGCTACTGGGAAAACCATACTGCACTTTACTTGGATAAAAACTGTTCTTAAATCTGCTCGTCCTTGCTTTCAATACCCTGAATCTCCTTCTTGATGGTAATAGTTCAAAGAGCTGATGTTAGGACTGAATCGTTTACTCCTGAAATAAAAACTTATGAAAATAACAACGTGTGATCGTGTAGAAACATCAGTGGTATAGTAACCATATTATGAGTTAATATGCAATTCCAAGGTTTAATTCCGCGTAATTATATTACTGAACATACCGGACGAAATGCTACTTGCTATCTATTTAAACTCGGATTGCACTGTTTTGACAGACTTATTTTTTGAAATCTACACAAGCAAAAATAAAACGGCCATGCCCCATAAAAAAAATGTCTGTTAATGTTCAGAATTTCAAAAGTATTACAGTAGGAAAATTACATTAAAATCTCTTCATAACACAAGTAGTTGTCAATATGAGAGTAATTCTTTTTTACTTCTAGACTATTAAGAGTATTTTTTTAACTTCTACACTCACCCCCCCCCAAAAAAAAACAAATTCTGTTAATGTTCAGAATTTCGAAAATATTACAGTAGAAAATGGAAGGTGGGAAAAAATGTGTAAACGGGAAGGGGGAAAAAAGGAGGGGGGAAATATATATATATATTTACCTTCATCTAGACCATTAACAGTGGGTGTCAGAAAATGGTGAATAAGACTGCTAGGAACAACAAGGAATTACACGGCTTCAAAAATAATGCACTATTTCAGTGAACTGTAGTTTTATTGAACCGATGTAATGAGAATACATGAATCTTTCCGTGGAAATTAAGTCCCATTTTTCGTACAGCGATTCGCACACCCGTATGCAGAACACGCAGGCATGCTTAAAGAGGTTGAGATTAACTTTTACACGCGTGCAGGGAGATTTTTATTCGTGAATTCGCGGCAATCCTCCCCCTTGGCGGGAAAGATCTGAGTCAGCCATATTGGTATACCCATGGCTTCAAGAAAATAATATAATGTCCTCTCCTGTTAATCTAACCTGTTTGGGTTGCGTGCAGGGGTTGGCCACAGGAAGGAAGGCTTTTGCAAAGGACGGCTCATGCAAATTGGGGAGGAGGGGACGAGCGGGGTTGGGCCGCCGGACCCTGGCTGTGGTTTGCTCGGAAGCAGATCCCGCTGAAGGCCAGAGAAGGCTCTTGCACGCACGCAGGCACGGACTGGCCACCTTTGCATCCTAGGAAGGCTTAATCCGGATTGGAAGCGCGACCCTCTGCAGCGACGCGCACTGGCGTGCCGTGGAGCCACTTTCCCAGTGCAGGGAGCGCAAAGGGACCCCCCTGTTGGAGGGGGGGGGGAGTGGCGGGAGGAGTTTTAGTGACACGTCCTTGATTCTAAGGCTTTAAAAAAAAATTCCAACTTTAAAAAAAAAAAAAAAACAAACATCCGAAAAACGTCCGAAATTTTTAAAAAACATCCGAAAATGGGGATTGTGCAGTGGTTACCCGATTGCACGTTCAAGGAAGGGTGTTGCCCTCAGGAACGACATACGCTGCCATCGCCCTGCTCGTAAAAGGATTTAGAATAAATTTGTCAGAAAATGGTTTGTTATTATTAACATAATAAGTGTGAGAATACTAATGTCAAAGATCAAGCTTCAGTTTAAAGCCCTTAGAAGAACAGGCCGGCCAAGGCTTCAGCAGGAAAAACAACAACGTTCAAAGCTGCGACAAGCAAAGCTTAAGATGCAGAACTGGCTGAACGCCTAAATTAAACGAATACATTTTGCTTGGAGTCCATATTGACAGCTCTGCTAATGGAACGCAACTATAATAAATACATACATAGTAACTTGTAAAACATTTAACAATAGAAGCTTGTGAAGAACTCAAAAACGGATGCTGATTGGCATGGCGTAAGCGAAACTTGCTCTTCCTCACAAGGCAACATCTTGTAGCCAGCAGGAGGTAGCCTTGACAAGAGCAATTTGAGCATGTGCAGATAGTTCCATGAATATTGCCGGCACGCCCCCAAGCTCATTACAATTCATTTGCATGGTCGTACATTGCGTGAAAGAATAGGTAAAGAAATGGAGTTACATGTTTTGATTGACCTGCTTTAGACCAAGGAGCATCAGGTAAGGGCAAACCTTTCAGAGGGTATAAATTGCTGAACTCTGTAGTTAAAAAGTGTGGCTTCCTGCTTGCTGGAAGTTTGCCTGCCCTTTGCAGACGGTATTAAACAAAAACCTTTATCTGGCATCGCCGCCATCGGAATTAAGGGTCTATTTCAGTGATGTCATTCAGGGGGAACGGACCAGGATGGGCATTCCGGATCCTAACAGGCTCCGTGGCTGGTTCCGGGTTCCCGACAAGTGCCCATCAAAAGTGAGTTCCTGTTCCTAAATCATTTGAATGACACCACTGGTCTATTTCCGACAAATTCATGCAAGAGGAGAATATTCATCAGTGCCTTCAAAGGGGTTATAAATGGAGCCTCCATGGTCAGGGATAGCGTGCTGGAGGACGTTCTGCACCCGCCACCAGGCCACGCTCGCCGTGAGCTGCTCCGGGGTGTCCAGCCGAGTGTATCGGCAGCGCTATGGCGCTAAATGGCCCGCGTGCCTTTTCCCTGCATTTCCCTGCCAGTCTTGGCTATTGGGCCAAATGAGGCAACGCAAAGGGAGGTGGTAGGGTGAGTGGCCAAGGCGGCCCACAAGATTGAGGGGTCTGGCCAGAGCACCCTGCCAAAGCCCAAGTCCTCTGGTGGGACAGACCGCATCCAAGGCCCCTGGCGACTGTTCGAATGGAGGTGGCCGGAGCCTCAAAACAAAATGGCAGCTGGCACAGCTGCCCGGGAGCTGCTGAAGCTCGGTCCCAGCTCCCCTGTGGAAGACCTCTGGTGCTGGGCATGCTGGGCATGCTGGGGTGCTCTGTAAGTGGAATGAGAATGGTTTGTTTGGCACCTTTGTGTACTGCCCTCCCTCCAAGCAGCTTGAGGTGGTGTACGTGGTTCCTCCCCTCCTTTTATCCGCACAACAACCCTGTGAGGTAGGCGAGGATGAGAGTGGCTGACCCAGACTGACGCTTCGTACTGAGCGGGGATTCGAACCTGCATCTTCCAGGTCTAAGTGCAACGCCAGAACCACACCCCCACCCTGGCTTTCGGTCAGACAAAACTCGCCTTCAGGCCGAACATCCGAGTCCTCCCTGCTTGCCCATCTTTGTGGGAGTAAATTACAGGATGACCACGGCATCCGGAGGCAACCACTTCTCATCGCCTGTTCAGCCTGTCTTCATATCCTGTACGATTTTGCCTCCGTAAATCATCCGAGTATGGATTAAGATTCCAAGGATTTGGCGCTGGACACATATAGGAGCCTTTTCTTGCCCTCCACACACTATTCTGAGAAATGTACATGGCTTTTACAGAGGCAAAATCACCTGGAAGATCACCCCGTAGAGGTGTAGAGGCAAGACCGGCTTTTTAAAACAAATGTTCAGACTTGTTCAAACTGTCCGCATTTTATTGAGGCTATAAAAGTGGAAGGTTGAAAACAAAGCTATGAACGTTTAGAGTGCAAATCAATACTTTCTTGAGTCAAAACAGCCATTATGTTTCTCAAATTATGTAGCATAAAATTATTAAGTAACTTCCTCCTGCACCAGATCTTTTGAAAAAGCCCCTGGTAAGGCAAAAGATCATCATCTTAAAAGTTAGTTGAGAGAGTCCAGAGAAAATTAGTAATGTCTAAGGGCTGTTGAAAGTAACAAGGAAGAAAATGAAGTTCATGAAAGCTAGCAGTTTGCAAAGAAGAATAACAATAATTGGAATGTTTTGACCACAAATGTTAAAAATATACACAGACAAATATCAACACTATATGGTAGCAATCAGAGCAGTGCCCAGATTGCAACAGTTCATTTTGGCATTCTGAGCTGAAAAAATAGCTTTTTGTTTTCAAACTATCCTGCAAACTGCAAGAAGAGTCCAGGATGCAAAATTGACAACATGACATTTTAAAATTTCAGTTTCTTGCCATGCTACGCAAACAAATTTTAAGTGCATTTTTAGTCAGAATCCTTTAATTTTAATTAAAACATTAATCTCTTGAAGAACACTCAAAACATCTGTACTTTTGACAGCAAATAAAAGGCACCAAATGATATTAATAGATTTAACAAGCTAAACTCCTCTAAAATGCCAAAATACTAATTGTAGTGTGAAAGACATTCGAAGAAAAGACTGGAAATAAAACAATCGGAAAGCTAACATCTAGAATTGCTCCTTTGGTTCACTAAATTTTCTTCGTTTGGGACCCGAATCTTGACTGGAAGAAAATTCAAAATTATAGACCTGGCAAAATAAAAGATAATAATGCAGATTGTTATGTGATGATTTTGGATCTAAATACAATCAAATTTACATTCATTTCAGTTGAGTTCATCTCAGTAATGTTGGAACTAACACAAAAAATTGGTGTGGGGAATATAATAATAAAAGAATAATAAAAGATTCTAGCGCATCTGCATCTACAGTACAGTATCAAACTGCCATATTATTGCATATAATATGGCAGTTTGATGGTGTATATCCAACAGGCCAGAATCTGCCTTTCTGTTGAGTCTGTTTTTCATGTCTTTTTCTTGTATTGTAACCGCAAGGTTGGGAGTTCGAGACCGCGTGACGCAGTGAGCTCCCGTCGCTTGTCCCAGCTCCTGCCAACCTAGCAGTTCGAAAGTACCTAAAAAATGCAAGTAGATAAATAGGGACCACTTCGGTGGGAAGGGAACGGCGTTCCGTGCGCTATGGCATAGAGTCATGCTGGCCACATGATCGGACAAAAACGCCGGCTCTACAGGCTTTGAAACAGAGATCAGCACCGCCCCCTACAGTCGGTCATGACTAGACCATTCGGTCGTGGGGAAACCTTTACCTTTTTAATGTATTATAATGTATTTTACATATAAAATAACTGGTTGGTGCCTCCTCCCATCAAAGATTATGGGGTTGCAATGATATGGCATCTGCCCCAGGGATGTCCAACTCATGTTATACAGGTGGCCAAAGTTAGCTTTCATGGTGCCTGCTGAGGGCCACAAGTGACATCATTCAGCAGAAAATGACATCATTAAGCAGACGATGGCCATAAATAAGCACTTTGTTCTCACGTAGTAACTTATTAGCTGCAAATGACAAAAAAGAAAATGTGCAGATCTTGTTCATCTTTTCAAGAGATGAGGGAGCCCAATTATGAAGGGTGCAGAATAAATGGCTTCTAGGGACTCGCATTCAGCCTGTGGGCCTTACGTTTGACACCCTGATACCTTGGAAGCGCAGACTTCTGAGTACCAGTTGCAAGGAGGGCTATTTGCCTTCAAGGCCTCGTTACTAGCCCAGTTGACCACTAGCTCTCATGCCCGATTTGTAGGCTCCCCAAGGAGTCTTGCTTGCAAGCTGGGCTTTCTGAAGGCCCAGTTCCATCCGACTTTCCATGCCGATGAAGCTACAGTGCAGCCCTGAGGTAAAGGAACACACATTCCCTTTCCGGGGGGAGGCCTCCATGACTGCCCCCCCCCCACTGTAGGATGCAGTGCACTCTTTTGGCACAACTGCATCAGCCCTGGAAACTTGGACAGAACTGGGCCTTTGGGGCCGAATCCGATCCAATTTTCCAGCCCTGATGCAGCCGTCCAGTGGTGCGCGTGCTGCATTCGGTGGTGGTGGGGAAGTCACAGAGGCAGTTGTGTCATTCAAATGATTTAGGAACAGGAACTCACTTTTGACTGGCACTTGTCGGGAACCCGGAGCCAGCCACGGAGCCCGTTAGGATCCGGAACGCCCGTTCTGGCCCATTCCCCCTGAATGACATCACTGCCTTCGCCCCCCCCCTAGGAATCCGGAGTCGCTCCCTTTAACCCTCTGAGTGCCGGCCAAGCAAGAAGAAAAGCTCTTTGCAGAGGAATTGGGAGGGGGAAGGAGGGAGAGTGAAGTGGGCGGAGTCAGCCCTAATTTTAACTAGTGGAACTGAGTTCCCCTGCGTTCCCCCTGCATGACATCACTGCATGGAGGCCTCCTCAAGGTACGGGAACAGTTGCTCCTCAGCCTTGTTGCTGCATTGTGGCTGTACTGGCACCAGAAACCTGGACAGAATTGGGCTCTTCGCCTCACTCAGAAGAGCCCTTCTCACGTTCTCCCCCCAGTTTTCCTGAATTGTTGCTGCTTCCGATTTTGCCCGAGATGCTGGGCTCCTGCAGAAGGGAAAAACAAACGCGCAGCAGAGCAATTCTGGTTGCTTTCTGTGTAATAAATCACTTGCACGTACTGGCTTGCCCGATTCCAAGCCGCTTCTCTTCTGGGCCGCCTGAAGACACTTTCCCGCTGACTGCTTTTTGCTGCTTTCTTCGCCACCCTTTAGTCAGAGACAGAAGAACCGTTAACTCGAGAAGGGAGGTCTGCAGATGACGGTTAAGGAGCAGGCAGGGCGTCCGTGGGGCTGCTCCTCTTCCTTGGCTTGCGTTAAAAAATTAATGAGGGACTCTTTCAGAGTGGCGACAGGCAGGGCAAGCCTTACCCTGGCAGTGATGACAAATGATTTACTTCAGCGCTGCGTGTTCTGAAGGGCATTTCCTAAGTTGCTGAACACAGCAGTGATGTGGCTTGGCCACCGGAGGCTGTAAGATCAAAGATATTCCAGCAGAGCAGCATTCTACTGAGGGTAGAATTATGGATTGGTATGAGGGTGGGGTGGGGTGGGGTGGGGTGGGGTGGGGGTGTCCAAATCCAAATTATCTTTCAGGTGTGTAGCTAGTACCTAGCCTTGGAAAAGACACAGGCCTAACTGAGTCCAGAATCATAGTGACTTGGAGTTCTACAGAACAATATAAAATCAATCCACCATGGTGAACAATTTATAATCCGAACAACTACTTGTATAACTGCCTTAATTGGAAGCACGGTGACAATTTTTGCACGTCCATTAAGAACAACCGTGATACATGTTTCTGAATTGTTTTAGTTTGTTCTGATCTTTCAACAGAATGTTTTATTTGAAAAAAAATATATAACACTAACTGCATTTTGTTGAAATCTCTTTCCGCTCCGGGTCGTGCCCTGAGTAACTTCGAGTTCTGATGTCTTGCGTGCCAGATGCTCTACCTGAAAATAATTAAAACGCGAGAAGAACATTATTTTAGCTTTGGCTTGGATTCATGGGATTTGTACACGCTTTATGGTTGCAGGACTGTTTTTCCCCCCTGTAGAATAGGCAAAATTCTTCCTTTGCCATTCAGTTGAGAGAGAGATTGACCAGAGCTTTGAACACTGATGTAGTCACCATTTGCTCCTCTCCCACATTCTTGGCTTTAGTCAGATGGCCTGTTTTTATTCATAAAGTGAACTCTGAATTTGTGTACAAGTAAAAGTTTGTTGCCTTATTGAAAAACTATTCCAGTGATATGGGAGAGGTAGATTTGAGCACAGCCAATAAGTCCTATCCACAGGTAGTTTCTGTAGCAAACCAGGAGAACTGGTTTTCCCTGCGGTTGACCCAGGAACATAAGAACATAAGAAGAGCCCCGCTGGATCAGGCCAAAGGCCCATCTAGTCCAGCCTCCTGTATCTCACAGCGGCCCACCAGGTGCCCTAGGGAGGCATGAGACAACAAGATGCTTGCATCCTATGGCCACTCCCTTGCACCTGGTACTCTGAAGTAGCCTACTACTAATGTAAGGAGGCTACAACCCATCATTGCCTATAGCCCACGATGGACTTTTCTTCCAGAAATCTGTCCAATCCTCTCTTAAAGGCATCAAGACCAGATTCCATCACCACCGCCTGTGGCAAAGAGTTCCAAAGATTAACTACCCGCTGGGTTAAAAAGTACTTCCTTTTATCTAGGAAAAAAGTTCTTCAAATGCACAGACCACAGAGAGTATCCTCCCAGTAGCCCCACTGCTGCTGAAATGATGGATGCACTGATGGAATCAAAACCAAAGAAAAAACTCCACATCACCAAGATGCAGATGCAGCTAGCCAACTGTTTGACCATCCACCTTTGAAAAGATGAGAATGGAGGGGGGGGGAATGCAGTGTCATACCTGAGAACTACAGATGGAAAGAGCTTGACATTCTTCTGTTCTCATATTTTCATCTTCCTCGCATACTAAATTTAGTTCTGTCAATGGTGTTTGAAAGAATTAAACAAATTAAGGATTAAATTCTCAGCGCACTCAGTAAACATTCAGCATGTGACAGACAGAAATAGTGAGTGATCCCCGGCAAAAGCTCTCAGTCCATACTGTTCTCTGAGCTCGGACTCCTGGAGGAGATAGATGCAGCTGCTAAGGGAAACAAAAGTTGCTCCTTAATTCCTTTTCCTCCCAGTGTATTAATTGAAAGGGGAACATATAGGCCAGCCTTTCCCTTTTCGGTGATCACAGGCTTATACAGTGGAAAACCAAGGCCAAAATGAAGAAAAAAATTCTCAAATGCCCAAGACTGACAGCCCAATTCTAATGGGCCTGCCCACATCAAGATACAGCTGCATCGACGTGGCCACCTCTGTACTCCGTATGGGCAGGGAAGTAGCCTCACAGCAGGGAATATTTATTCCCCTACCATGTGTAGAGACAGCAGCTGCTGTGGGTCTACTTGGATCGGTGCCAGCTCAGTTGCTAGTGCAGAACCAAATAACTCCATGTGGGCTTTCAGGACAAGCACAGGGGACAGGAGCAGCCTCTGCGGCTGTCCCTACCAGGGACGTGCCATCATTAGAGGCAGGTGAGGCAGTGGGGGCGTGGTGAGGTCACCACAATTACTTCCAGGTCACTGGGCTTGGCGTATGTCCCTGGTCCCTACCCCCCCGCCTGAACTGCCACCAAGTCTTGTCCCTCCCCACATTCCCCCACCTCGGAATGCCTCTGCTTGTCTCACAGACGCCTCTCTGATAGCTCAGGGCCCCTCCAACTGGCTCCAGCCAATGATGCACCCGGCGCAAGCGCACCAGTGTTGGCCCCCCCCACTGGCGTCTCTCTCTTTCTGGCCACTGCAAAGTGTTTCACGGCACTTCCGCGACAGCCGTCTCCCTGGCAGCCTGTGCAAAAGGAGTGCTGAGGCCCTGAAGTGTCGGGAGCAGAGCCTATTCTGTTTTACAGTTGCATACTAATATAAAAGCAGAACAGCCCCCCAATTTTTGTGGCAAAAACTTTACCCCAGCTCGTATATGGTACATTAGTAGGCCCTCCTGCTTCCTGTTTCACTGTCCTGGAACGAGTACAATCAAAATTTCTACGCTCAGTTTTTCAGGTTGCCAGCTAGGCTTCAAACAGCTGTCTTCGCTTAGAGTCTGGGATGATCTCGGTGGAGGCTAGTGCGTTTCTTTCCTCTATTCTCTACTGGCTCAAACTTCAATGCTCGCAGGATGGTATAACTCCCTTAGTCTTGCGAGATAATTTCCAATCTACTCGGCTTAAGATGATCCATTACAAACTGGGCCTCTTAGGATTTTCTCCTGAGGCCCTAATATCCTTGGGCCTGGAACAAGCTAAGTCGATTATTAAGCAGAGAGTACTCGATACTGAGAGGCAGAAAGAGCTTAGTCAGTGTCCAAATTTTCTTGTGTCTGAAGAAAGTAAATATGTAACTAAGCCCCTCGCTTATTTGTCTTGACTAGAAATACCATCGCATAGAAGGGCTTTCTTTCTTGCCAGATGGGGATTCCTTCCATCAGCTGTCCTGGAGGGCAAGCTTAATGGAACCTCCTTAGCAGAAAGGCTTTCCCCCTGTGCAGTGGTGTCATCTAAATGATTTGAGAACAGGTACTCACTTTTGATTGGCACGTGTCGGGACCCGCCCACCGGAAGTGACGTCATAAGCCAGAAGTGATGTCGTGGCAGGAAGGGACATGAAAAAAGCCCTTTTTGAGGCCTCAGACCATTTTAAACTGACCCAACAGTTGCAACAGTATTCCACAGCACCCCCAGAACATGTTAAGGAGGCTTGGCATCACGTTAAAACCCCAGAGCAACTCATTTTTCAGTGGCAAGGCAAGGCAAGGCTCCGCTCGCTGCCTGCCTGCCTGCCTGCCTGGCTCTGAGAACATGCAGGCAACTCAAACATGCAGGAAATTCAAATGTTGCAGAGGGCGGAGTCGACAAGTGGGCGGGCAAATGGGCGGGGCCAGCTGTAATCCTAGAAACCGGTACTCGCGTACCCCCGCGTACCCCCTGCATGACATCACTGCCCCTGTGGCTCGGGGGAGGTAGAATCCACTGGCCATGTTCTCTTTCAATGTATATTCTATTGTGGTATTTGCGAGAAATTTATTCACCCTCTGACCACGAAATTTCCGAATATTGAGATCCGGGAGATGTCTAGACTGCTACTTACTGGCCGCAATAGTCAGGCATTAAAGTTTACTGCTAGTTTTTTGGCGGCTGCAGTTAAAATATATGTAGCTTTGCTGGCCCAAGGGAGAGAATAATAACCCATTGAATTTAGGATTGTATTTATTATTTGTTTACACATTTATAAATTTATATACTAATTTCAATTACATGCTTATCTTTGGATATGTGAATTTACCCATATATCTGGTCTTTGACTGTAATAAAACTGAACTGAACTGAATTAGCCCCCCAATATATAAGCTTTGTACCTCCATCAGGCAGAGCTCTCTGTGTTTTTTTCTGCTCTCTCATTCTCTTTTCTGAAACGAAATCTTCCTGTGTAAAGAACAGAAACAAGAACTTCAGGGAGAGCTCTAAAGCATTTTGGGGGTGACTTTGTCACAGACTTTATCGCCTGGAAATATCAACCCAGAAAACACGGTAATAATTATGGAATAATGATTCCATAAATCATGACAACACGTTTAGCTGTTTCCAAATCCTCACATCCGTTTTCTGGTCCCCTCTTTCATCCACGGCCTTCAGAGGAGTCGCCGAGCTGTCTCGCTTCAGGATGGTTTGATCCATGTGCTCCATCCGCTCTTTCTCCGTGGTCACTTTAACTTTCAACATATGGAAAGGGGTGGGGACCTCGCCGACGTTGAGCTGCATCGGTTCCCCTTCGAACACTATCCCTTCGCAGTCGCCCTCTTTGAATCCAGGAGGCTGATAGCTAGGTGGCGTAACTGAAAAGGAAAAGCAGTAGAAACGGGGAAACATTTGTTGCAACAAATCCGTTCAAAGCAGAATTAAGGTCCGATCCAAACGTTACCTTCATCGTAGTAGAAGAGTTTCATTGTCAGACAAACGTCATCAGGCAGAGGGCCCAGATTCTGCATCAGGACATAAATCTTCCGTATCAGCAGGATGCTTGCTTTCTTTGTATCAGAACATGTGATGTTGGAACCATTCCCCTGATTTTTACTAGAAGGGCACAAAACAAACACAGATTGTATTACAGAAAAAACCAGCGGTGTTCACCATTTCCCTCCTCAACTCCGTTCTGCATCTATTGATCTAAACCGCTCCCATTCCCCCTGCTGCCCCACCCCCACTCACTCCGCAAATAAAAGCTACCTGCCACACCACATCTCATAAACTAGGTTGAGTTACGTGGTTAAGAACAGTGATGTCATGCAGGGGGAATGCGGGGGAACTCAGTTCCACTAGTTAAAATTAGGGCTGACTCCGCCCACTTCACTCTCCCTCCTCCCCCCCTCCCGATTCCCCTGCAAAGAGCTTTTCTTCTTGGTTGGCCGGCACTCAGAGGGTTAAAGGGAGCAACTCCGGATTCCTAGGGGGGGCGAAGGGGGAAGGGCTGCAGTGGGGAAGTCCCATCCTGCACAGCTCCCTTCCTCGCTCCCTCCAGCCACACATGTGGAGTAGCAGCCGCTCTGGTGAGTCTGCAGCCCACTGGGGAGAAGGCGGTGATGTCATTCAGGGGGAACGGACCAGAACGGGCGTTCCGGATCCTAATGGGCTCCGTGGCTGCTTCCAGGTTTCTTTGTTTTTTTCCAACATTTGAATTTGAACTCAATAGTGAGTTCCTGTACCTAAATCATTTGAATAACACCACTGGTTAAGAACCACATCTCGGGTTTTATTAGGACCAACTCAAATATCACATCATGTTGAACAGCCTTTCAAGGCGATCCTCGGAAGTGATCTTCAGGCTGGCTGGAAGACTTGAAACTTCACAGATTACTTGTGACATTTCAGCTGGTTCAAACAGCCGCCGGCTCAACCCGAACCGCTACTTTTTTGGCTCTGAATGGACCCATGCATGTAGGATGCTACAATCTCTAGTCTGCCTGCAATGCTATAAAGATTATGCCAAATAACAGAGGCGTTTCTACAGGGAGGGCAGAGCTCTAAGTGTTGCAAGGAGCCTTACCCTGCCATGTAAATCCCGCCTCTCCCTTGCTGCTGTAGCCAGTAAGCAACGCCAAGACGTTGCTGTTCCCTGTGAGGATTGGCCACAACGGTGCAGGGGAGGAGTGATTTCCACTGCCAGGTAAGGCTTCTTGCAAAACTTAGAGCTTTGCCCTCCCTGTAGAAACGCCACTGCCAAATAACCAAACCATTAGAAGCCAACCAAAATAGCGACAGAAGACCCAGATATGACAAATAACATGTCAAGAAATTCAGTGCCTCTTCAGTGAGGGATTGGCTGTTCTACACAGCTCAGAAGTGGAGTTCTTATCTAGGATGTCAGAACGTTACAGCTGTTCCTGGTATGTTCTGGGATATACCCGGGGGGGAGGGGAACGTTTAGTGCTGAAACAGAGCATCCCCCACTTGTCTACAGAGCCCATGCGTGTCTATTCAGAAGGAAGTTCATTATGGAAGGGGGGCTTATTCCCAGAAGTGAGGATAGGATTATGCCTTAAAATACATATTTTCCAGTGACTGGAAATCACAGCTGAAAGTAAATATATTCTAGACGGGAAATCTTTCTATAGGAAAAACTGGGAACCAGTAAAATTGTACAGCATCAAAATAATTATCCCCTCAGCCATTCTGTTGTGACCTCCAGACAAACTCTGAGGGCTGACTGTTGCTGAATGCTGGTTCTGAAACAGTAAAGGGAAGAAGTGCTTTTTCCTTGCTAAATATGATGGGATGTGTTAGCGTCTCCAGAATCAAACACCACGGTGTTTTTTGTTTGTTTTCCTTGTCTTGCTCTAACAGCCAGCCAGAGAAATAGCCAGTATAAAACAGCCCTGGGAAGGGACAGAGCGAAAAGGGGATACCTCGTGAAATCCATCGCCGGTCCTTTGTCAGTGTATTTGAACTTAAACTCGTAGCATTCTGTCACAGTCTAAATACAAAACACAGAAGTTATGCGTCTAGCGGGTACAATCAGAAACAGCAAGGCAAGTGAAACATGGTGCCCGTGCTGTGCCAAGAAATATGCTAATTTATTTCATTTGCACCCCAATTTTCTTCTAAGAAATTCAGCACACCAGTGGGTCAGCACCCAATTTTTGGCGGGTCACAAAAGGAACAGGATTGATCAGGCTATGTGCACCAAGGATTAAACAACCTGCTACTTGGGCTGCGGGGAAGCACTGCTGCCCAATCACCATTATAGACATAGAGCCTTGCACAGCTGGTAAAGCTGAACTTTTTTTAGGTGGGTCCTAAGGCGAAAACATTTGGAAACCACTGCATAGTTCCTGGGTAATTGTTTGGGTATTTGAAGGAACACAGCCTTCGAGTATGAGCTGTAAACATTACAGATGTGGAATTGATATTGACTCATATAAATATCAAATCTTGCAGAATGAGGGTGACACCTTGTGGCTGGCTCCTTTACTGTTCTATAAGCATGTCAAGAAATGCAGATTTGGTCTCCGAAGATTTTAGACTTTTTATTTTCTGAAATTTATTCTTTTTTTGCCCTAAAGTCACCGGCAGCTGAACTCTTACTGAAGCAAATTATAGCAGTCCCATTTACAGGACGTGTTCAGTAAGCCAAAATACAACGCAGGGTTCAGATGGCTCTAGAAATTAAGTCTTTATGTTATTTATTTGTTGCAGATGCAATTTCATACCTGGGGGTCGTCTTGATTTGTATAGACCTGTATTTAAAGATAACACCATCAGGAAGAGAATACAACATATGTGGCACTGATTAATTTTGAAATGTGGGAATATATCTTTCAAAAAAACAACCCACTACTTACTGCTAAGACGACCAACCTCAGCTGTCAACAATGCAACAAAGAAAAGAAAAATTAATTTCAAAACAGCAACATTTTTCATTGTGTTTAGCCAGCACAACCCCAAGCACAATACAGGAACATGTTGCCACAGGAACATAAGACTACAGGCATGCCTTGGGTTTTTAAAAAATAACTCTCCATTCATCATTGTTTTAAATTGATGGTTCATTTTTTTTATAATGTTTTACTCATTATTGCATTTTGTGTTTTTAATCCATCTTGAGTGACTTTGAGGACCTCTTAGGAGATGGAAATCTGGCAAACAAATGACAAAATAAATACATAAAGGGGGGGGGAACCAAGGCTATCCCTCTTTAATTTATGAACATACAGTTACTCCCTGAAGATCAAATTGTATACTGTACAACTTACATATTTTTTCTGCAATGCATCGTAGCAGCCTAACATCCTGCAAGAGTAAAATAAGCATGTTGCCTCACACCATTTATTTATATACTGTATTTATTTATACAACAGCAACATTCATCAGGGTTTCTTCTCCACCGTTCCCTCCTGTTATTCTTCATTCCTAATGTTTACCATTATGTTGATGGCCGAGACCAAGAAAGCATTGACATGGATATTTACACAGGGTGTACTCCTAAACTTACAATCACATCAAAATCCTGAATGTAATCCAAAAACATAAAATCAACATATACATATGATTTGGACAACTGAGAATGCAATCCTAATCGATACTAATGCGGGCGCCGTGATCTGTACACTTGTGGTAGCCATTGTAGAGGTGCTGCAAAGCACTTTACACCAACTTGCAAGTAAGCAACACAGGTGGGATGGCTTGTACTGGCCCCCGCCAGCACTACAACTGAGGCACTGATGGAAGTGAATTTAGTGCTGACTGGCGCAGAAATGGGAAGAGGATGTTTCAGAGGCGGGGAGACATTTTGGGTGGGGGAGGGGGAGAAGGGGGGGTTGGACAGGGCAGGAACAGCAGAGGAGCTCCTCCACCATGTCCTATCCTCACTCCCAGACTTTAACATAAGAACATAAGAAGAGCCCTGCTGGATCAGGCCAAAGGCCCATCTAGTCCAGCTTCCTGTATCTCACAGTGGCCCACCAGGTGCCCCAGGGAGGCACGAGACAACAAGATGTTTGCATCCTGTTGCCACTCCCTTGCATCCGGTACCAGTAGCCCTCCACCTTTGTAAGGAGGTTGCACAACCCATCATTGCCTATAGCCCACGATGGACCTTTCCTCCAGAAATCCGTCCAATCCCCTCTTAAAGGCATCCAGACCAGATGCCATCACCACCTCCTGTGGCAAAGAGTTCCACAGATTATCTACCCGCTGGGTAAAAAAATACTTTGCGGCATTACACTAGGCTGCCCAAATTTGCACAAGCTACATAGCTAGCACAGATCTGAGGAGCCCCATAGGGCAGGCTAGGGCTTTACTCGGCATAAGGGGATTTATATTCCCTACCCGAGTAGACCTCCAACCTCTTCCTAATCTGGGCTGGATACACTGCAGGCCACACGGCCTGGCTGCTCCAGCACAGGTTAGGATTGGGCTGCCCAATTCAGCCGGCAGCCATGTTGGTGGCCTGTCACACACAAGGCTTCCATGGGCCCTATCCACTACTTAGGAATCTCAAAGCACCTACCAGTTCACCAGCTGACTGGAGCCAGGGCAGTTTTTGTCTTCCCTCAATATCTTCACACAGAGATCTTAAAAGACACAAACAGGAAACCATGAACTACAATTTTGTCAATTTATTTCCTATTTTATTTCCTATTCTTTAGGAATATTTCCTTTAGTTTATTTCCTATTCTTTAACCATGCACAGAATAAACCATTGTTGTCCACTCCCACCCCACCCCCAAGCACTTTGCTGCAACCAAATTTTACTCAATCAATCAATCAATCAATCAATCAATCAATCAATCAATCAAATTTTACTCTAGTTAGCCAGTGCTCAAATTATGGGGAAGGGGGCATTAATGAAATCCAGAAGCCCTATCACCTGACTGACCCCAGTTTTATCCAAACTATACTACACGCATTCATCTTCTTAAAACAGCACCAAATTGCCCCCCTTTAATTCAAGCACTGGCAAAAGATAAAAGTATAGAAACTTACATCTTATGTATAGAGACTTGCCTCAGATACAATTGTTTGTAACTTCTAAAAATCACACCGCGTACATTTTATCAATAGTTATAGAGACAGCTAAATACCCCAAATATAGAACAGCTGATAAGTAAGATATATGATGTAGCCAAAATGGACATTTTGACAGAAAGATTGCGAGAAGTGAAGACGAATAAGGTAGAACAAAATTGGCATTTATTTTATGAGTGGATGGATACTAAATGTTAATGGACAAAAATATGTAGATTATAGTATTTTAAAGATGAGATTCTATAAACTTTGGATATGATAGAAGATTATTAGAAATACGTTTTAAGCGGAAAGAGGCGCATTGCAACAATACCTTTTGTTTGTACCCTGTGTTTTCCCTACCTGTCTTATTGTATCCCTCCCCATAACTATATATTAAAATAAAAAAACTTTTGTTTAAAAAAAAAATAGTTGTAGAGACAGCTGATTCCACAAAAGCACAGTTATTACCATCCAAATATCTTGTTCCATATGCATTTTCCGGAAAGATCCCTCTTAGGTAGGTAATGCAAGATACAGCAATTGCTAAAAGTCTCTTCACCAACACCAGTGATTGCTGCTCAGTTGATATTTTGTTCGGAAATATGGCTGCGCTCTAAAGAGTAGAGAAGAAAGAACAGATGAACTGGAGGCACAAAAGCTTACATTGACATAAATGTGTTAGTCGTCGCTGTTTTTCCAGGTGATTTTACAAGGTTGAATTTTCAGATTAGGTTCACTTACTCATGCGCTATTATACAAGCAAAAGACAAAAATGAACTCAATTATATGCTTGTCCAAAGCTCCCTGTGAGCCCCAAGACTACAGGTTTTTGTTTGAAACCAATGTTCTAGTCCTCATGGGGGCTAAGAAATGTAAGAATATGGACAAAAATGTCTTGAAAGGAAAATAAATGAAATGCCC
The DNA here is from genome assembly GCA_029204185.1 of Lerista edwardsae. Taxonomy (NCBI): domain Eukaryota; kingdom Metazoa; phylum Chordata; class Lepidosauria; order Squamata; family Scincidae; genus Lerista; species Lerista edwardsae. Next base: position 1,962 of record JAJKFI010012395.1, on the reverse strand, counting down.
TCTTGGGTCAGTGTCTGAATGTTTCTCAAGGGTTAAACATCTTTCCCCATTTGAGACAGGCAATTTTATAGAATGACTAATAGCCCACCAACAGCTTTCTTTTATGAAATTAACTAAAGGTCACTGCTATATGTTCTATTCCTAGTACGAGGCCTAAAAGTTTATCAAATGGCCCTGAATCCCAATAAATGTATTCTATTTTTTAAAAAAACACACCATTAAGTTCTGTGTCCAAATAAAATAAACAGAACCATACCAAAGAATTCCTTTGTTTCTGTGCTGTTGCCATATTGTCACTTTTCCCCCTGTTGTTTCAGTTACCTGTTAATAAAATTAAGCACGTTAGTACAATTCTGGCTTTAAAATTAAAAAGGTTATGGCTGATTATGTGAACTTTTTTTATAAGGAATAATTTTGAAAATTTGATTTGGCCTGAATATGGGTCATCATTCATTTATAAGCATGGGGGTTATAAATATAAGCCATCCATGAGGTGAGGTGATGCAGACTCACCTCACCTCATGAGGCGAGGGGTGAGGGGTGGCAGGTTCAGGGTGCTTCACCGCAGGCCTGCTGCCACCTCTGTCCAGCTCACCATGGATGTCAGCCATATTGGAGGATCGGGAGTGGGGAAGCCTGAGGAGAAGAAAAATAGGGGCAGGGGCTGGGGCAATCCAGGAATCAAGTCTGGCAAAATGAGGATACAATCCTAGCCTAGGCCGACATATTTAGGCCGGCAAAGTTTGGCCTGTGCAAGGGCCGCCGTAAAGTATGTCTGGACCACTCTCGGAGTCAGAGAGGCCAGCACACAGATGGGCGCCATCTTCCCTGACACCGAGAGTGGTCCAAACGCCCTTTTCGGTGTCCCTGGTGCCGGCCAAACTTTGCCGGCCTAACTCCGAGTTAGGATCACCCCAGGTGTTGCCGAAAATAGGCAAAGTATGGTTTCTGTGGTGGGGATTGCATTTAAAAAGGCAAACTAAACGAGAGTGTATTAGGTTCATGTTTATTTACACCTGCGCAGGCGGACCAATCTCAGGGAGAAAGGCCAAAAATATATACATTACAAGCACTTTTATACTCCCCCCTCCTATTCCTTCCTCCAAGTTCCTGCTTGGTTAGAAATTACATCACAGGGGCTGGAGCATGAGATGCTCTAATATAAGCTAACTGGGCCATGAGAATGCCGTGACAATTTCGATAAGGGAGGAGGTTCTGCTAGCCTGAACCAGCACCTTATCTATTGTACAGGGCCAACAGCCTGGAATTGTGAACGTTAGCAACATTGAATTGAGAACATTACGAGTGAGGCCTATGTGAGAACAATGAGAGCAAAGATGGAAAACAGTTACATATTTCCGCAGCCATAGACAAGTTACTATGCAATATGGCTGTGCTTTGGTAAGCTGGCAACCTGGTAAGTTGGCAACAGTTTTCTGGCAACACAAGGGCCACCGTAAAGTATGTCTGGACCACTCTCGGAGTCAGAGAGGCCGGCACACAGACGGGCGCCATCTTCCCTGGCTCCGAGAGTGGCCCGAACGCCCTTTTCGGTGTCCCTGGTGCTGGCCAAACTTTGCCGGCCTAACTCCGAGTTAGGATCACCCCAGGGACCAAGCCTGGTGACGCAAATAACTTTACTTGGGGAAGAATCTCAGAGCAAAGGGGCCAAGGAAGGAGAGCAAGGCAGATGGAGGGGGAAAAAGAATCAAAAAGAATTTCCCTCACGGCTTGCTAAAGAGCAAGCGATAACAGGAGGTGGGGAGCTACAAGACTGTCTCAGGGACTTCATTTTTTTTAATGTTTTTTTTTTTTGAGGGGTAAGCTTTTTTAAAAAAAAAATGGACGCAACGCGGCTTGTGCTTTTTCACCGTATTAATGCTGCACTTTCCAAGCGAAGACTCTGCCCTTTGCAAAAAAAAAAAACCGGTTCTCCTCACAGATGCGCTTTGCCAGACCCCT
>JAJKFI010012394.1:0-18464 GCA_029204185.1 Lerista edwardsae | reverse complement strand
CCTGGGGCACCTGGTGGGCCGCTGTGAGATGCAGGAAGCTGGACTAGGTTGGCCTTTGGCCTGATCCAGTGGGGCTCTTCTTATGATAACTTTTCAGTGCCGGCACAGTCTCAATGCAGCGCCGAAGAAAGAGAACTTACGTTCCTTTACCTGGAAGAGGCTTCTTTAGCTTTCCGCCCTGCTGCAGGATGAAGGACATGCCCCATTAGCACAGCTGCTCCAGCCCTATAAAACCTGGAGCCCTGAATCCGCTGATTCTGGTACTCCCACCTGCATGGCATTTAACTTGAATTTTTTAAAAAGTCATCAAGTTTTTAAAAAGTCACACAGCCCACCAGCTGAAAATTTCTGATGCAGGTGTCTCAAGAAGGCTAGCCACCGAGAGGAAACGTTGGACGTTTCTGTTTAGCTGAAAGAAACACGGAAGAAAAAGTATTGATCATGCCAGGGATATCTTTGGTGTGTGCAAGGGCAGGGTGGTTGCACACCAACCAGTGATGTCACGCAGGGGGAACGCGGGGGAACTCAGTTCCACTAGTTAAAATTAGGGCTGACTCCGCCCACTTCCCTCTCCCTCCTCCCCCCTCCCAATTCCTCTGCAAAGAGCTTTTCTTCTGGGTTGGCCGGCACTCAGAGGGTTAAAGGGAGTGACGCTGGATTCCTAGGGGGGGCGAAGGCAGTGATGTCATTCAGGGGGAACGGACCAGAACAGGCGTTCCGGATCCTAACGGGCTCCGTGGCTGGTTCCGGGTTCCCGACAAGTGCCAATCAGAAGTGAGTTCCTGTTCCTAAATCATTTGAATGACACCACTGACACCAACCCTGCGAGGCAGGCAAGGCTGGGAGAGTGTGGCCTGACATCGCCCAGGACGTTTTGCGGCTGGATGTGCCAGGTGAAAGCTCCAAACCAGGACACCAGCCAGCCTTTCTATTTTGAATTGCTTTTCCAAACAAAATTAACGTTGTTCCTAGATCGTTGGGAGTCACCAACAAAAGGGGCTTTGCAACTATTTACTTTTGAAAGGCAGTCTACGCGTTTTGTTTGTCTGCAGGCTTTCATACACCATTTTCTGCCAGTGATGCGTTAGAGCAACAATTGGTAGAAATGCAGTGTGAAAAATGTGCTCAGATCCGTTTGTGGGTTCACAAACCCACGTGCACTTTTTGAACAGCTGTGCAGCCTACCTTAGAGACAATAAAGTCTAGAAGAAATGGTATTTCTCTCGCTACGGATCGACAGACCTTGGCTGCGAATCAGGGCCCTACCCAGTGATGTCATGCAGGGGGAACGCGGGGGAACTCAGTTCCACTAGTTAAAATTAGGGCTTACTCCGCCCACTTCACTCTCCCTCCGCCCCTCCCAATTCCTCTGCAAAGAGCTTTTCTTCTGGGTTGGCTGGCACTCAGAGGGTTAAAGGGAGCGACTCCGGATTCCTAGGGGGGCGAAGGCAGCGATGTCATTCAGGGGGAACGGACCAGAACGGGCATTCCGGATCCTAACGGGCTCCGTGGCTGGTTCCGGGTTCCCGACAAATGCCAATCAAAAGTGAGTTCCTGTTCCTAAATCATTTGAATGACACCACTGCATACACCATTTTCTGCCAATGATGCGTTAGAGCAACAATGGTAGAAATGCAGTGTGAAAAATGTGCTCAGATCCGTTGGTGGGTCCACAGACCCACGTGCACTTTTGAACGGCTGTGCAGCCTACCCTAGAGACAATAAAGTCTAGAAGAAATGGTATTTCTCTCGCTACGGATCGACAGACCTTGGCTGCGAATCAGGGCCCTACCCCCCCCCCCAGATGTTTTCAGTGGGGCCCTAAGGCTGGCTGCTTGCATCATTTCTTGGACCATTTTGCAAGCACAGCTCCAGAATCTTCCAGGAGGAACCAGGAAGTCACCAGAGATCTAAAAGGGGGGGGGGGTTCAGATTTTCTTGCCGCGGAGCTGCGAGCTGAAGCAACATCGAGGAGGTTGGCCTGGAAGGAGACAGAAGACTTCAGTCCCCGAACTATTGATTAGGCATTAAGTTCCCTCCTTCCACGACCGCCACATCCTTCCTCCCGCATCCTCCGTACCTAAGTGCGAGCATAAAAACAGGGTGCGATGGAGAAACTATTCTCTTAAGGTCACCAGCTGAGCTAGACAGAAGGGCACGGTTTGCATCTCCTCTTTTTTGCAGTTCCTAAACCTAGGAACTAAACCTGGTTTTAGCACCAGGACCCACTTTTTAAAGTGACATTTTATCAGCAGCCACCTAGCTTTACAAGACTTTAAAAAAAAAAAAAAGATCTAGAAGGAAATAAAGGTAAAGGTTTCCCCACGACCGAATGGTCTAGTCGTGACCAACTGTAGCGGGCAGTGCTCATCTCCATTTCAAAGCCTGTAGAGCCGGCGTTTTTGTCCGATCATGTGGCCAGCATGACTCTATGCCGTAGCGCACAGAACGCCGTTCCCTTCCCACCGAAGTGGTCCCTATTTATCTACTTGCATTTAGGTGCTTTCGAACTGCTAGGCTGGCAGGAGCTGGGACAAGCGACGGGAGCTCACTCCGTCATGCAGTCTCGAACTCCCAACCTTGTGGTTGAAAGCCCAGCAACGGCGGATTAACTCGCTGCGCCACCACGTCCCATAGAAAGAAATATATATTATAGGTAATATTTTATTTATTTGCAAAAAAACCCTTGGTCCATTTCTCATAATGAGGCAGCCCTAAACCTTGAGGGGTTTAGGCTGCAATCCTTTCCACATTTACCTGGGAGTAAGCCTCACTGACTATAATGGGACTTACTTCTAAGTAGATATGCCTAGGATTAGGGTTGACTCAAGTGATGTGACTCAGTGATGTGACTCAAGCCTTTACCTGCCCTGCTACCCGTCATTGGAAAAAAAAAAACACCAGAAAGAGGACGCTCAAACATTTATCTCCCTCTGTTGACCCAAGCTTGCAAACTGCAGGAGCTGAGCTGCTTGTGGGTCAGTTAGCAGTGACCTTGCAAACGGCAGGAGCTCAGCTCTTTGCAGGGCTGTGTGCAGCTCTCTGATTTTTGAACAGCCTCAGGGTATTCAAGGCAAGGCAAGGAGTTCTCTGATCTTTCCATCACCCGTGTTTTCCTTGGAGGCGCTGAAACTGGGTCACGACTCCCCACGCGGGTCCCAACCCATAGTCTGTGAAACGTTGGAATAGCGCTTTTGCGTCACAAGGCATGCTGCGGATTTAGAAAATGCGGACGTGTCTCTCCTGCACCCTTTCCTTGCAGAGTCATCACAGCGCTTGGAAGCTTTGTATTGGGGATCCTGCAGGGTTCAACGCCCTCTCACATTCTGGGCCGCACTCCTCAGCCTCGGAGTACAGCGTGGCAGGTGTTATGCCAGAAGCACCTGCTGGGTCTCCCCGAGGCCGCTGCTGCCCGCTCTAGGCTGGCTAGTCTCCCCTTCAGACAGTTCCGTTGCAGCCGTGGAGCAAACACAACTAGGCCTCACCTTCTCAGTTAAGCCAGGTCCAGTTATCCACAAGCCAGTCCAAGGTCGGCAAGCCAAGTCAGTCCAGGTCCACGTTAGGCCAAGCCAACTCAGGATCCAGAAAGCAGAGTCAGGTGTCAGTTTTGTCAAGCCAGTAAGTCAGTCCAGTCTCTCCCACTTCCACCAAGGTTTCTCCTACTGCACACCCACAGCTTCTCCCTTATGAAGAGAGACTGCGGCGTTTGGGGCTCTTCAGCCTAGAAAAAAGGCGCCTGAGGGGGGACATGATTGAGACATACAAAATTATGCACGGAAGGGATAAAGTCGATAGAGGGATGTTCTTTTTTCTCTCAGAACACCAGAACCAGGGAGCATCCGCTAAAACTGAGGGTGGGGAGAGTTAAAACAGATAAAAGGAAGTACTTCTTTTACCCAGCAGGTAGTTAATCTGTGGAACTCTTTGCCACAGGAGGTGGTGATGGCATCTGGTCTGGATGCCTTTAAGAGGGGATTGGACGGATTTCTGGAGGAAAGGTCCATCGTGGGCTATAGGCCATGACGGATTGTGCAACCACCTTACAAAGGTGGTGGGCTACTTCAGAGTACCGGGTGCAAGGGAGTGGCAACAGGATCCAAGCATCTTGTTGTCTCCTGCCTCCCTGGGGCACCTGGTGGGCTGCTGTGAGATGTAGGAAGCTGGACTAGATGGGCCTTTGGCCTGATCCAGCAGGGCTCTTCTTAGGTTCTTATTTTTTTCCTCCAGGTGCTCCTTATATCCTGGCTTCGAGCCTCTGAGTGGCTGCAGCTGTGCAGCCCAACCCCGGCTACCTCCATGGTGTTGATCCTGTCTGTACTTAGCTCCCTGGTGTTGATCCTGTCTATACTTAGCCCAAGGGTCACTGTTGGCACCATCTCCTGCCTCCTCGAGGGGGCCTTCTGTATTTTTACTACAGCAGGTCAATGTTCCACAGGTACTCCTCCTACAGCAAGGCACAAGGGTTGCCGACCCTTTTCGCCCTCTCCGTACGGCTGCAGGGGGGGCGGTGCTATAGGCAGGGTGCCATCTTCGCAAGCAGGGACTCTCAGGCAAGGCTGGGGAACGACACTCTCCTGATGTCCTGGAAGGGCACTGCCAGCTAGTGCCTGCCATTGCTGAATAAATAGAGCAAGGGCCTGCTGCATTTGGCAACTTCCTGTCCAGGTACGGACAGAAAAAACAAACCGCAGAGGATGTCTCCTTCCAACCAGGAGTGCCAACTTGTGTTCAACATTTGGGGGGGGGGCACAGCCACGCCCCCTGACACGGCCACGCCCACTGATGCGGCCACGCCCACACAGCGCAAAAACAGCACCTTCACCTTAAAGTACATAAATCATATGCACAATCTACTGAACACAGAAGTATCTGCGCCAGTTCTGCCCCCCCCTCTCCTTTTCTAGCCGTGAATAGTGGCAGTCCTAGGGCAGTGATGGCGAACCTTTTGGGCTCAGTGTGTCAACACTTAGGAAGATGCTTAATTTGACTCTGCTGGTGTGCCGACTCCCCCCTCTCAGGCAAAAGAGAAACAATTTTTTTTATCTTCATTTATTCAGACAAAAAAATACAGTCGAATAATGTGCGGTGCTATGTGTTATATAAAGAAGCATCACATAGTTACAAAAATGAAAGGTGAGTAAAACAAACTCGGTTTTTGTCAAGGATTGGCGATCACTGGTGTGTCACCCCAAACATTGCAGTGTGTCACCTTTGACGCGCGTGTCATAGGTTCGCCATCACTGTTCTAGGAAGTCCTTCCAAAGCAAGGGTAGGAGCAGTGATGTCATGCAGGGGGAATGCGGGGGAACTCAGTTCCACTAGTTAAAATTAGGGCTGACTCCGCCCACTTCACTCTCCTTCCTCCCGATTCCTCTGCAAAGAGCTTTTCTTCTTGGTTGGCCGGCACTCAGAGGGTTAAAGGGAGCGACTCCGGATTCCTAGGGGGGCCGAAGGCAGTGATGTCATTCCGGGGGAACGGACCAGAACGGGCGTTCCGGATCCTAACGGGCTCCGTGGCTGGTTCCGGGTTCCCGACAAGTGCCAATCCAAAGTGAGTTCCTGTTCCTAAATCATTTGAATGACACCACTGGGTAGGAGTAGGTTTGGGGGGTTTTCCCCCCAAACATTTTTGATTAAAATAGAGAATTGTGGTGTCGTGTCAGGGGTCACAACTTCCCGCTCCCTGTGCGTTTGTGTTGTGCGGCGTGTAACGGCGCTCTCCTCTCTCCCCCCCCCCCACGCAGCCTGCAAAAGGAAAGAGCAAGAGCAAAGCAAAGCCGACCGAAACCACGTCCCTAAGCGCCACCGGCTGGTCTTCACGGACATCCAGCGCCGCACGCTGCACGCCATCTTCCACGAGAACCAGCGCCCTTCCAAGGACCTTCAGATCACCATCGCACAGCAGCTGGGCCTGGAGCTCTCGACCGTCAGCAACTTCTTCATGAACGCGAGGCGGCGGAGCCTGGACAAATGGATGGAGGAAGGCCGCAGCCCACCCACGGGCGGCCACGCCGCCAACCCCTCCTCGGCCGTCACTTGCACCAAAGCGTAGCGGGCGAGGCCTTCGTCCTCCCGCACGTCCTCCCCCCTCCAGACACCAAAGATGGCGGAATGGCACTTGGCTGGCCCGTTTTGCAAAAAGGGCACCGTGGAAGGCTGAGCGAGGGCCTCCCTGGGCCTCAGAACAGCTCCCTGACGCGGCCGGAAGCTTCCGGAAGTTTCTGGAACTTTCCTTCTGGATCTACGCCGACCTCGGGACGGAGCTGGACCCCAGGCGAAAGGTCCCCGTTTCTCGTCCCCCAGACTTGGCGGACCAAGAATCAGGAACGGGACATCGTGGTTCCTTGGCTGAAGGATGGAGGGTTTGGCCGCCCAAGCTGAGGTGAAGGCCGCGTCAATAAGCCTTCGCCTCTCTGTTCCTACTTTGCAACCTGTCCTTTGTTGTTGTTCCCGGAGAGGAGGCAGTGCCATCTAGTGGCAAGAGGCAGAAACTGTTGGGGGGTGGAAGTAGGAAATCCCCTCTTCCCCGCAGATCTTCTCTCTGCTGAAGGGAAGAGGGCCACCCTGAAATGCAGAGGTCATTCCATTTGTGTCCCTAGAAAGAGCTGCAAATCTGAAATTGTTTGTTCCCCAGTCCGAAGTCCCCAGTCTGGCCAACCAGGATGGGCTGGATCCAATTTTTCTCCAACTCCCTGGCTGCAGAAAATGCTGACGCTGGTTTGGGTGCATGGAAGCAAGCTTTTGAGTTACACAGGACTCTTCGTCGGGCAAGGCCAAATCTTTGTTTTCTGAGCAGGGCTCCTGTGTCCAAACTGCAGGGCAGGCAGACAGTCAAAGGGTGCAGTTTGCAGTGAGGGCGACTTTCACCTGATGAATTTCTGCCTGTTCTCACACTCTCCGTGACCAACCTTCGTTTGCTGCCAGGCTAACCCACTTTTACTGCCGCTACTTTTGAGCGGGAATCAAGCCCAAGATAGCTACTAAAAAGCACAAGAGCACAGGGTGGAAAGCTGGGTGGCCGTTCTAAAACTACAGCCAACTCAGGCCGCCAACTGCCCAGAGCAACCAGCTTGGCCTGCTCCTGTGCCTTCAACAGCAGCTTGCTCCACAGAACTAATCACTTTTCACGAGCATTTGCATGCATGATAAAGGCATCGGAGCAGAGGCTGGTTAAAATATTTGGCACCCTTCCTGCCTGTCTATTGTCCTAAGTCTGCCTCTGCCTATTGCTTTAGAGCAGGATTCCCCCTTTAAACCAGTATCCTTTATCCTTTCAAGCAGTAATTCTTAAAAACAAGAACAGCCTGGGATGAGGCTGTTCATCACACCCCTGCATGAGTCACAGATCTTGCAGGGAACCCTCAGAATCTGCTTTCCTGGATTGAGGGCCAACAAGCAAACAGCAGTGACTCAGGCAGGGACTCTTACAGGTCATTTTTCCTCTTCCAGTGCACCAGTTCAGGAAAAGCTTTGACCTATATAAAAATCTGGCCTCTGAAGAAATGAGAACATAAGAATTTGAGCCCTGCTGGATCAGGCCAAAGGCCCATCTAGCTTCCTGCATCTCACAGTGGCCCACCAGGCGCCTCAGGGAGCACACAGGACAACAAGATGCCTGCCTCCTGTTGCTTGTCAGCTGTGATGGACTTTTCCTCCATCAGTCTGCGCAACCCCCTTTTAAAGGTGTCTAGCTCTCCCGACACCCAATTTTAGTGGATCTCCCCGGTACTAAAAGCACCGAGATGGGCGCAAAAGGACACCCTTGTTCAAGTCCACAACACTTCCTGCAGCTCCGAGCTGGGCCCAGGGGCTCTGCGTGCCCCTTCCCAAGCCAGAATGTCTGGTTCTTTGCCCTTCTCCCTCGTGCCCCACTTGTGGCTCTGGGTGGTTTTTTCCTATGACCTTTGTCACGAAATACATTACAGCTGCATTGCGCTGGCGATTGGCCAGCCAAGTAGCATAAGCCTGGTTCTGCCTGGAAGTCAGGAGGCAGTCAGGGCCGGCACACCCGTGTGGCCAACTGGAGCAGGCGCCTCAGGGCAGATGGGTGGGCCCTGTCCATTCCACTGCTTCTTCCACCACCTAAATGGGAAAAGGAAGACGCAGGATAGAGGAGGAAATGTGGAGGGGAGTGCTGAGAGACAGCGTTGGAGAGTGGGTGGAGCAGACGCTGGCACGGCAGTGAGGAAGGGGTCACGGTTCCAGAAGACAACATGGCTTTTGACATCTGGTCACCCTGTAGCAACGACTGTGTTCTCTAGCACCACTGGGGTGGGGAGGGGTGGGGAAGAAATTCACCTTTTGGAAGTCCTCAAATCCTCCCACGAAACGCCCAAAATGCTTGATCCTGGAAGAGCCCCACTGGATCAGGCCAAAGGGGGCCCACCTAGCCCAGCTTCCTGCATCTCAGTGGCCTACCAGATGCCTCAGGGAGCACCCAGGGCAACAAGATGCCTGCATCCTGCTGCCACTCCTTTGCACCTGACATTCAGAAAGAGCCGACTTCTAGAACCAGGAGGTTGCATAGAGTCATCACGGCCTGTAACCTATGATGGACCTCCCTCAATCTGTCCAAAGCCCTTTGAAAAGCATGTAGGCTGGACGCCATCACATCATGTGGTCAGGAGTTCCACAGGTGCTGGGTAAAAAAGTATTTCCTTCTTCCTGCCCTCAATTTTAGTGGATGCCCCCTAGTTCTGGGGTTGTGAGAGAGGGGAACGAACATCCCTCTATCCGCATTATCCATCCCGTGCGCAATGTTGTACGTCTTAACCTAGGAAGGGCTTAGGCGCTGTACGGGGTGGTGGTGGTGGAATCATTCTGCACCAAATAAACGCGCAAGCAAGTTATACAGTGCGTTTCCTCAGACGCAGGAGAGCACAAACGTACGCTTGGAAAAGGGGCAGACCCATTTGCCAAAGACCCCAAACGCCATCCCAGAAGTGAAGTAAGGGCAGCACAGCACGAGGACAAAGGTCTGGCATGTGGAGAGACTCTCTCTCTCTCTCTCTCTCTCTCTCTCTCACACACACACACACACACACACACACACACACACACAGAGTTGCTCAGAGGACATTCCCAATGCACTCCACCATGGCACAAATGCAAAATTATTCGATGCCCGCATTTGGAATGTGGCCTTCATCCAATCACCATAACCAGGGGGATTCTGTCCGATTGGCTGCCAAGGCCACAAGCCAGACAGAGGGGGGGAGACCAACCCGCCCCCCCTTCTGCCAGACTCACCTGCCTCCGGCTACTGCCTCCTCCTCCCCCCCCCATTCCATTGGGTGTTTCTCTCTGTCTGACATTTGTTGAAATTGCTGAAGAAAAAAAAAAAACTTCTACCTCACTTGTCTCTTGCACCAAAAAGATACCAAAGATGACATTTCTTTTTGTTCCGTTTTGCTTTGCAAGCGCGCCTGTGTGTGTGTGTGTGTGTGTGTGTGTGTGTCTGAGAGTGGCTGGGTGACTGCGTGGCGCGGAGTACCCCTATATTTCTAGATATTTTTTTGCATGGCTTCTCAGAGTACCTGTTTTTGTGTCGGAGTACCTCAGCTCGCTCCAGGCCCAGAGGGGGACGGAATTCTGCTTCGCCCAAACCCCTTCGCCACCGAACATCCTCTTCCCCCTCATCCCTCATCACACTGCAGCCTTCCTGGAAGCTGCTACGAAAATGCACTTTAGTGATTAAGCAACAGGTTTAAGCGTCCAGAACTGCCGTTTTTTAACCGGTCTGCCGATGGAGTTTGGAGAAGACAGGCTGAACATTGCACAACACACACACACACACACACACACACACACACCCCTCTTTCTGGTTCTGGGGTTCTGTTGTCAGGCCAATGTCTGCAGTCACAGCAAAGCCGTCAGAGGAACAGAAAAATAATTATTTCAGACGGTGGCTCTGGAAACAAAGCCACAGACCCCAGAAGAGTCTCCCAGAAGCTGGAAGTGACATCACCAAGAGGCAAAGACCATAGAGAAGACCACAGAGGTGAGAACCACCCTGACTGACTGCCAAGGGTTTCCTTCCGGTAGGATCCGGCCTGGACCTGCCCTCTTGCAGAACGTGCACAACTTCTTTTCATTTTTCTGAAATGCTGCAAATGCAAGTGAGAGCGAGCACATTTTAAATCAAAATTATGCTTTTAAAAAACCTGGAATAATGTTTTAATCCCCCCTCCCTACTAAAAAAAAAAAAAGTCTTTCTGGTAGGAATGGAGGCGGAATTTTTGCGCTCTTAAGGATTATTGCAAGCGTCTTCTCCATTAGTGGTATTCTAACATTTGCAGTTCCTACCAAATTCAGATCCAGAACCCGAACATTGGACAGGGACTGTGGGCAATCTGCCTCACTCTCTCAGTCCTACAAGGTCCGGCTTTTCTGTGAACTTGCTCCTCTGCTTTTAACGGCAGGCTGACCTGGCCACAGAAAAACCTCCCCAGCTTCATTTCTGGTCATCCGGCTGATCAGAACACAAGAGCTTTTCCAGCTTTTCCATCCGGCTTTTCCAGGCACAAGAGCGTGCAAGTTAAAGAAAAAACCCTAACAAAACAAGATGGCAACTGTACACAACAAATACGGATGCATTTCCCATCAAGCCCTTCTTCCCCACCTCCCACACTCTGGGCAAGTGTATGCTGAGTGGTACGGTCATGTTTTTAAATCAAAGCAGTGCATTACTATATATTAATAAAATTGAATGTTTCTTTGTTTGTCGACTGTGCTAACTTAAAAAAGAACCAAAGTCCTTTTGGCTTGTAAACCAGAAAATGAAAAAGAATAAGGGGGGAAAAAAACCCCAGGAAAAAAAGCTGTACATTTTATACCAAAGTTTTTCTCCTAGAATACCTCATCCTGTACCTGTTTGTGGTGAAAAATGTTACTCACAAAAGTAAACGTCCTTAATTGAAATTATTATTGTTGTTGTCGTTCAGTCGCTATGTCGTGTCCAACTCTCCGCGACCCCCTGGACCACAGCACGCCAAGCCTCCCTGTCCTCCACTAGCTTCCGGAGTTCACCCAACTTCATGTTCATCGCTTCGGTGACACTCTCTAACCATTACCCAGCGGGTAGTTAATCTGTGGAACTCTTTGCCACAGGAGGTGGTGATGGCATCTGGTCTTGATGCCTTTAAGAGGGGATGATACAGGAAGCTGTGAGATACAGGAAGCTGGACTAGATGGGCCTTTGGCCTGATCCAGCAGGGCTCTTCTTATGTTCTTACCTCCTCCTCTGCCGCCCCCTTCACCTTTTGCCTTCCATCTTGCCCAGCAGGAGGGTCTTTTCTAAGGAGTCCTCTCTTCTCATGAGGTGGCCAAAGTACTTGAGCTTCAGCTTCAGTATTTGTCCTTCCAGGATTAATTGAAATACAAGGTTGCTCCCCCCCCCCCCGGTTTCATTGCTAGGGGAAGAGGTGGGGGCAAATGGAGAGAAAGAGGCAGCTTACACACACACACACACACTCTCACAAAGCTTGCTGAGGTCTGAAGCTGTGTTAATAGCTGAAAGCAAGCTCTCTCTCAGGTCAGGCTGTTTGTGTGGCCTACTGAGCTTGTTGCTCAAGGCAGAGGAGAGACAGCAATGCCTGCCTACTGCTCCTTCTTCTGTTCCCTAAGTTTTAAGAATTCAGAAGATGGAGAGGAGTTGGCTACAGTACTCCTGGCATATTGTCTCAGGCCTCACTCTTCTGCCCCCCACAAAGCCAGCCGGGGCAGCAGCTGGAAGACAGTCCATTCCAAGCACTGAAGATTCCTGGCCCTCACTAAGGGCGCAATCCTAACCTGGAGTTGGGCCGGCACAGTTAGGCCAGCAAAGTTTGGCCGGCACAAGGGACACCATAAAGTACGTTTGGACCACTCTCGGAGTCAGAGGGGCCAGCGCACAGACATCCTCCCTGACTCTGATGCCCATAAGAAGAGCCCCGCTGGATCAGGCCAAAGGCCCATCTAGTCCAGCTTCCTGTATCTCACAGCGGCCCACCAGGTACCCCAGGGAGGCATGAGACAGCAAGATGCTTGCATCCTGTGGCCACTCCCTTGCACCCGGTACCCAGTAGCCCCCCACCTTTGTAAGGAGGTTGCACAATCCATCATGGCCTATCGCCCACGATGGACCTTTCCTCCAGAAATCCGTCCAATCCCCTCTTCAAGGCATCAAGACCAGATGCCATCACCACCTCCTGTGGCAAAGAGTTCCACAGATTAACTACCCGTTGGGTAAAAAAGTACTTCCTTTTATCTGTTTTAACTCTCCCAACCCTCAGTTTTAGAACACAAGAGGCTAAGACCATAGAGAAGAAATTGGAGCTCAGTGTGCCAGGAGAAAAACACTGAAAACTGCTGTTCTATGCTCCGAGGCTGGGAGAACATGTTCAGGTGTGCATTCCGGCCACAGCCCCGGAAATCTTGAACGGCTGCATAAGCTTTAACGTGCTGAGGGGCAAGGATGTTGGCACCTGCCCCTTTTACAATTTAAAAAAACACCACCAGAATAAAAAAATTATACAGACTGAGAACATTATGTGCATTTGCTCCATCAGCCTAAATGGATACAATCACAACGTTGGAAGCAGGAATGTTTAATTTACGTTTCCTCCAAGTCACCAAGGAACGAATCACGGGCGCTCTTTTCCGCAAACGAGGAACATTCTACAAAGAGGGGGAGGCCCAAACAATCCTTAGCCTAAAAAGAAAACACATACACGCGCATGCGCGCGCACACACACGTGCGATTGCATAGAGTCTGTGCTGTAATTGTCTTTTTTTCCCAACAAACACGGGGGGGGGGGAACAGCACAAGTGTGGGGGAAACAAGAGAAAACAGAGTTTGCAATTATGGAGATTTAAAAACAAAACAAGAACAGAACCGGAGGAAAGAGAACACGCACACACCACAATTTTCCCCTTCCCCTTGCTCCGAACATCAAAAATAACACACACGCAGAGAGAGAGAAAGGCTCAACCCACTGGTGTCCCACAGACCTTCATTGAGCTCTGCAAGGGGGAGGAAAAAGAGAGCGGAAGGAGGAGGAGAGAGACCAACGGACAACGCCTGGCTCCTTCCGGCAATCCAACGGTCCCCAAGTCCGCGGAAGAGGCGGTGACGGTGGCCGAGCTGCGGGTGTGTCTGTCGGAGAACGTGGTCCGCCGTGCCCCGGCCAAGGGGGGCACGACAAGAGGGGGTCACCGTCGCGACGGAGCACAGGAGGTGTCCGCGGAGTCCTAAAGAGGAGGCGGAGCCCCAGTTGTGGCGGCGGCTCCTCTCCCGCCGGGAGGACTTAGGACTTGTTGAAGGCCGCCAGGACGGCCCAGATCATTTCCGTGCCGCCCGCCTTGGCGGCCTCGGCCTCAGGGTCTCTGTCCAGCAGGTCCTTGGACCTGTTCATGGCCACGTCGTACTTCTCGTCCACCAGGTTGGCGAAGACGTTCTCCAGGACGTCGGAGGCGTGGGCCAGGACCAGCAGCGCCAGGGTCCGCTTGTCCATGCGGTGGGGGTCGTTGACCCAGCGGTCCAGGACGCTCTCCTGCAGCTTCTTGACCAGGCGCTGCTTCTCCGTGGTGTTGGTGACCGGGTGGGTGGTCATGTCGAAGAGGAGGAAGTTCTGCTTCTCCGTGGTCAGGATGCCCTTCTCCACCAGGTTCTTGGCGATGCGCTCCCTGACGTTGCGCAGCTGGTACTGCAGCTTGAAGGGGTTCCAGGTCTCACCTGCGGAGGAGGCACCTGCGTCACTTAAAAGTATTACAAGGCTACCAGGATCCTGGCAGCTGAGGGAGCATGCCAAAAACCGACCCCCGACTCAGCGGCGTGTCCAGTGATGTCATGCGGGGGAACTCAGTTCCACTAGTTAAAATGAGGGCTGACTCCGCCCACTTCACTCTCCCTCCTCCCCCCTCCCCATTCCTCTGCAAAGAGCTTTTCTTCTGGGTTGGCCGGCACTCAGAGGGTTAAAGGGAGCGACTCCGGATTCCTAGGGGGGGCGAAGGCAGTGATGTCATTCAGGGGGAACGGACCAGAACGGGCGTTCCGGATCCTAACGGGCTCCGTGGCTGGTTCCGGGTTCCCGACAAGTGCCAATCAAAAGTGAGTTCCTGTTCCTAAATCATTTGAATGGCACCACTGGGCGTGTCTGTTACTGAGGCCATCTCCCCCTGCTTCCTGCTTGAAAACGTTACGAGGGGAACTGAGCAGAAAAGAAGTCTGGCTAGAGTGCCTGATGTATACGGTCAGGGCCTCTCTAGGCGAGCACTCGCCTCTCACCCACACTTCTGCTTCCTTGCCACAGGAAGCGGTGATGGCGTCTGGCCTAGATGCCTTTAAAAAAGGGGACTGGACAGATTTCTGGAGGGAAAATCCATCGCAGGCTACAGGCCATGATGGTTAGTGCAACCTCCTTACTTTAGAGGTGAGCTACCTCAGAGTGCCGGATGCAGGGGAGTGGCAACGGGATGCAGGCATCTTGTTGCCTCGTGTGCTCCCTGAGGCACCTGGTGGGCCGCTGTGAGTGGCAGGAGGCTGGACTACATGGGCCTTTGGCCTGATCCTGTGGGGCTCGTGTTATGTTCATTCCCTTTCCCTTTTTCATATGCTGGCAGCAGGGCCTCTGAGGGGAGCAGGGCGTACATCGCATCTCGGCCCTGAGTCAAAAGGGGGCCTAGGAGCCAAATACGCGTTGGAAGAGAGAAGGGAAAATAAAGTTTATTTATTTATTTGGAATTTGTCCCCTGATCAAATTCCTCTCAGTGGCTCTGCCTGGCCACTGGAGGGGAATAATGAGGCCTGGTGAGGGAAGACATAGGCCAAGCTGGTGGGGGAAGAGGGACAAGTTGTGACTACGGACGGTTGCCCTAGAAACAGAGCAGCAGAACCCAGAAGAGTCTCCTGGAAGTGACATCACAGAAGGACCATAGAGAAGACCATAGAGGTCAGTGTGCCGTGAGGAGAAAAACGCTGAACATTCCTGGCGTGGGGGCACCGGAGGACCCCGAACGGCAGGCTCGGTAGCCACGTTGCTGCCCCCCTCACCTGTCAGCAACTCGATCCAGGTCTGCACCGTCTCTGCCGGCTCGGTGGCCTTGAGGTGGCGAAGCGTCTCATCCAGAAGGACGTCTCCAGTCGAGGCGTCGGACTTGAGGTGAACCTGGAAAGCCAAAGAAGGGGAGCGCGGCTGTTTCTGCCAGGCTCTTCCAGCGAAGGGGAGCACAAACCGTAACGGTCCAACAGAGGCCGAACGGCGGCCCAGGCAGCGCTCTCACCTTGCGGTCCAGCAGCCGTTTTTTCCGCATCGTCTGTGGCTCCAGCTGTATCCTTCCTCTCATCGCCAGCTCAATGAGGATCCCGCCACGCAGCCCCGAGGAGATGCAGTCGTTCCAGAAAGACGTGTAGCCCTGAGGAGGAGAGAGGAGGAGGGCATGCATCACCCGCAGAAGGAGGGGAAACATTCCCGGCGGCAAAGAAGCACAAGCGGAGGTACGGACTGATGGCTGAGCTGCTGGCACTGCCTGAAACTAAGCAGGATAATCTGTGGCTTGTTTCTGGATGGGAGACAGAATGCCAGGCTGTGACAAGCCACGGTACCTGTGGTGGCAGAGTGGAGTGTGTGAGAGGGCCAGACAGCAAAGAACATAAGGACATAAGAAGAGCCCCAATGCTGGATCAGGCCAAAGGCCCATCTAGTCCAGCTTCCTGTATCTCACAGCGGCCCACCAGGTGCCCCAGGGAGGCACGAGACAACAAGATGCCTGCATCCTGTTGCCACTCCCTTGCACCCGGTACTCTGAAGTAGCCTACTACTAATGTAAGGAGGTTGCAAGATCCATCATTGCCTATAGCCCATGATGGACCTTTCCTCCAGAAATCTGTCCAATCTCCTCTTAAAGGCATCAAGACCAGATGCCATCACCACCTCCTGTGGCAGAGAGTTCCACAGATTAACTACCCGCTCGGTAAAAAAGTACTTCCTTTTATCTGTTTTAACTCTCCCAACCCTCAGTTTTGGCGGATGCCCCCTGGCTCTGGTGTTTTGAGAGAGGGAAAAGAACATCCCTCTATCGACTCTATCCCTTCCGTGCATAATTTTGTAGGTCTCAATCATGTCCCCTCTCAGGCCCCCCTTTTTTTTTTACAGAATACGACCTTGAGGACCTGTCCAGGCTTGACCTGCGTTTGCCTGCTGAAGCTCGACGGCAGGCAGCCAAAGGAGAGAACCGCACTGTGAAGGCTACGTCTGGGCCTGAGGGTTGGCGGATCACAAGAACACTGTATATCTGTAAAAACCCCATTGGAAAAATGGCGGTTTAGACTAGCCTTGGGCATTTGCTTCGGCCAGTGAAAGGCGGGGTGTAAATTCTTCAAATAAATAAATAGTGGAATTTATTAGAAAGGGAGGATAGCAGGACAACACTGTGTTCCTTTCCTATTTGTCCCCTCCAAGGCAGCGATTTTCAGCTGGTGAGCCACGAAAGGGCCACAAATGTGCTGCAGGAGTTTGTAAAAAAAAAATTAATCTCTGAAAAACTCTTATGGATCCTGCAGCTCTGTTTCCAGGGCAACTGTCATTACAAATTGCCTGGCAGAGCCGGCGGAGGAAGAGGACAGACAATGTGTGACTGAAGACAGCTGTCCTAGAAACAGAGCTGCAGAATGCAGCTGACTCTCCCGGAAGTGACATCACAAGAGGCAAAGACCATAGAGAAAACCATAGAGGTCAGTGCACTGCGAGAAGGGATGCACTGAAAAAAATAGCTGCTGCAGGGAATTGACTTTGGATAACACTGTTTGAGGCAACGGACAACCAAGAGTCCTTTGTTCAGGAACCGGAACCGGAACAGCAACACCTCCCTGAACAAACATCAAGGCCACATTTTACGTCAGCTCTTGTTCTACCCCATAAAAGGGTTAACAGCACAGTTCCGCTTACACAAAATACTTGGTCAAACATTTATCCAGAGCTGGAGCCAACCTTTTGTTGAGGTTCCAATTTAATCCACTGACTTCCTTGTGGCACAACCTCCTCTAAGGAGCCCAGGACAAGAGAGTGATCTTGAACGACCCAACGAGAGAAGCTTCTCTTGCACAAAGAGCCATTTATTTTTTAAGGGACCGTAAAAAGGATCTCAAGTCCCAAGTCTGTGTGTCTTATTAAAAACGCCCGACTGGAAATTAACGATCTGCACTCGAACTGGTTCAGGCCCGGGCGTCCCAAAGAAACGTGTGCCTATGTTTTTATGAGAGAAGCCGGATATGTACCTTAGTCGTATAAAATTTGCAAGCACAGGAGTCCCAGCTTAAGGTGGGAGCAAAAAAACAAGTTTCTAGTCCTCACTGCTCAGACGTTCCCTTGGATTTGAAGAAAAAAAAATTGGAGCTGGATGCCTGACGTTTCACAACAAAAAGCCACATTTGTGGCTCCAAAACTGGACAAATTCACCTCTATCTTGTTAGTAACAGTCTGAAGAGTGCGGATTCGTCACTGAAATTCCAAGCCTATGCGAGCTTGGACTCCGCAGATATATAAATACACAGACCTTGAGCCTGCAGATAAAGAGGCCCATTTTATGTGCCCACTGACATTTTGTCACCCAAGTTCTCTTTGCTTTCAAACCCTTCTGATGCAATAACAGCAGGAAACGGGGGGGGGGGGGAGAGAGAGAGAGAGAGAGAGAGAGAGGAGCCGAGTTGCACTCAAATCCTCAACCTATTTACTTTGGCAGTGAGCCCCCTTGATCCCAGAGGGATTATTCCAAACACATGTGGTAAGAATTGCCGCTTGCCGCCTCCGACAGTAACTACATAAAACTGGCATGCAAAAATCTCACCACTACTGTTCAAGCCCTGACATAGGGCGCAATCCTAACCTGGAGTTGGGCCGGCACAGTTAGGCCAGCAAAGTTTGGCCGGCACAAGGGCCACCGTAAAGCGCGTTTGGACCACTCTCGGAGTCAGGGAGGATGGTGCATGTCTGCGTGCTGGCCTCTCTGACTCCGAGAGCAGTCCAAACATACATTACAGTGACCCTTGTGCCGGCCAAACTTTGCTGGCCTGACTCCAGGTTAGGACTGCACTCCCAGTGTTTGCTCCAGACGGCAGTTTCTCCTCCTTTCGTTGTTAGATCTTGGGATAAAGCCCCACCCGGAGAGAGACCCGGCTGCAGAACCAGTTCACGTCCAACTCCCAAGCAGGAAAAACAAACAAATGACAGGTCCTGCCGGTCGACAGCGTCAAAGCTCTCGTCACAGCCTCCCCTCTCAGAAGGCGCTTGCAGTTCCACACTGACACCCTGCTCTCTCCCCACACACGTTCCGGTCAAGGTCCCGTTTGTAAGGCAATCGTCATTTCTTAGGGCAAATATTCCTGCTGAATTTGCAAGATTCTTATGGTGCGTTTGCTGTACAACAGCTAGAATAGTGAAGGGGGGAAGATGAGATTCTGGGGGAAGATGAGATTCTGGGGGAAGATG
>JAJKFI010012393.1:0-19838 GCA_029204185.1 Lerista edwardsae | reverse complement strand
CTCTCTCTCTCTCTCTCTCTCTCTCTCTCTCTCTCTCTCTCTCTCTCAGGCTGTATCAGATCTCTGCTAAATATTGATTAATTGGCATAGATCCTATTCTATATTTATTCTCCCTTGCATTGAAAATGACTGGATCCATTTGAAGAAAAAGAGAAAGGTTGGTTTTTGTTTTGTTTTGGCTCCAAGTGGCATGAGCTGATTATCCCCCCCCCCATTCTTCAAGTTGCTAGTCTGGAACATTTAGGGCTTCATGTGCTCTCTAAATCCCCATATTTTAGGACTTGCATCAGTTTGATTGTGTTATAAAGATCCAAGCACAGACTCGAGCTAATGCTGAATCTCAATTCTCTAGAAGAGTCTCCAAACTTTTCAGTTTAAGGGCCACAACAAAATTTTATACATTTTCATGGGCCAAAAAATAAATAAATAAAAATCAGCTTTATGAATGAATGAATGACATTTATATGAATGAATAAGATTTACTTGGTTCTTTTTTGTAATCAGCCCAGTATGATTCAGAACAAAAGAGACATTTACAAAGAAACAACGCCCTGCTTCAACTGATATGAGAAATGATATATAATGAGTAAAAATATCAAATATTTTAAGTTGCTGCGGGCTGGATAAAATCTTGTAGCAGGCCAGATTTGGCCCCGGGGCTGTAGTTTGGAGACTCCTGATTTGGAGTACAAGCCTAGGCATGACTACTCAGAAGTCAGTCCCATTGTGTTAAATGGGGCTGACTCCCAGGAACGTGTGTCTAGAATTGCAGTCTCAAATTATCTGTTGTCTGGGTGAGTTAGATGATTTGCTTTATGTGTACAACACAATAAACATCACCATCATCTCAAAATGACTCCCGCAGTTTAAAAACCCATGCCTACTGGGTTATAATTTGAGGCACTGTGGTAGGATAAGCAATAAACAAACAACCCCATCATTCCTCTAAGTGGCAGGCCTCTGCCCTCAAGGAGTTTACAGTATGTTGTTGTTGTTCAGTCACTAAGTCGTGTCCAACTCTTTGCGACCCCCTGGACCGCAGCACACCAGGCCTCCCTGTCCTCCACTAGCTTCCGGAGTTCGCCCAACTTCATATTCATCGCTTCGGTGACACTCTCCAACCATCTCATCCTCGGCCGCCCCCTTCTCCTTTGGCCTTCCATCTTTCTCAGCAGGACGGTCTTTTCTCAAGAGTCCTCTCTCCTCATGAGGTGGCCAAAGTATTGGAGCTTCAGCTTCAGGATTTGTCCTTCCAGGGAGCCATCAGGCTTGACTTCCTGTAGGATTGCCCGATTGGACCTCCTTGCAGTCCAAGGGACTCTCAAGAGTCTTCTCCAACACCATCATTCAAAGCATCTATTCTTTGGCGCTCTGCCTTTCTTATGGTCCAGCTCTCACAGCCATACATTGCTACTGGGAAAACCATCGCTTTGACTAGGCGAACCTTTGTTGGCAGGGTGATGTCTCGGCTTTTTAAAAAGTTGTCCAGGTTTGCCATAGCTTTCCTCCCAAGAAGTAAACGTCTTTTAATTTCATGGCTGCAGTCACCGTCTGCGGTGATCTTGGAGCCCAGGAAAATAAACTGTCACGGCTTCCATTTCTTCCCCTTCTATTTGCCAGGAAGCGATGGGAGTGGTTGCCATGATCTTAGGTTTTTTTTTTGTTTTTTTTTTGAGCTTCAAGCCAATTTTGGCACTTTCCTCTTTCACCCTCATCAGAAGGTTCTTTAGGTCTTCCTCACTTTCTGCCATTAGAGTGGTATCATCTATATATCTGAGATTGTTGATATGTCTCCCAGCAATCTTGATTCCAGCTTGTGAATAATCCAGCCCAGCCTTCCTCATGACGTACTCTGCATATAAGTTAAATAAGCAGGGTGACAGTGTACAGCCTTGTCGTACTCCTTTCCCAATTTGAAACCAGTCGGTTGTTCCATGTCCAGTTCTAACTGTTGCTTCCTGGCCCACATACAGGTTTCTCAGAAGAAAGTTTGCGGTATAAATGCTGACAAATGGGGAGGCCATCCAAGGAAAGAGAGAGGGCACATGATCTGCTTGCTTTGGATCGTGGTTTCGTAGTCTTTTGACGGCCATATTTCAAATGCTTTCCTTAAAATTGTCACTTGCCAGATTCCAATCTGACGTGGAAACCGTTGCCATTTTACCCATATTCTTCCGAATCGCAGACTCTCCCATTGCAACACTTAGCAGGAGAGGTTTGTGCCCATCATCTCAAAAATCATTGCAAGATCTTTGCAAGGTAGGGAAATATTTGGATCCCCCCCCCCAAATACTGCAGATTTAGGGTTCAGAAGCTTGCCTACCTATTGCACATAGGGTCATATTCAGCTGCCAATCTGAGTCACGGCATTGATACATCTAGCCTAGTATTGCCTAGGCCCAGACTGGTAGCATTTCTTCAGGTTTGACATCAGAGGCAGGTCTATCTTATCTCTACTTGAGGATACCGTCAGGGGTTGAACCTGGAAACTTCTGCATGCAAAAGCAAGACTTGAACTCTTTTTCTCAGTGCAGGCATTCGTATACGGTGCAAACTTCACATCTGTTTTGCTGCCAGCTCTAATATAACAAGGAAAGAAGTGATCAACCAGCACGAGGTCTGTTTCTTTTCCCACAGCACAAAAGCTCTCATAGATTATAACATCCCTGCTCATGCCGCTAGTCCTCAGTTTACTGAGCTACATTCAGCAACAGAAGCTGCATAAAGGTTCCACTCAGGGCCAGCTTTAAGTCAATTGGGCTCTGTGCCTAAGGGCCCCCCCACACTAGCATAATCTACTGTAGTCTTGTCAAATTGCAATACGACATTGCAATGAGCACCTACCACACTAAAACAAGTGATTTTTGTCACTATTGACTTTCCAAAGGTCATCTCTACACATTGTGTGTGTTTACTTGCAGACTGACATGTGTGCAATATTATTATTATTATTAATAACAATAATAACAACAACAACAACAACAATAATTTATTTAATTTTTATCCCGCCTTTCTGCCCCATGGGCACCCAAGGCGGCTTACAACATTAAAACCATCACTTTAAAAACCACGAGTCTAACAATGAAAACAATGTTAAAAACAATATTAAAACGGTTAAAAATTTAAAACAAGCAAGCCCCGTGGATCCTTTAAAATATAAGATCAAGAATGTAAAATGCCAGCTAGCCTGTCAGCAATTGAAGCCTTGTTTAAATAAAAATGTCTTCAACCCCCGGCAAAATATTGCCAAAGAGGGGGCAGTTCTTAATTCTAAGGGGCGGGTATTCCAAAGTCGGGGGGCCACCACCAAGTATTTAAATATGCTGAGCGCCACTGCGCCCATGAACTTCCATGCACTTCTCAAGTGCACATTTGGATCTACTATAGAGATAGAAAGTCTATAATAAGTTTTATTAATATTTCTAAGATCTCTGAGATTCTACAGAGCTTGGCTGTGAACCTTGCAAAAAAAAAAAGGTTTCCAGTTCGGCCCCGCAGTAAGGAGGCCGAAGTAAGTAAAGTTTCCAGTAAGGCCGGCCCCGTTTCCACAGTCTGTGATTATTATTTTTTTAAAAAAATCATTGATCAATTAAAAAAAAATAGAGAGACTGAAAGACACAAATCATTTTGTTTAACTGAAAGGGGAGATGGGCAATTCGGGGCTTGCAACAGTTCAGCTGAGGCATCTATTTAGAGAAAAGTAACCGCAAGAATTGTGGGTGTTTGGATGCAGGAAATCTTGACTATAGCCAGGACATCTGCATTCTCCTATATACTAGCTAAACATTAAAAGGCAACAAAAAAATCACTCAGCATTCTGTAGGTAGCAAACTGCTTCCTGATTTTGCTGCTTCCTGGTGCAAAGGTCAGAGGGGATTCATCTAGTCCAACCCCTGCATCAAGGCAAGGCAGACGACTCTGACAAGAATGAGACCAGACCGTAGTTTGTCCGGGAGCTGAGCACACCTTATTGTGCATTATCCAGCCTTCAGCTATCATTGGGAAAGTGCTCTTGCTGCCCAGGAGCCCCTGTGCACATGCGCACTCTACCTTTGAATAGCAGATATCAAGGCGGACTCAGCAGCAAAACCCAGCCAACACAAATAGTTTGCAAACAGGAGTCCTACGCTGGGCTGAAAGGTTGGCAGTCGTATTTTTAGCGTAGGCTAAGTAGCAGCAGTTGTGGGGGTCTTGACCCCAGAAAATCCTACTCCCATTGTGTGTGTGTGTGTGTGTGTGTGTGTGAGAGAGAGAGAGAGAGAGAGAGAGAGCATAACTGGCTAAAGTGTCCTAGGTTAAGCACCTGCCTGCTTAAAATAAAAAAGAAGAAGAAAGCTGGAGGTTTTATTTCTCATCAACTGGATGAAGAATCCTGTGTAGCCAGAAAGCTTGGCAGAGTTGTCTCAAAGAAATGGACTCTGTTAGAAAGCTGATGAGTAACTGGGCTGTTGAGAGAAGGCTTTGCTGAATTCCGCTGGACTTTTGACAAGACTGCGGTGAGATCTTGTCTCTTGCATCTATCCCATTTTTCAGTAGTAGCAGCATTTATTGTATAACAAGATGTCATTACAACCACAAAACAACAAAACATTTCAAAATCACAAATTAAACAAATTGAGCTCTAATTTTCTGGGCAGCCAGTACAAATCTTGCTACATTTGAAGTAATATCACCTGAAACATCGGCAAGAAGAAAACATATCAAATGATCATCCAACCTATGTTGTATGAAGGGGGACAAAAATTTTACACTAATCCCTTCGTACAATGGACAATATAAAAGGATATGCCCAATATCCTCAACCATATTGTTACCACAAATGCAAACTCTATCGGAGTAAGGAATATTGTTGTATCTATCCCATCATCTATCCCATTCTGAAATCCCTGCATTTCACTTTAAAATGTGCTTCGAGGCCACCGTGGGAAAAGAGAGAGAGAGAGAGAGAGAGAGAGAGAGAGAGTTTCAACCACGGTGCGCCTCAAGCATGGTCTGAAAAATGCTGGCCACAGCTCTGCGAGTAAGAACGGAGGCTGGGCAGCTCTTCCTGTCTGTGGCCGACGCAGGCTGTCGGGGCCTGGCTGCGGAGTCCGGACTCTGCACGGTTTTGGTTTTCTGGCTTTTGCCTCTCGCGTGACTTCCCGGCTGCAGGGCTCTTGCTGTGGCACGCTGCTATGTCCATTTTAAAAGTCAGCCAGAGGAAATGCAACATGCTTATTTATAAAGGTGCAGCAGGTTCCAGAGGCAGATCTAAGGGAGGGCAAAGCTCTAAGTGTTGCAAGAAGCCTCACCTTGCAGTGGAACTCACTCCTCTCCTGCACCGTTTTAGCCAATCCTCACAGGGAACAGCAACATCTTGGCGTTGCTTACTGGCTGCAGCAGCAAGGGAGAGGAGGGGTTTACATGGCAGGGTAGGGCTCCTTGCAAAACTTAGAGCTCTGCCCTCCCTGTAGATCCGCCTCTGGCAGGTTCACACGCACGCACAGCGAGCTTCTGGTCTGCCTCCGTGCATTTTGCCACGAAGGGTGATCATTGTGGGCTGGGGTCTTGCCTGGCAGTGGATGGGCAGAATCAGGCCCAGCAGGAGGTCCGAACTGGACTAGCGATTCTGCAGGAGTATTCAGGGTCTCATCAGAATCCAAGAAACCAGTGCAGAGAGATCTGTTGTGCCAGCATGCCAGAGGAAGACTTTTGAGAGCCTCATCTGTTCCCAGCCTGGTTTTCGGAAAACCGGGAGAGCCTCCAGATTCGGACCAGAACTCAAGATATCATACAGCTGGGAAAAGCCCAGACGTCCAAAAGAATAGCTGGTCCAAAGAATAGCTGGGTTGGAGTGTTTTTCCTACGAGGAAAAGTCCAAGTGTTTGGGGCGCCTTCTTTCTTTGTCTGCTCCGTTTATATCCTACCTTTGAAAAGGAGAGATTGAGGGTGCAATCCTAACCTGGCGTTGGGCCAGCACAGTTAGGCCAGCAAGCTTTGACCAGCACGAGGGCCACCCTAAAGTGTGTTTGGACCACTCTCGGAGTCGTGCGATGGCCTCTGAGAGAGGTCCAAACATGCTTTCGGGTGTCCCTTGCGCCGGCCAAACTTTGCTGGCCGAACTGTGCCAGCCCAACTCCAGGTGAGGATTGCACTCTGTGGCATGCAGGGGGGGGGAACGAAGGAGGCGATGATACGCAAACATAATAGAGATGTACTTATTTCGTTAGTATTTTAAAAACATTTGTATCCTGCTTGTCTTGCCACAGGACCGTGGCACCAAGAAGAAGCAATGATAAAATTATGTGGTGTTGGGGATAAGAGAACCCCAACCAGCCATTCCTGAAGCCCTGTCACCAGTGCGCGCATGCGCATGCATACATTTCATTAAAGGCTGAGCGGGAAAAGCCAGGTTTTAAGCAATCTGCTGAAGAGGGGGGGCGGCCACCAGCAAGCCTTGGTGGAGAGGGCGTTACTTGGGTTTGGAGCCAGCACCAAAATGGCCCCGCCTTCAGGGGAGGGGCTCCCTCACTGGAGACCTTCAAGCAGAGGCTCGACAGGCACCTGCTGGAGATGCTGTAGGGGGATTTCCTGCTCCAGGCAGAGGGTTGGACTAGATGACCTTGTGGGTCCCTTCCAGCTCTAGGATTCTGTGTCATAGGCCAGCCCACTCCCTTTATGGGATGTCCTGAGCCCCCTCCCACCATGCCTTCCTGAAGTTGGGGGGGGGCTTTACCTGAAGCAGTAAAACCCCGGCAGTGGTCTTGAAGATTGCTCGGGGAAGCAATCAGGGCGGTTCGACAGTGGAACAGACTGCCACTGGAGGGAGGTGGTGGATTCTCCCTCACTGGAGAGTGACCTTCAAGCAGAGGCTCGACAGGCACCTGCTGGAGATGCTCTAGGGGGATTTCCTGCCACAGGCAGGGGGTTGGACTAGATGACCTTGTGGGTCCCTTCCAGCTCTAGGATTCTACATGAACTGCATGCTGACGACTTCACAGCCCACGTCTCTCATGCACTTCATTTGGTGGTTTCATCTGGGTGATGGATGATGGAATCCTGTGGAAATCCCCCCCCCCACCCGCAATCAGGAGACAGAACATGCATCAAATGGTGCCAGGTGAGAAGGAAGTGGACAGAGAGGAACTTCTCTCTCATTCTAGTGACAGTGATTGACAGTAGATGCATGACAGACCCAGGGATGCCCTTCTTTGTAAAAGACAGAATTAACCTGCGGAACTCCCTTCCACAAGGTTGGACACCAGCTTGCATAGCTTTAAACGGGGATGAGAAAAATCCACGGAGGAAGAGGGGGTCAGTCAGTCGGTTGATGGGGCTATTACTGGCTATATGGAACCTCCATATTCCAATGCAGTCTACCTGTGAACAGCAGTTCCTGGGCGAGAAAAGTGGCAGAGAGGGTGGGATGTCTTCATATCCAGCTTGCAGACTTCCCACTTGTCCTTGATATTTTGTGGTGTTGGCCTTGGTTGGCCCCAGAGAGAGTTCTTGACAAATTCCACCTCCTCCTCTGGGTTTAAGGGATACTGATGGTTCTTCCTTCCCGGTGGTGGATTGGCAGACCCCGAGTTAGATCCAGATCAGGGAAGTTAAGCAAGATACTCGCCTCAGAAGGAACCCTGGTCACCCTAGGCGATTAGCTTGGCCTGCACATGAATGACGTCTTTTAAAAATCTTACAGCACAAACATACATAATTGCAAACTGGTGCACTGAACTCTTTCAACCATCCTGTTATGTAGCAATCCAGAGATCTCAGAGGGCCCTCAAACGCATGATTAAACACATGTTTAATTTCTGCCGGTCTTTTTTAATTTGCCTTCTCTGGAATGACAGCAGACATTGGAGCGAATTAGCAGTTTATGCTTAGGTTCATTTTAAGGGTGCCTGTTTTGTTTGTGTCTTTTTTTTTTTAATGGCTTATTGCTCCGAAGCCAAGAATACCTGTGACTAGAGGCGTTTGAAAATGGCCTTCTTTATTTTACTCAGAAGTAAGCCCATCGGATTCAGTAAGGCTGTTATTCGCCTGAAACAACCACATCCGAGACAGCGAAGTGGCTTCTAAATTGCTGAAACCAGAAAAGCTGAGAGGAAAGTAGGCTCAGAAAAAGGCACGTCTTGGAAGTAGAGTTGTTTTATAAAATACTGCGTTCCAATTCAGCAATTTGAAAATCTGATGTGATCAGTTTTGGATAAAAACAAATAATTTGCTTGTTTGTATTTTAGTTTTCGGTACTTACCTATGCAATGGGGCATTGCTTAATTTTGTTTGGTCTGTGTTAAGTCTGCCGTTGCCTGTATTTTTACATTTTCTCTTATACAAAAAATTGTACAAGAAGGGTGGGAATGCAGAGAGTAAAGTAAAATCAAGAAAATCAGGAGAAGGCTCTCGAATTTGCATCTGGAGTTCAAATACAGATCTCTGGAAATGTAGGCTGGGTTTGAATCAACCTCCTTCTTGCTCTCCGTCTCTCCTGAACAATATTCACAGAAATAGACTGACTCGGTGTCAGGAGGGAGAAGCCATAAAGGCATACTGCACAATGGAAAAAACCACACAACACAGTGTATATTTCTTGCGAGAGTATAAAAGGGGACACCAGAAACCCCAGCAAAGTGAATTTGTAATGTTCACTCTCATACCTAGGCAAATATGGTGAAGTCAGGAATAAAGTGAATCTCTACGGAACACCGAGAAGGGAAATCCATATTGCTCATTTTTTTTTAAACCAGCTAACTTTTGATTTTTAATTTGATGATGATGATGGCGGGAGACAGATTTTGTCCTTGTCATTCTAGAATTCAATGTTACGAAGGGCCCAATCCTATCCACGTTTCCTGCACCGATGCAGCCGCAATGCAGGCCCAAGCAGAGGCAGATCTACAGGGAGGGCAAAGCTCTAAGTGTTGCAAGGAGCCTTACCCTGTCATGTAAACCCCTCCTCTCCCTTGCTGCTGTAGCCAGTAAGCAAGGCCAAGATGTTGCTGTTCCCTGTGAGGATTGGCTAAAACGGTGCAGGAGAGGAGTGAGTTCCACTGCAAGGTGAGGCTTCTTGCAAAACTTAGAGCTTTGCCCTCCCTTAGATCTGCCTCTGGGCCCAAGGTAAGTGGACCTACGTTCTCTTACCCTGAGGAGGCCTCAGCACAGTAACTGCCCTTGTTGCACCAGTGCTGGAAAGTTGGACAGAATTGGGCCCCCAGCTGAAGCTGAGCTGTGAGACTGGTAAGAGTGGCTGCTAAACACTGCTATAACTTGCAGAATGCATTGCAAGCAGCAAGCGCTGCTTGGCTTGCTGGTGACCTGGAAAGGGGATTATGGTGGACCTGGGAAGAGAGGGGAGCTCTGCTGAGAGCTGTGAGCAAAGTGGCGGAATGGAACCTCCACAGCTGCCTGCAGTTTACCTCTGGAAACAGCATGCGGGGGGGCTAGTTGGGCCTTTGGAGCCCCCAGGAAGTCTCGTCTGCCTTAAGGATAGTTGTGGATTTGGGCCACAATTAAATATTGGGGGCAGACTTAACCCCTGGGGAGTGTGTGCGATAGCTGGTCAGTTCATCTGGGAAGCCTCCACTGAAACAAACATGGGAAAAAATAGCCAGTCAGTGACAACTGCATTTCCATCAGCACTCGTGCTGCCGTACGAGACGTAAGCTCCCTGCCCCAGGACGCTTACAGTCTCCAAATTCAACAAAGGGCCGTGAGGTGGAGGCAGATGGGAAAGAGCATGCTTTTATTTCCATTCTGGGTGTATTCAGCTTCACCAGCGAGACGGTGCCAAGACTTTTCCCTGCTGTGTGTGCAAATCCACACATAAATAATATTTGGCTGCATTGCCGCTCAGTTAATGATTTTTCTGATTTCAGCACAAAACCACCCAGAATTGAAACTCGAAAAATATGCTTATCGATACCAGCGCACACGCGCAAGCAAACATAGTGTCTTTTTTTTTTTTTTTGCTTTTCTGGTCTTCCTTCGCCGCAGCCCCCCCTTTCTTCCCCTGCCACCCCGAATCCAGGGCTGACTGGGTTAAATCAGGTTGGCTTCTGATTGCAATCTGTCAGATTTTTAGGCTGGTGACGTGGGGAGAGCTGGAGAGCGCAGAGGTTTGGGTTGTGGGATCGATAACGCTGGCTTTGGGCTGGAAAAGGAGCAAGCTGGGGGAGTGCTCTCTGGAGAGAGAGAGAGAGAGAGAGAGAGAGAGAGAGAGAGAGAGACAAAGAAGAGGTTAGTAGATCCTGGATCTATCAACCCCAGCAAAAATTAAACGGAGAGCCCCCTTTCTGAGCAAATGTCTAGCTCGCGATGCATTTTCTGAACACCACCCCCACATCCTTGCAACCTGCGCCCTGGGCACCAGTTTTGCAAGCAAATCCTTGAGCTCTGGAGAGTAGGACTTTTTACGCCGGATAAAAAAAATTTACCTGCTTCTAATCAAGGCTTCTTCTTTCTTACTGAGGGAGTTTGAATTGCTGGGTCCAGGAAGTGGCTTTCCCCCCCCTTCTTCTGCACACCTCTAAAGAAAGGAAAGATAGAAACCAGCGGAGGAAATGAATTTTAAGCACAAGCTGCCTGGGTAGAGATTTTTTTTTTCTCCATCCAGTGCTCTGGTCGAAAATTCATATTTCCAGCCTCTGCTTTTTCCCCCTCCCTTCCTAGAGTCCTCCATGCTTCCAACATGCCCAGAAGATCCACGATTCGACACTAGGTAAGCCACATGCATTTTTCGCTCTTTTCAAATTTTGGGGGGGCTGGTTTTGACTTTTGGAAGGGGGCAGGAGACAGAGCCATCCGTTTGCTCACCATGCCCCCCCCCTCTCTTCTCCTCTTCCCAAACTCACCTCACCCTGAACGGGGTGGCGATGATGGTGTGATGTCGTGCGTTTTGCATGCACAGGGGAAGGGGGGGCTGCCCCCTTAACTGAGGCGACAGGAAGCCTCTAGTGTCCCCTGGAAGCTGGTGGGGGGGGGGCACATTGGGGCTGGCCTGCCCCCTCTTTCCCTTCCCAAACAGACGCGTTTGTTCAACGCATAGAAAAATCTGAATTCGCGTTAGAAGTTTGGCCGAGGGGTACTTAATTTGGCCTGTGGGGAGGCATCCTTGATGGGCTTTTTTGGGTTTTTTTTTTTGCACATTTTAAAACATGCTCTGCTCTCTCTCTCTCTCTCTCTCTCCCCCCTTCCTCCACCCCCCCTTCTGTTCCCGCCCTGCCACAGGATCTCAACGCGTTCGGTGCTGCCGTTTTCTGCGCCGGTGCCATCCAGAAGGGACGCCTAACCGGGTCCGGCGATCCGGCTGCCGAGCGGACGGGGCGATGAGGAGCTCCTAGGCGCCGGCGGCACCATGAACGTCCCGTTGAGCTTGGAGAACGGCGGGGACCTGTCCGGGCAGGAGCAGGAGCTCCTGCACAGCGACGCCCGGGCGCTGCACCCGGCCCTGCAGAGACCTTCGCTGGTGGCCTCGGTCCTGGACGGCGGGGACTACCACCGCGCCGAGCACGCCTTGGCCACCTCGTTGCACCCGGGGCTGGGCTTCGGCGGGGAGTCGCCCCCCCGCCGCGGGCGCCAGCAGCTACACCACGCTGACGCCGCTGCAGCCCCTGCACGAGAAGTTCCACCACCACCACCACCATCAGCAGCAGCATCACCACCACCACCACCAGTGTCTGCCCATGGGCAACGTGATCGGGAGCTTCACGCTCATGCGGGAGGAGCGGGGGCTGGGGGCCGGCGGGAACTTCTACAGCCCCTACCACAAGGAGCTGGGCATGGGGCAGGGCCTGTCCTCCCTGCCCAGCCCCCAGCTGGCCCCCATGCACAACTACCCCGGCCACGCGGCGGGCCACCTGGGCAACGAGAAGGTGCTGCTGGGCAATGGTTTCGAGGCCATGTTCGGGCGGGTGGAGCAGCACTTCCCCCGGGAGATGTCCCCCCTCCCAGAACTCCACCATGGCCTCCCCGACCCCCATGGGCCAGACCCCCTACGGCCACCCCAGGTCGGACCTCGGCGCCAGGCCCAACCCGCCCATCGCCAGCCAGACCACCGTCCTCGCCAGCCAGCTGGAGGAGATCAACACCAAGGAGGTGGCGCAGCGCATCATCGCCGAGCTGAAGCGCTACAGCATCCCGCAGGCCATCTTCGCCGAGCGGGTCCTCTGCCGCTCGCAGGGCACCCTGTCGGACCTCCTGCGGAACCCCAAGCCCTGGAGCAAGCTCAAGTCCGGGCGGGAGACCTTCAAGCGCATGTGGAGGTGGCTGCAGGAGCCCGAGTTCCAGAGGATGGCCGCTTTAAGGTTAGAAGGTAAGATAATTATTCCCCAGGCCCCAGCCAGGACTTGCAGGTGGAACAATACAAGGGATCGCAACACTGGCTGCCCCCCCCCCCCCGCGCACCGGACCAGAGAACCACGGCCAGAGGCGGATCTACGGGGAGGGCAGAGCTCTAAGTGTTGCAAGGAGCCTGACCCTGTCGTGCAAATCCCTCCTCTCCCTTGCTGCTGTAGCCAGTAAGCAACGCCAAGATGTTGCTGTTCCCTGTGAGGATTGGCTAAAACGGTGCAGGAGAGGAGTGATTTCCACTGCAAGGTGAGGCTCCTTGCAAAACTTAGAGCTTTGCCCTCCCTTAGATCTGCCTCTGGCCACGGCGCAGGCCGGAGGAGCTCACTCCCGTTCGCACTGAGAGGAGCCGAAAGAGACAAAATTACGCAGGGAGATAGACTGGGGGGCAGGGATGGACTTTTCCCTCTTGCACAACACCAGGACCAGGGGACAGCCACTAAAATGGAGTGGCTTTCTACACCCGAACCAGGGGGCATCCGCTAAAACTGAGGGTTGGGAGAGTTCAAACAGATCAAAGGAAGTCCTTTTTGACCCAGCGGGTGGTTCATCTGTGGAACTCTTTGCCACAGGAGGTGGTGATGGCATCTGGTCTGGATGCCTTGGACGGATTTCTGGAGGAAAGGTCCATCGTGGGCTATAGGCAATGAGGGATTGTGCAACCGCCTTACAAAGTTGGTGGGCTACTGGTACCGGGTGCAAGGGAGTGGCCACAGGATCCAAGCATCTTGTTGTCTCATGCCTCCCTGGGACACCTGGTGGGGCCGCTGTGAGATACAGGAAGCTGGACTAGATGGGCTTTTGGCCTGATCCAGCAATGGGGCTCTTCTTATGTCCTTATGAGTGTTGGGAGAGTTAGGACAGACAAGCGGACATATTTTTGACCCAGTGCACACTTAAACTGTGGAACTGCTTGCCACTGGGTGTGGTGAAAGCCTAGAGGTCTTGAAAAGGGGATTGGACTGAATATTGGGGGGCGGGGAGAAGTATCCTAGGTTACAAGCCATGATGGGTGTACACCGTCTCCTGCTTCTCGAAATAGGCACCTGAATGCCAGGTGCAACGGAGTGGCCACGGGGTGCAGGCAGCTTGTGTGTTTCCAGAAGCACCTGTTGGGCCACTGTGAGGGGAGGTGCAGGAAGTTGGACTAGGTGTGGGCCCCCTTTGGCCTGATCCAGCGGGGCCTTCACCGCCATGATTGTGGCCCCCTGAAAAGCCCTGAATTCTGGAGCTGCGAATGAATAGTCACCGCCTTGCGCCTCTTATTCGGCAGTAATCCGAACCCCAACAATTGATTAGACAGCAGCAATCGGGAATGGCTACTTCCCAAACAAGGGTTGGGAGAGTTAAAACAGATAAAAGGAAGTACTTTTTGACCCAGCGGGTAGTTAATCTGTGGAACTCTTTGCCACAGGAGGTGGCGATGGCATCTGGTCTTGATGCCTTTAAGAGGGGATTGGACGGATTTCTGGAGGAAAGGTCCATCGTGGGCTATAGGCAATGATGGATTGTGCAACCTCCTTACAAAGGTGGTGGGCTACTGGTATCAGGTGCAAGGGAGTGGCCACAGGATGCAGGCATCTTGTTGTCTTGTGTGCTCCCTGAGGCTTCTGGTGGGGCCGCTGTGAGATCCAGGAAGCTGGACTAGATGGGCCTTTGGCCTGATCCAGCAGGGCTCTTCTGATGTTCTTATGTCACTGCCTTGCGTCTCTTATTCGGGAGTAATCCGAACCCCAACAATTGATGAGACAGCAGCAATCGGGAATGCACCAGAGATGCTCGTAAAAGACGGGGTTGCAAAGGATCCCAAGCAAATGCCCCCTGCACTGCGCATGCCTTGCTCAGGTGCGCCTTGTATTGTTCCACACCGAGTTCAGACACATTTCCTGTGCGCATTCGGATCCCAGTCAGAGCGCCCAGTTTGCCGGTCGGTCAAAAATGTTCCCGTTCCCGAGAAAGCTGCCCCCAAACTCCAAATAAGTTTTCTCCTGTTTAGGATTGTTTTTCCTCCTCTTTCCCCCCTCTCCACCCACAGAATGTTCTTTGAGGAATGTGGTTTGATTTGGGCTGCTCCGCACCCTTGCTCAGGAGTTCGTTCTGCTGCACCCAGTCAAACTTACCAGTGGTATCACTCAAATGATTTAGGAAAAGGAACTCGCTTTTGATTGGCACTTGTCGGGAACCCGGAACCAGCCACGGAGCCCGTTAGGATCCGGAACGCCCGTTCCAGCCCGTTCCCCCTGAATGACATCACTGAAATTTACTTCTGGGGACGTACAGTGGGCGCTTCTTGCCCGTGGGCTCAGCATCCCCGGAGTGGAGCGTCTGTGGATACTGAGCCCGTGGTACTCCCCTGAGTACCTCCAGATGCACCAGGAAGCCACTTATGCTTCAGCTTCCTGCTGCAACCAGAGGTGTTCTGAGGTGCGTGGAAGCCACCGGCAGTCTCCCTGTGCCTCAGGATGCAACTGAAGCCCCTGGTGTAAACAGGAAGTGGCTTCGGGTTGTGCTGTGGGAAACCTCTGGAGGGCTGGGCACAGCCCCCAGTCACGTGTTGGGGTGGTGGGCTCTGCCCACCCCCAGAGGCAGATCTAAGGGCAAAGCTCTACATTTTGCAAGGAGCCTCACCTTGCAGTGGAAACCACTCCTCTCCTGCACCGTTTTAGCCAATCCTCACAGGGAACAGCAACATCTTGGCGTTGCTGACTGGCTACCGCAGCAAGGGAGAGGCGGGATTTGCATGACAGGGTTAGGCTCCCTGCAACACTTAGAGCTCTGCCCTCCCTGTAGATCCATCCGCCTCTGCCCACCCCTTCTGGACTTCATTATCGGCTGACTTTGGTGTCTGGGGCTTGTGTGTGTCCTGGAATGGCTACGGAGGTATCAGAGACGGTGTGCTTTTCATTGCAAGGGCAGGTTTTGTTTTCAAGAGGAAGATAAGAAAATTAGGTGTTTGCCAGAGGCGGGAAAATGGCACCACTTCAGGTTGTCAGCCCGACCAAGTCATCGGGAAGCCTCGGTTAAGCCAACCAGGGTCCTGCACAGCCAGACTTCTAAGCCGCACGATGAAGACGGCGCTTCGGAACCTTGAGAGCCAAATGAGGATTTGGGAGCACTGCCAAACTGCGGAAGGCGGCTACGATGTCAGTTTGGTTCCAGGGAGAAACTGGGCGCCCAGGGGGTCGCGGGAAGCTCTCCAAGGAAGGGGGAGCTGGGAAAAAGGGACAGGGAAGGGTAACCAAAATGATCTGGGGCTTCAAGACTGAGGACTTTTAGAAAAGGAGACTCAAGTGGGGGCGGAGGAACAGGACACACCACCGAGCACGGAATTCAACACAGCGCGGAGAAAGTGGAAAGAGTGGA
Organism: Lerista edwardsae; assembly: GCA_029204185.1. Classification (NCBI taxonomy): domain Eukaryota; kingdom Metazoa; phylum Chordata; class Lepidosauria; order Squamata; family Scincidae; genus Lerista; species Lerista edwardsae. Next base: position 4,145 of record JAJKFI010012393.1, on the reverse strand, counting down.
AAGTGGAAATTTGCGTCCATTACACTACCTCTTGGGGGATTACCCAATAAAATGGGTAGGGCTCAAGGCAGCCAATAGCAAAGACTGGACACACTACTTCATGAGCCAGTGGTACTCCCTGCTACAAGACGCAGCCCAATCCTACCCAGGACTGGGCTGCCAGTGGAGCGGAATCCCGCTGTTCCAAAATGGCTGCCGACAGCGTGCAGAGTGCTCCTTCAGCGGCCAGTTAAAAAGACTGGGTCCGAGGAGACCCATTGCAGAGCGGGAGGCTTACGGAGGGGCAAATAACTTTTCCCTCCCGCCCCCCGTCCCTCGCGAGACACAATGTGCTTCTTTTTGGTGTGGCGGCACGAGTCAAGGCTGGGGTGGGGAATAGGATTGGGCTTGCAGTGAAGCCTGCAGGCTTCAGTGTCTTTCAAAGGCTGGAGCTCCAGCCACAAGAATTAGCCCTCATGGTTACATGGACTCTCCTTGTCCAGGTGCAGTCTACCAGCGACCCCTTGAGGCCGGGGACAGGCCATCCCATTTCAAGGTCCTGGCTCGTGACCAATAACCAGAGCATGCCCCCATGGTGGCACCTCTCCTTGAGCAATGCAATTCACCTGTGGACCTCCTTGCCACAGGACGCGGTGAGGGCGTCTGTCCTAGCGGTCTTGAAAAGGGGATCGAATGGATTGAGGGAGGAAAAGTCTATCACAAGTGACCAGCCACAATGGGGAGGTGCAACCTAAGAACATAAGAACATAAGAAGAACCTACTAGAAGTGTCTCTGAATGCCAGGTGCAAGGGAGTGGAAATAGGGGGGAGGGGTCTTGTGGGTCCCCTGAGGCACCTGGTGGGCCACTGTGAGGCACAGGAGTCTGGGCTAGATGGGCCTTTGGCCTGATCCAGCAGGGATTACTTGGCTAGCGATTCACCTGCACCCAGAGACTCCAGGCAGGGAATAGAGACAGAGAGAGGGGAAGTCCAATGAATCGATGACTCTATACTTAGCAGTGCTGAGGCGAAGCTGTTCTAATAATATTTGCAGGGCGACAGCAAGCCTGCGTCGAGCCGGGATTGTCCGGAGAGGTCTCAGAGTGCTGACCATTGCAAACGATGTATAAAAGGGAAGTTTGCGCTGATGGGAAATTAAAAGATTTTTTTTCCCCTTAAAAAAAACAAAAAAAACAACACACCAAACCACTTAGCTTTCTTGCTTTTAACTGATTCGTATAAATCCCAGAGTCACTCAACGAAAGGGAATACGTTGCAGTTAGTAAATTAGTGAGCAAGAAGGAAAAGAAATCTATCGTTGGTGCGCCTTCAGTTGCAGATAGATGTTATCTTCGGCCGTTTTGGGTTTTGGAATCCTCCTCTGCTCTCAGATTCTCCAGTGTTTTGAGTCTGGGCATTGGAGGAGAAGAGATGAGTGGGAAAGAGAGTCTCTGATGTCTAGAGCACGTCTAGCCTACCTCTCTCTTCTCCTCCAGGCATCCCACTGTTTTTAATCCAGGCAGCAGGAAGTGGAAGAGCAGGTGAAACATAAACTCTGCTGGGTCAGGCCAAAGGCCCACCCAGTCCAGCTTCCTGCATCTCACAGTGGCCCACCAGGTGCCTCAGGGAGCACATGAGACAACAAGATGCCTGCATCCTGTGGCCACTCCCTTGCACCTGGCACTCTGAGGAAGCCTACTACTAATGCAAGGAGGTTGCACAACCCATCATGGCCTATAACCCACAATGGACTTTTCCTCCAGGAACCTGTCCAGTCCCCTTTTAAAGGCATCTAGGCCAGATGCCATCACCACCTCCTGTGGCAAGGAGTTCCACAGATTAATTCCCTGCTGGGTTAAAAAAAAAAAAAAGCATTTCCTTCTATCCATTCCAACTCTCCCACCACTCAGTTTTAGTGGCTGTCCCCTGGTTCGGGGGTTGTGAGAGAGGGAAAACAACATCCCTCTATCCACCCCATGCAGAATTTTCATTTATGCCCCCCACTTAAGGCAACCCCCTCAACTAGCATCCATGAACGGACTGACCCTGCTTTTACAGGCCAGCAATGGGGAAGGAGGGCCCAAGAATTAGCAGCTTGCCTCTGCCCTCCAAAGTGACGCGTGGGCCACAAAATACTCACTGAAACCTATAAGTAGTGATTTTAAAGCAAACACAAGGAAGTCCGCAAAGCATACCAAAAAAACCCCTGCAACTCCCTGCCACAGGATGTGGGGCTGAGCATTAGCACTCCAAGCTTTTCAGAAGGCTTAAGCAAATCCCTCCTTGGCCGGTTGCCACACCAAATAACTCACGAAAGCAGACAATTTTCACTGCCCTGGCCTGGTCTCCGTTTCCTGGGTATCTATTAATGTGTAATTAGTCTGTGGAACTCCTTGCCACAGGATATGGTGATGGTGCCTGGCCTAGACGCCTTTCGGACAGACTGAAGGAGGAAAGGTCCATCGCAGGTTCTAAGCAGTGGTGTCATTCAAATGATTTAGGAACAGGAACTCACTTTGGATTGGCACTTGTTGGGAACCCGGAACCAGCCACGGAGGCCGTTAGTTCTGTTCTGTTAGTTCACGCCTGTTCTGGTCCGTTCCCCCTGAATGACATCACTGGTTCTAAGCCATGATGGGAATCCACAAGGCTGCCAAATTCCCTCTCTGAAATTGTATGTCCACAGTAGGCTAATCAGCTTCCTTTTTACCATCCAGGATACCACCTTAATTTTACCCGACACCACTAGACCCCACCACCAAGCAAAGACAAAAGGCAGTCAGCTTACCTGCTCAGCCACACCAGCCCTCCTCCAGTCAGCGGCTCCAGGGTTGTGGCAGCCACACAATAACTCTCCACAGCCTCCAACAACCACCCTCTCCAAGTGTCATCCATTCAGTCCCTCCATCTGTTCACTCTCAATCACTTTCCAAACTCCTCCTGTCCATTTTTCTCTCCAGAACCCTTTCCCGCCTCTCTGCCCCCCCAGACTTCCTGTTCCTGCCCCCCCCACACCTCTGCTCCACCCAGGACCTACTTTTATCGCAGGGCCCTTGTTATTCCCAGTTGGCTGCAGCTGTGAACCAGCTGGAGGCAAAAGCTCTGGGGTTAACCCTGTAATTCCTGGCGGACTGATACCGTTCCCCATCTCTTCAGAGTGATCTTCTGCAATTTCCGTAGCACTGACTGCCTTGTTTTAGAAGTAAGCTGTCTCTGAACGCCAGGTGCAAAGGAGTGGAAGCAGGACGCAGGATTGTGTTGCCTTGTGTGTTCCCTGCGGCGTCTGGTGGGCCACTGTGAGGTGCAGGAAGCTGGACTAGATGGGCCCCCTTTGGCCTGATCCAGCCGGGCTTGTTTTATGTTCTTATATGGATTTCTGGAGGAAAGGTCCATCGTGGGCTATAGGCAATGATGCATTATGCAACCTCTTTACAAAGGTGGTGGGCTACGGGTACCGGGTGCAAGGGAGTGGCCACAGGATGCAAGCATCTTGTTGTCTCGTGCCTCCCTGGGGCACCTGGTGGGCCACTGTGAGATACAGGAAGCTGGACTAGATGGGCTCTTCTTTGGCCTGATCCAGCTGGGCTCGTTTTATGTCCTTAGGTGGCAGCAGCATTTAAAGGTCAAAAAGAGACTCATTTTGGGTGCTTCCTACAGTCTTATTTAGAACGAGGGTTCGCGTCTCAAGCGTCCCCTTTCAGTTCTACGGGGCCAGGGGATGGGGACTGCCCTAGTACCTTAGGAACTTCGGGGCACCTGCTTCAGCAGGCTTCCCAATGAGCCCCGAACCTCTCGCCTTCCCGGATGAGCCACGTGGAAAGCCCCCACGCCATTCACGCCCCTGCTGTCGTGCCTGTCGTTGGAAGAAAGGTTTCACTCACCACGTGGAACGACTGCTCTTTTCCTGAGGCGATGCTTCCGGGCACTCCAGGGAGCCACTGAGGTTGTGGCCAAGGTGTAGCATGTTCGAGCCGTGCAGTCTGTTTTCCTGCTGTCACGTGCGGCCCCTTCACCCCCTGCCGAGAAAAAAATTGCTGCCTTGTTAGCGGCTAATGAAGCCGTCAAGGGTTGGTTGTGCCTCAGGATGTCCACGGGGCCAGGTGGTCAAGAAGGCCACATTTCCTTCCTTCCTTCCTTCCTTCCTTCCTTCCTTCCTTCCTTCCTTC
>JAJKFI010012392.1:0-10390 GCA_029204185.1 Lerista edwardsae | reverse complement strand
GATTGATTGATTGATTGATTGATTGATTGATTGATTGATTGATTGATAAATGGCTCCCTGTCCCAAAAGGGTTCACAATCTAAAAAAATGCAGAACACCACCAGCAGCAGCCACTAGAAGAGACACTGCACAGGGGTGAAGAGGGACAATTGCTCTCCCCCTGCTAAATATAAGAGGGACACCACTTGGAAAAGTGCCTCTTGCCCAGTTAGCAGGGGTATATACTAACCCTATCCATCCATCCATCCATCCATCCATCCATCCATCCATCCATCGGGAAAACAAGATTTTGTAGCCCCGCCCCTCCATGATGAAATCAAATTTAACGCATTAAGTACATAAATGAAATGTTTTCTGGTCAATTGGCCATAACGTTTGATAGACCACAGACATTTCAACGTGGTTTGTTCCACTGCAGTCAGTATTAAGTTGCCGTTCCAATGATATGTAACGTGATGGCATGATTCGTACACACCGAGGTTTTCACAATTTTGGCTGCTGGGGTCAAGCTCAACTCGTGGGGCCCCCCTAAAGCTTGCTGCCCGGTGCAATTGCACCCCCCCCCTGCACCACTTTAGCTATGGCACTGTATACAATCATACTAACAAGCATGCTTCTCTTGTGGATGGCTGCAGCCACATTCAACCCTCTGCACCCTGCTGCTCGGGGCTGCCACAGGCCACCATATGCCATTGAACAGGAAGGAGGGAGGGAGAGAGAGAAAGACTGAAAACTGGTTTTCTCTCTGAAAAGCACTCAGAAGAGGCAGCAGAAAGGCCCTGAAGAGGCCAGCCCTCTCGAACGCAAACTCTGAGGCTGCCTTTTCTGAGCGCGGCAGCTTAAGTAGGTCTTGAAGTGCACCTCCACATAATCGGCAAGCCTTTTACCGAGGGTCCACTCTCCTTCCGAGCCGTCCACGGTGGGCCATTAGCTCACCTTCCCGGCACCCTTCTGCTTTCATCTCGAGAGAGGTGCAGCGGGCTTAATTCGGGGACGGGCTCGCTAATGATACCCTCCTGCCACCCCTGGAGCTCGGCTGCCTCCGCAGCTCTGCCTAAGTGGATGAGGGGCATTCATCACCCACACGGCAAATTAAGTGCTTCACATTGTGCACCATCCTAATGGGCCGCGGTGGAAGCCTGCTCCGTGTCGGAGAGGACGAGAGCCCAGCGTGGAGAGCCGGACCACCGAAACCCCAACCCTCAGCGTCTCCGGACCAGAGTTTCCATCCTCTTCAGGGGCTGGGTGGAGAGACAAAAACAACAACGCCATCTTATCAAGAGCAGAAGCACATTTGACAAACGCACAAACAGGGAGATCTGCACACACGCTCTAGTGCATGCCTGTGCAGGCCCCAATATATCAGCAGTTCCCAGGTTTTTTAGCACTGGGACGGACTTTTTAAAACGACACTTTATCAAGCGCCACCAAGCTATAAAAAAAACTATATAAAAAAAGCGTTTAACATTTTACCTGTTCCTATGCTTTTTACTCTCCTGCCAACCTAGCAGCTCGAAAGCACCTAAATGCAAGCAGATAAATAGGGACCACTTCGGTGGGAAGGGAACGGCATTCCATGCGCTACGGCGTAGAGTCATGCTGGCCACATGACCACGGAAGCTTGTCCTCGGACAAAACGCCGGCTCTACAGGCTTAGAAACGGAGATGAGCACCACCCCCTACAGTCGGTCACGACCAGTGGTGTCATCTAAATGATTTAAGAACAGGTACTCACTTTTGATTGGCACATGTCGGGACCCGCCTGCCGGAAGTGACATCATAAGCCGGAAGTGAGGTCGTGGCAGGAAGGGACATGAAAAAAGCCCTTTTTGAGGCCTCAGACCATTTTAAACTGACCCAACAGTTGCAACAGTATTCCACAGCACCCCCAGAACATGTGAAGGAGGCCTGGCATCATGTTAAAACCCCAGAGCAACTCATTTTTCAGTGGCAAGGAAAGGAAAGGCTCCGCTCGCTGCCTGCCTGCCTGCCTGGCTCTGAGAACATGCAGGCAACCCAAACGTGCAGGAAATTCAAACGTTGCAGGGGGCGGAGTCAACGAGTGGGCGGGCGAATGGGCGGGGCCAGCTGTGATCCTAGAAACCGGTACTCGCGTACCCCTGCGTACCCCCTGCATGACATCACTGGTCACAACTAGACCATCCAGTCGTGGGGAAACCTTTACCTTTTATGCTTTTTACTAAAGGGAGAAACCGCCTTTGGGGGCGTTTGTTGAGTTCCACATTCATCGGATCAGGTCCGTCCTGGTCTTGCATTCCTGGTTGCCTGGCCTTCGAGTTGAGGCGCGGTCACCTACTCATGAGTAAAAGCACGCCTGTGGCTCTGTTTCACTTTCCATAGGGCTCAGTACATTTTCCTTGGGGGGGGGGTGCGTTCCTCCTTAGGTCCTGCGTTCATCGGATCAGGACTTTTCTGGGGGCACGGAGCTACCCTTGACCTCCCCTTGGAAGTGGACCAAGGCACGTTTGCCTACTCATGCAGCAACGTGAACATGCATGTGCCATCCCAGTCCGGTTTCCACAGGGCTCAATGCATTTTCCTTGCCAGCGATTGGCTGGTCAATTTTGCGACCCATCAAAAATCAGGTTGTGAACCACCGATGAGTCCTGACTCACAGTTTGGGAGACACTGTCCTACATGCACCCAGGTTGCCATGTGGAGGAAAATACGTGCGTTCCTTCCGAAAGACAAAACCAAGATCAGGCCCCTTGAAACGCAGAGAGCAGCCTGTAAGTGTGTTACACGTATCACGAAAGCACCAATCACCTCTGTGCAAATTGTGCCCATGCGGAAGGAAGAAGTTCTATAGCCCCCTCGAACAGGCACTCCAAGCATCTGGCTGGCCTAAGACAATTCTGACATTCTGGTGCTCGGCCAGAACAAAACCGCCACCCTGATTTTCACCAGTTGAGGAAGATTGAATAGGGATGACTCACAAGTTTGAAATTTTGTTAAATTTCGGACACTAGAGTAGCTGGTTGCTTCTTGGAGTAGCTGGTCGCTTAGGTTTTTAGGAGTGCTGATGGTTAGGAGTGGAACCTCTGTGTGCAGAGGCAGTCTACCTCTGAGCAGTGGTGTCATTCAAATGATTTAGGAACAGGAACTCACTTCTGATCGGCACTTGTCGGGAACCCGGAACCAGCCACGGAGCCCGTTAGGAGCTGGAACGCCCGTTCTGGTCCGTTCCCCCTGAATGACGTCACTGCCTTCGCCCCCCTAGGAATCCGGAGTCGCTCCCTTTAACCCTCTGAGTGCCGGCCCACCAAGAAGAAAAGCTCTTTGCAGAGGAATCGGGAGGGGGGAGGAGGGAGAGTGAAGTGGGCGGAGTCAGCCCTAATTTTAACTAGTGGAACTGAGTTCCGCGGCGTTCCCCCTGCATGACACCACTGCCTCTGAGTAACAGGCCTTGCCTTCGTGTGGTGTGGCATTTCTGGCTGACCACTGTTGGAAACAAGACACTCGGTGCAGCAGACCTTTGTTCGGAGCAGTGAGAAAATGGCAGCGCCCATCCATTCTGGTGCCTGGGCCCCTCTGCATGACCCCTGGGGTCCCTTCAAGAGCCGCCCTGCCTGGCTCCAAACGAGTTAACCCCCCTCGTTTCTCCTTCCTGGCGGCAGGATTGGAACAAGGCTCCGTCAAAGAGCCTGCGCAAGAAAAGAGCCAAAATGGACTGGGGTGGGGGGTGGGTGGGAGAGAGACGGACACTTCGCGGCTGTCCATTTATTATCTTCCCAATCGATAGGCCGGTCCTTGGAGCTGGCCGGGGTCAGATACGGTTGCCTTGGCGACGGCCGCATCGAAGATGGAGGGGAGCGGGCTGGGCAGGAGACCCAGAGGTCACTCCAACAGGGACTTTCGGCAGTGGGGGGGGGGGAGAGGGCTGAGTGGACGGCATCTGGAGGGCTTTTTCCAGACCATTTTGCCCCCCCCCATCTGAGGGTGCAGGCCCCGATGGCCGGAGGAATCTGGGGAGAGGGGAGCAAGCGGAGGCTGAGAATCGCAATGGCCCGTGGGTGCAGCTTCTCCCACACTTAGCCCCTTCCCCCCCCCACCCTGCCTTCCAATGGGCCACTGCAGGCAACCCCTATAAGCACCTCCAGGGAGGGCTGAGAAGGAGCCGGAAGCTTCGAAAAGCCACTGTGGTAGACTTGCACACAGAAGCCCCACCCCCTAGCCCGACGTGCCCCTCCCCTCCACATTTCCTCTTCCACCCCCATGCCCCTCTTCCATTCCAGGAAGTGGAAGGGCAGGAGGGATGGGCACAGAGGCGGATCTACAGGGAGGGCAAAGCTCTAAGTGTTGCAAGGAGCCTTACCCTGTCATGTAAGTCCCTCCTCTCCCTTGCTGCTGTAGCCAGTAAGCAATGCCAAGATGTTGCTGTTCCCTGTGAGGATTGGCTAAAACAGTGCAGGAGAGGAGTGATTTCCACTGCAAGGTGAGGCTCCTTGCAAGACTTAGAGCTCTGCCCTCCCTTAGATCTGCCTCTGGATGGGCACTGCCTTGACAACCTGCTGCCTGAAGCAACCTTCTCAGTCGGCCTCATAAATGGCCGGACGTCTTTCGTGGCAGTCTCGCTCGAGGGCCAAGTGTTGGAGGGGACTGATGCTAGTTTCCTTTGCCTGGCGACTAGATGAGGGATTGCCAAGCAACCCTGCTCCTCTTTCCAAAGACATTTCAGGGTAGGATCTCCAGAAATATTTTTTTTCCCTCCAGCCCAGAAAGCGCGTCAGCGCCTGAATGCGCTTCATGTCCCCCGCCTGAGGGGGGGACATGATTGAGACCTACAAAATTATGCACGGGAGGGACAGAGTCGATAAAGGGATGTTCTTTTCCCTCTCTCACAACAGCAGAACCAGGGGGCATCCACCAAAACTGAGGGTTGGGAGAGTTAGAACAGATAAAAGGAAGTACTTTTTTACCCAGCGGGTAGTTAGTCTGTGGAACTCTTTGCCACAGGAGGTGGTGATGGCATCTGGTCTGGATGCCTTTAAGGGAGGATTGGACGGATTTCTGGAGGAAAGGTCCATCGTGGGCTATAGGCAATGATGGGTTGTAGCCTCCTTACACTAGTAGTAGGCTACTTCAGAGTACTGGGTGCAAGGGAGTGGCCACAGGATGCAAGCATCTTGTTGTCTCTTGCCTCCCTGGGGCACCTGGTGAGATACAGGAAGCTGGACTAGATGGGCCTTTGGCCTGATCCAGCAGGGCTCTTCTTATGTTCTTATGTGCCTTCCGTCATCGAAAAATCCCAATGTTTGCTGGAAGTTAAAGCCAGCCAATTCTGCGATTTGGCATGGAGCATTTCAACCCACCAAAAATAAAGCGTCGGTGTCCAGTGAGTGAGTGAGTGAGAGAGGGGGGGGGGCAACACTGTAATTCAAGGCCCAGCAGCATAGATTTGCCTCCTGGTAGGTTTATTTTGCTTTTGATCACGGCAAGGCAGGCAGAATCTTGAGCACTGCCTGTTCCTGTTTAGAGGGCTCGGGCAAGCAATCTCTCTGGCAGTTTTTGCCAAGTGGGTCAGGGATTTCCGAGCCCCCCTCTGCTCCTTTCGGATCCATCGCTGGCCTGGTTTCACTCACGGTCGTCTCTGAGCCCCTGGGCCAAGGAGAGGACGAGAAGCCGCGCCGTGCTCCTTGCGTCGAGCTCAAGGCTTGACCTGCAGTCATTTTGGAGCCAGCTGCTTTTCTGCTGCTTCCATCATGAACAGGAAAGTGGGCGTGGTTAGGCAGGCGAAGAGGTGTGGCTATGCAGATTGTGGGGTCAGCTCCATTCTCAGTGCAGGTGGGGGGGGGAGACTGTCCCACCCTCACCCCTGACATTGGGGAGTCCCAACCTGTGCACTCCCATTGCAGCTCCAGAGTTCTCCTGCCACATCTACTTAGTTATTTATCTCATTGTTATGCCCCCCTCTCTCCTAGGAGCTCAGAGTGGTGTACCCAGTGATGTCATGCAGGGGGAACGTGGGGGAACTCAGTTCCACTAGTTAAAATTAGGGCTGACTCCGCCCACTTCACTCTCCCTCCTCCCCCCTCCCCATTCCTCTGCAAAGAGCTCTTCTTCTTGGCTGGCCAGCACTCAGAGGGTTAAAGGGAGCGACTCTGGATTCCTAGGGGGGGGGGCGAAGGGGGAAGGGCTGCAGTGGGGAAGTCCCGTCCTGCACAGCCCCCTTCCTCGCTCCCTCCAGCCACACACGTGGAGTCAGCAGCCGCTCTGGTGAGTCTGCAGCCCACTGGGGAGAAGGCGGTGATGTCATTCAGGGGGAACGGACCAGAACGGGCGTTCCGGATCCTAACGGGCTCCGTGGCCGCTTCCGGGTTGTTGTTGTTTTTTCCTCCAACATTTGAATTTGAACTCAAGAGTGAGTTCCTGTTCCTAAATCATTTGAATGACACCACGGGGTGTACCTGTTCCTCCCTTCATTGTTGCCCTCCCAACAGCCCCGCGAGGTAGGCAAGGCTGAGAGAGGGCCAATGGCCCAGGCTCAGCCAGGGAGCTTCGTGGCTGAGCAGAGATCGGAACCGGGATCTTTCAGGTCTAAGTCCAACTCCAGAGCCAGGGTGCCAGCTTGGCATGGCTGCGTCTCCCTCCACAGGTACAGATTCAACCAGAGATCGGAAAAGTCTCTCGCAGTAAGAGAACGGCTCACCTAAACCACTGAACTATTTCTGAGCCCTGGGTCTTCTCGAAAGGGTTGCCCCCCAAAAGGGGGGACACCTGAGACAACATACCAAGTGCTGCCCTGCCTCCATGCCCCCCACAGTGTCTTAGCTCAGCACTCCCCTCCCCGTTTCTCCGCCTCTCTGCCCCCCCTTTTCCAGTCCAGGAAGTAGAAGGAGAGGTTGGAGGCAAGGAGGTGGACACAGAACAGTGCCCCCACACCAATCTAGGGCCTGATGCAACAGGCTCAGTTGGCCTCACGAATGGGCCGCCCCTGCCCCAAAGCATCCCTGTCCTTTTAGTGGCATCCCTGGGGCAGCCTCAGCAGACTGACAAAACGCCGACCCCGATTCTTCCGATCGTTCCCCTTCTCACGGTGTGCCAAGATACCATTGGACCCTGGGATTCCATTCCGGAACCCGCTACGAATACGGAATCCGCAGATTCCAGGATCAATATTTAAATGCTTTTTTTTTTAAAAAAAAAAAACCCTTTAAATGTGTTTAAAGCTTTAAATCAGGGTTCCTACGCAATGCATTCTGGGGGCAAGGCCGGGAAAAGAAAGGAACCCCTGCAAGGCCCAGAAGTGAGTCTTTCAGTCCCAAAAAGAGCTCCAGAGGCTGGGAAACGCTCAATTTGGCACAGAATGGTAGGAATTCCTATTTTGACAGGGCTTGTTTGTTTTTCGAGGCATTTAAATTTGGACCTCAATATCCGCTGTCGTCCGTGGTGGCCAGATCTGCAGATGCGCAGGTCTGACTGTACACACTCTCTACTACAGCCAGTGGTGTCATCTAAATGATTTAAGAACAGGTACTCACTTTTGATTGGCACGTGTCGGGACCCGCCCACCGGAAGTGACGTCATAAGCCGGAAGTGAGGTCGTGGCAGGAAGGGACATGAAAAAAGCCCTTTTTGAGGCCTCAGATGATTTTAAACTGACCCAGCAGTTGCAACAGGATTCCACAGCACCCCCAGGACATGTGAAGGAGGCCTGGCATCATGTTAAAACCCCAGAGCAACTCATTTTTCAGTGGCAAGGCAAGGCAAGGCTCCGCTCGCTGCCTGCCTGCCTGGCTCTGAGAACATGCAGGCAACTCAAACATGCAGGAAATTCAAACGTTGCAGAGGGCGGAGTCGATGAGTGGGCGGGCGAATGGGCGGGGCCAGCTGTGATCCTAGAAACCGGTACTCGCGTACCCCCACGTACCCCCTGCATGACATCACTGACTACAGCCCTAGATGTCTGGTGTGGGACATGCAGATCACTGCATGCAGGATTTCGCTCTCCAAGAGTAAATTACGGGCACCACCACATCATCCCCAGCAAACAGAAACAAAACGTGCGCCTACCTCTTGGTGAAATGTCGTCGGGCGGGGAATGGATGAAATCTCCCCAATGCTTCCACCCTGGAAATGCTCATATCTGCTTTATGGAATAATTAAATTGGCCTGTCAGGGATATTTGTTTTCATTAGCTGATTGGGTTGTGGTTGGGGAGGGCTTGGCTGGGGCGGCCTGAGAGAGGGGAGGGAAGCTGGGAATTGACAGACAGCAGCTCATCTCTCCTGGCTTTCCTGATTGAACCTATTAATTAGGAGGGCTCCTCATTTGCATGTTGATGAGGAATCATTTGCTGGGAATGATTAGGGAGGGGTGGAAGAGGAGTGTTTCAGGAGAGCAGGGAGGCTGTGAGCTGGTGAGCCCCCAGGGGAGGAAAGGGGTTAATCCCGGTGGCAACTTTGTTATTTTATGAACCCCCCAGGACTGTGCAAGGCCTGTTCAGACTGCCAGGTTACCAGGAGGCCCTCTGTTCTCTGTAGGAGAGATTTACAGCCTGCATCAAAGCAAGACCTTGTTTAAAATCCTAGGATGATGAAAGATGGCAAAAATCCCTTGGGGGTGGAAATCGGGAGGGGGGGGCGCTTCCCCTTGGGACACAAGGAAAAAGTGTATCTGAGCATGTGAAGAGTGTATCCCACCTCTGCTTTACAATGGCCCAGTTTGAGGGGCTGCCCTCTCAGCCTAGCTGGCCAGTTGGGGACTGGTCACATGAACTCAGGAATAACAAGGATTTGCCTAGCAAATGTCTAGGCCTCCAGGCATCATTAATTCTCACAACTAGGGCCCCTGAGGGGAATTTTCACAGGGGTTAAAAAGCTTCTCCTGGGCCCCTTTTGGGTTATTTATTTGGGGCTCCTTCCCTTTTCCATTGGGTCAGAACTTCGTACGTTCAGTTTATCACCATTTCTACAAATTACAGTAGATAAAACTATGTAGGCTGACACCAAATTTGAGTGCTGGTCTTCACACAATAGATCCAAACATTTTCTGAGATCCCAGGGAATTTCCAGCTCCCCTCCTTTGGCTCCTGGACTTTCTTTCTTACCCCAGGCCTGGGTAAAATTAACCCCCTTCACCCCCTCTCATGCCCCCCCTCACAACAAGCTTTTAAGGGTGGCCACTTATGGCTATGAGAGTCAGTATGGCTGGACTGAGCTTTGAATTGGGGAGATATACAAGTGAAGACTGTGTACTTTAAAATGCACTCTATGGAGAGAGAAAAAAAATCAGAATTGGAAGAACAACTCTTACCTGGTGAAAGTTGCAAATGGGGTGTGTGTGTGTTTGCGTGCGCGCATTAAAAGCACTGCAACTCTTGTTTTCCTGTAGGATTTGAGATTTGGGTTGGGGTTGGCATATCTCAAAATGTGAAGCTTTTGCACACCCCACACTGGCTTCGTGCAAGCAGAGCATGCGCTCAGGACCCCGGTTCGGGGCTCGTAAACATGGGAAATTTGTCATATTGATTTCCCTTGATAATCCATTTTGGCATTAGTGTGCGTTTGAGGAAATCTCCCCGACCAATGAGAGTTTGGATTACACAGAGCAGTCTTCGTACACTCATAAGCCATTAAATTAATTTCCTAGCAGTATTTTTGCATTAACAACAGCTTCAGATTGGGGCGGGGGGATAATTGATAGGCAAACAGATTGACTTAGGAAAGAGTGGAGACTCTCTCTCTCTCTCTCTCTCTCTCTCTCTCTCTCTCTCCCCCCCCACCCACCCACCCAACAAAAAAAATTGTCATATTTCATATTTACCATCAATACTTTGGGGCTGACCTAATCTGGTGTGGACGCAGGGCTAAGAGGTGGCGTCACCCCTCATCTCTCTGCCACAACCGTAAAAGCCTAGTATTATGTTTTTGAGTACCCAATGGGGCAGTTTTTCAGTGCCTCTCTCAAATATTTGCCCTCTTTTTAAATAATGCAAATGCCAGGAAGCCAGACTCAAGCACACAATCCCCGCCAAGCCCCAAAGCACGCACAATGCACCAGGCATGATTTCTCAAGGAGTCCAGCCTAATTTTTGCTTGTTTGGGGGACCTGCGGCTTTTTTTTTTTTTTTTTTTTTGCCTTTCTCGACTGAGATGTTGCTAAAAGCAGCAGAGCAGCCTTTTCAGCACTGCTTTTTTCTCCTGCTTGTAGGATCTGGGCCCAGTGCCCGAAAGCTTTCTGATAGACATGCAAGATGCACAGAATGAGTTTTTGGAAAAAAAACCCAACATTTTTAGGGAGCTGGAGATGGACAATGGTTTTTAAAAAATCAACAAACCACCTTGACTTTTACAGCATTTTTTGTGAGTGTCAACAGAGGAAGGAAGGAAGGAAGGAAGGAAGGAAGGAAGGAAGGAAGGAAGGAAGG
>JAJKFI010012391.1:0-10389 GCA_029204185.1 Lerista edwardsae | reverse complement strand
GATTGATTGATTGATTGATTGATTGATTGATTGATTGATTGATTGATAAATGGCTCCCTGTCCCAAAAGGGTTCACAATCTAAAAAAATGCAGAACACCACCAGCAGCAGCCACTAGAAGAGACACTGCACAGGGGTGAAGAGGGACAATTGCTCTCCCCCTGCTAAATATAAGAGGGACACCACTTGGAAAAGTGCCTCTTGCCCAGTTAGCAGGGGTATATACTAACCCTATCCATCCATCCATCCATCCATCCATCCATCCATCCATCCATCGGGAAAACAAGATTTTGTAGCCCCGCCCCTCCATGATGAAATCAAATTTAACGCATTAAGTACATAAATGAAATGTTTTCTGGTCAATTGGCCATAACGTTTGATAGACCACAGACATTTCAACGTGGTTTGTTCCACTGCAGTCAGTATTAAGTTGCCGTTCCAATGATATGTAACGTGATGGCATGATTCGTACACACCGAGGTTTTCACAATTTTGGCTGCTGGGGTCAAGCTCAACTCGTGGGGCCCCCCTAAAGCTTGCTGCCCGGTGCAATTGCACCCCCCCCTGCACCACTTTAGCTATGGCACTGTATACAATCATACTAACAAGCATGCTTCTCTTGTGGATGGCTGCAGCCACATTCAACCCTCTGCACCCTGCTGCTCGGGGCTGCCACAGGCCACCATATGCCATTGAACAGGAAGGAGGGAGGGAGAGAGAGAAAGACTGAAAACTGGTTTTCTCTCTGAAAAGCACTCAGAAGAGGCAGCAGAAAGGCCCTGAAGAGGCCAGCCCTCTCGAACGCAAACTCTGAGGCTGCCTTTTCTGAGCGCGGCAGCTTAAGTAGGTCTTGAAGTGCACCTCCACATAATCGGCAAGCCTTTTACCGAGGGTCCACTCTCCTTCCGAGCCGTCCACGGTGGGCCATTAGCTCACCTTCCCGGCACCCTTCTGCTTTCATCTCGAGAGAGGTGCAGCGGGCTTAATTCGGGGACGGGCTCGCTAATGATACCCTCCTGCCACCCCTGGAGCTCGGCTGCCTCCGCAGCTCTGCCTAAGTGGATGAGGGGCATTCATCACCCACACGGCAAATTAAGTGCTTCACATTGTGCACCATCCTAATGGGCCGCGGTGGAAGCCTGCTCCGTGTCGGAGAGGACGAGAGCCCAGCGTGGAGAGCCGGACCACCGAAACCCCAACCCTCAGCGTCTCCGGACCAGAGTTTCCATCCTCTTCAGGGGCTGGGTGGAGAGACAAAAACAACAACGCCATCTTATCAAGAGCAGAAGCACATTTGACAAACGCACAAACAGGGAGATCTGCACACACGCTCTAGTGCATGCCTGTGCAGGCCCCAATATATCAGCAGTTCCCAGGTTTTTTAGCACTGGGACGGACTTTTTAAAACGACACTTTATCAAGCGCCACCAAGCTATAAAAAAAACTATATAAAAAAAGCGTTTAACATTTTACCTGTTCCTATGCTTTTTACTCTCCTGCCAACCTAGCAGCTCGAAAGCACCTAAATGCAAGCAGATAAATAGGGACCACTTCGGTGGGAAGGGAACGGCATTCCATGCGCTACGGCGTAGAGTCATGCTGGCCACATGACCACGGAAGCTTGTCCTCGGACAAAACGCCGGCTCTACAGGCTTAGAAACGGAGATGAGCACCACCCCCTACAGTCGGTCACGACCAGTGGTGTCATCTAAATGATTTAAGAACAGGTACTCACTTTTGATTGGCACATGTCGGGACCCGCCTGCCGGAAGTGACATCATAAGCCGGAAGTGAGGTCGTGGCAGGAAGGGACATGAAAAAAGCCCTTTTTGAGGCCTCAGACCATTTTAAACTGACCCAACAGTTGCAACAGTATTCCACAGCACCCCCAGAACATGTGAAGGAGGCCTGGCATCATGTTAAAACCCCAGAGCAACTCATTTTTCAGTGGCAAGGAAAGGAAAGGCTCCGCTCGCTGCCTGCCTGCCTGCCTGGCTCTGAGAACATGCAGGCAACCCAAACGTGCAGGAAATTCAAACGTTGCAGGGGGCGGAGTCAACGAGTGGGCGGGCGAATGGGCGGGGCCAGCTGTGATCCTAGAAACCGGTACTCGCGTACCCCTGCGTACCCCCTGCATGACATCACTGGTCACAACTAGACCATCCAGTCGTGGGGAAACCTTTACCTTTTATGCTTTTTACTAAAGGGAGAAACCGCCTTTGGGGGCGTTTGTTGAGTTCCACATTCATCGGATCAGGTCCGTCCTGGTCTTGCATTCCTGGTTGCCTGGCCTTCGAGTTGAGGCGCGGTCACCTACTCATGAGTAAAAGCACGCCTGTGGCTCTGTTTCACTTTCCATAGGGCTCAGTACATTTTCCTTGGGGGGGGGGTGCGTTCCTCCTTAGGTCCTGCGTTCATCGGATCAGGACTTTTCTGGGGGCACGGAGCTACCCTTGACCTCCCCTTGGAAGTGGACCAAGGCACGTTTGCCTACTCATGCAGCAACGTGAACATGCATGTGCCATCCCAGTCCGGTTTCCACAGGGCTCAATGCATTTTCCTTGCCAGCGATTGGCTGGTCAATTTTGCGACCCATCAAAAATCAGGTTGTGAACCACCGATGAGTCCTGACTCACAGTTTGGGAGACACTGTCCTACATGCACCCAGGTTGCCATGTGGAGGAAAATACGTGCGTTCCTTCCGAAAGACAAAACCAAGATCAGGCCCCTTGAAACGCAGAGAGCAGCCTGTAAGTGTGTTACACGTATCACGAAAGCACCAATCACCTCTGTGCAAATTGTGCCCATGCGGAAGGAAGAAGTTCTATAGCCCCCTCGAACAGGCACTCCAAGCATCTGGCTGGCCTAAGACAATTCTGACATTCTGGTGCTCGGCCAGAACAAAACCGCCACCCTGATTTTCACCAGTTGAGGAAGATTGAATAGGGATGACTCACAAGTTTGAAATTTTGTTAAATTTCGGACACTAGAGTAGCTGGTTGCTTCTTGGAGTAGCTGGTCGCTTAGGTTTTTAGGAGTGCTGATGGTTAGGAGTGGAACCTCTGTGTGCAGAGGCAGTCTACCTCTGAGCAGTGGTGTCATTCAAATGATTTAGGAACAGGAACTCACTTCTGATCGGCACTTGTCGGGAACCCGGAACCAGCCACGGAGCCCGTTAGGAGCTGGAACGCCCGTTCTGGTCCGTTCCCCCTGAATGACGTCACTGCCTTCGCCCCCCTAGGAATCCGGAGTCGCTCCCTTTAACCCTCTGAGTGCCGGCCCACCAAGAAGAAAAGCTCTTTGCAGAGGAATCGGGAGGGGGGAGGAGGGAGAGTGAAGTGGGCGGAGTCAGCCCTAATTTTAACTAGTGGAACTGAGTTCCGCGGCGTTCCCCCTGCATGACACCACTGCCTCTGAGTAACAGGCCTTGCCTTCGTGTGGTGTGGCATTTCTGGCTGACCACTGTTGGAAACAAGACACTCGGTGCAGCAGACCTTTGTTCGGAGCAGTGAGAAAATGGCAGCGCCCATCCATTCTGGTGCCTGGGCCCCTCTGCATGACCCCTGGGGTCCCTTCAAGAGCCGCCCTGCCTGGCTCCAAACGAGTTAACCCCCCTCGTTTCTCCTTCCTGGCGGCAGGATTGGAACAAGGCTCCGTCAAAGAGCCTGCGCAAGAAAAGAGCCAAAATGGACTGGGCCGCCCCCCCCGTGGGAGAGAGACGGACACTTCGCGGCTGTCCATTTATTATCTTCCCAATCGATAGGCCGGTCCTTGGAGCTGGCCGGGGTCAGATACGGTTGCCTTGGCGACGGCCGCATCGAAGATGGAGGGGAGCGGGCTGGGCAGGAGACCCAGAGGTCACTCCAACAGGGACTTTCGGCAGTGGGGGGGGGGGAGAGGGCTGAGTGGACGGCATCTGGAGGGCTTTTTCCAGACCATTTTGCCCCCCCCCATCTGAGGGTGCAGGCCCCGATGGCCGGAGGAATCTGGGGAGAGGGGAGCAAGCGGAGGCTGAGAATCGCAATGGCCCGTGGGTGCAGCTTCTCCCACACTTAGCCCCTTCCCCCCCCCACCCTGCCTTCCAATGGGCCACTGCAGGCAACCCCTATAAGCACCTCCAGGGAGGGCTGAGAAGGAGCCGGAAGCTTCGAAAAGCCACTGTGGTAGACTTGCACACAGAAGCCCCACCCCCTAGCCCGACGTGCCCCTCCCCTCCACATTTCCTCTTCCACCCCCATGCCCCTCTTCCATTCCAGGAAGTGGAAGGGCAGGAGGGATGGGCACAGAGGCGGATCTACAGGGAGGGCAAAGCTCTAAGTGTTGCAAGGAGCCTTACCCTGTCATGTAAGTCCCTCCTCTCCCTTGCTGCTGTAGCCAGTAAGCAATGCCAAGATGTTGCTGTTCCCTGTGAGGATTGGCTAAAACAGTGCAGGAGAGGAGTGATTTCCACTGCAAGGTGAGGCTCCTTGCAAGACTTAGAGCTCTGCCCTCCCTTAGATCTGCCTCTGGATGGGCACTGCCT
This sequence comes from Lerista edwardsae, assembly GCA_029204185.1. Lineage (NCBI taxonomy): Eukaryota > Metazoa > Chordata > Lepidosauria > Squamata > Scincidae > Lerista > Lerista edwardsae. The sequence continues at coordinate 5,868 of JAJKFI010012391.1, read as the reverse complement.
TGACAACCTGCTGCCTGAAGCAACCTTCTCAGTCGGCCTCATAAATGGCCGGACGTCTTTCGTGGCAGTCTCGCTCGAGGGCCAAGTGTTGGAGGGGACTGATGCTAGTTTCCTTTGCCTGGCGACTAGATGAGGGATTGCCAAGCAACCCTGCTCCTCTTTCCAAAGACATTTCAGGGTAGGATCTCCAGAAATATTTTTTTTCCCTCCAGCCCAGAAAGCGCGTCAGCGCCTGAATGCGCTTCATGTCCCCCGCCTGAGGGGGGGACATGATTGAGACCTACAAAATTATGCACGGGAGGGACAGAGTCGATAAAGGGATGTTCTTTTCCCTCTCTCACAACAGCAGAACCAGGGGGCATCCACCAAAACTGAGGGTTGGGAGAGTTAGAACAGATAAAAGGAAGTACTTTTTTACCCAGCGGGTAGTTAGTCTGTGGAACTCTTTGCCACAGGAGGTGGTGATGGCATCTGGTCTGGATGCCTTTAAGGGAGGATTGGACGGATTTCTGGAGGAAAGGTCCATCGTGGGCTATAGGCAATGATGGGTTGTAGCCTCCTTACACTAGTAGTAGGCTACTTCAGAGTACTGGGTGCAAGGGAGTGGCCACAGGATGCAAGCATCTTGTTGTCTCTTGCCTCCCTGGGGCACCTGGTGAGATACAGGAAGCTGGACTAGATGGGCCTTTGGCCTGATCCAGCAGGGCTCTTCTTATGTTCTTATGTGCCTTCCGTCATCGAAAAATCCCAATGTTTGCTGGAAGTTAAAGCCAGCCAATTCTGCGATTTGGCATGGAGCATTTCAACCCACCAAAAATAAAGCGTCGGTGTCCAGTGAGTGAGTGAGTGAGAGAGGGGGGGGGGCAACACTGTAATTCAAGGCCCAGCAGCATAGATTTGCCTCCTGGTAGGTTTATTTTGCTTTTGATCACGGCAAGGCAGGCAGAATCTTGAGCACTGCCTGTTCCTGTTTAGAGGGCTCGGGCAAGCAATCTCTCTGGCAGTTTTTGCCAAGTGGGTCAGGGATTTCCGAGCCCCCCTCTGCTCCTTTCGGATCCATCGCTGGCCTGGTTTCACTCACGGTCGTCTCTGAGCCCCTGGGCCAAGGAGAGGACGAGAAGCCGCGCCGTGCTCCTTGCGTCGAGCTCAAGGCTTGACCTGCAGTCATTTTGGAGCCAGCTGCTTTTCTGCTGCTTCCATCATGAACAGGAAAGTGGGCGTGGTTAGGCAGGCGAAGAGGTGTGGCTATGCAGATTGTGGGGTCAGCTCCATTCTCAGTGCAGGTGGGGGGGGGAGACTGTCCCACCCTCACCCCTGACATTGGGGAGTCCCAACCTGTGCACTCCCATTGCAGCTCCAGAGTTCTCCTGCCACATCTACTTAGTTATTTATCTCATTGTTATGCCCCCCTCTCTCCTAGGAGCTCAGAGTGGTGTACCCAGTGATGTCATGCAGGGGGAACGTGGGGGAACTCAGTTCCACTAGTTAAAATTAGGGCTGACTCCGCCCACTTCACTCTCCCTCCTCCCCCCTCCCCATTCCTCTGCAAAGAGCTCTTCTTCTTGGCTGGCCAGCACTCAGAGGGTTAAAGGGAGCGACTCTGGATTCCTAGGGGGGGGGGCGAAGGGGGAAGGGCTGCAGTGGGGAAGTCCCGTCCTGCACAGCCCCCTTCCTCGCTCCCTCCAGCCACACACGTGGAGTCAGCAGCCGCTCTGGTGAGTCTGCAGCCCACTGGGGAGAAGGCGGTGATGTCATTCAGGGGGAACGGACCAGAACGGGCGTTCCGGATCCTAACGGGCTCCGTGGCCGCTTCCGGGTTGTTGTTGTTTTTTCCTCCAACATTTGAATTTGAACTCAAGAGTGAGTTCCTGTTCCTAAATCATTTGAATGACACCACGGGGTGTACCTGTTCCTCCCTTCATTGTTGCCCTCCCAACAGCCCCGCGAGGTAGGCAAGGCTGAGAGAGGGCCAATGGCCCAGGCTCAGCCAGGGAGCTTCGTGGCTGAGCAGAGATCGGAACCGGGATCTTTCAGGTCTAAGTCCAACTCCAGAGCCAGGGTGCCAGCTTGGCATGGCTGCGTCTCCCTCCACAGGTACAGATTCAACCAGAGATCGGAAAAGTCTCTCGCAGTAAGAGAACGGCTCACCTAAACCACTGAACTATTTCTGAGCCCTGGGTCTTCTCGAAAGGGTTGCCCCCCAAAAGGGGGGACACCTGAGACAACATACCAAGTGCTGCCCTGCCTCCATGCCCCCCACAGTGTCTTAGCTCAGCACTCCCCTCCCCGTTTCTCCGCCTCTCTGCCCCCCCTTTTCCAGTCCAGGAAGTAGAAGGAGAGGTTGGAGGCAAGGAGGTGGACACAGAACAGTGCCCCCACACCAATCTAGGGCCTGATGCAACAGGCTCAGTTGGCCTCACGAATGGGCCGCCCCTGCCCCAAAGCATCCCTGTCCTTTTAGTGGCATCCCTGGGGCAGCCTCAGCAGACTGACAAAACGCCGACCCCGATTCTTCCGATCGTTCCCCTTCTCACGGTGTGCCAAGATACCATTGGACCCTGGGATTCCATTCCGGAACCCGCTACGAATACGGAATCCGCAGATTCCAGGATCAATATTTAAATGCTTTTTTTTTTAAAAAAAAAAAACCCTTTAAATGTGTTTAAAGCTTTAAATCAGGGTTCCTACGCAATGCATTCTGGGGGCAAGGCCGGGAAAAGAAAGGAACCCCTGCAAGGCCCAGAAGTGAGTCTTTCAGTCCCAAAAAGAGCTCCAGAGGCTGGGAAACGCTCAATTTGGCACAGAATGGTAGGAATTCCTATTTTGACAGGGCTTGTTTGTTTTTCGAGGCATTTAAATTTGGACCTCAATATCCGCTGTCGTCCGTGGTGGCCAGATCTGCAGATGCGCAGGTCTGACTGTACACACTCTCTACTACAGCCAGTGGTGTCATCTAAATGATTTAAGAACAGGTACTCACTTTTGATTGGCACGTGTCGGGACCCGCCCACCGGAAGTGACGTCATAAGCCGGAAGTGAGGTCGTGGCAGGAAGGGACATGAAAAAAGCCCTTTTTGAGGCCTCAGATGATTTTAAACTGACCCAGCAGTTGCAACAGGATTCCACAGCACCCCCAGGACATGTGAAGGAGGCCTGGCATCATGTTAAAACCCCAGAGCAACTCATTTTTCAGTGGCAAGGCAAGGCAAGGCTCCGCTCGCTGCCTGCCTGCCTGGCTCTGAGAACATGCAGGCAACTCAAACATGCAGGAAATTCAAACGTTGCAGAGGGCGGAGTCGATGAGTGGGCGGGCGAATGGGCGGGGCCAGCTGTGATCCTAGAAACCGGTACTCGCGTACCCCCACGTACCCCCTGCATGACATCACTGACTACAGCCCTAGATGTCTGGTGTGGGACATGCAGATCACTGCATGCAGGATTTCGCTCTCCAAGAGTAAATTACGGGCACCACCACATCATCCCCAGCAAACAGAAACAAAACGTGCGCCTACCTCTTGGTGAAATGTCGTCGGGCGGGGAATGGATGAAATCTCCCCAATGCTTCCACCCTGGAAATGCTCATATCTGCTTTATGGAATAATTAAATTGGCCTGTCAGGGATATTTGTTTTCATTAGCTGATTGGGTTGTGGTTGGGGAGGGCTTGGCTGGGGCGGCCTGAGAGAGGGGAGGGAAGCTGGGAATTGACAGACAGCAGCTCATCTCTCCTGGCTTTCCTGATTGAACCTATTAATTAGGAGGGCTCCTCATTTGCATGTTGATGAGGAATCATTTGCTGGGAATGATTAGGGAGGGGTGGAAGAGGAGTGTTTCAGGAGAGCAGGGAGGCTGTGAGCTGGTGAGCCCCCAGGGGAGGAAAGGGGTTAATCCCGGTGGCAACTTTGTTATTTTATGAACCCCCCAGGACTGTGCAAGGCCTGTTCAGACTGCCAGGTTACCAGGAGGCCCTCTGTTCTCTGTAGGAGAGATTTACAGCCTGCATCAAAGCAAGACCTTGTTTAAAATCCTAGGATGATGAAAGATGGCAAAAATCCCTTGGGGGTGGAAATCGGGAGGGGGGGGCGCTTCCCCTTGGGACACAAGGAAAAAGTGTATCTGAGCATGTGAAGAGTGTATCCCACCTCTGCTTTACAATGGCCCAGTTTGAGGGGCTGCCCTCTCAGCCTAGCTGGCCAGTTGGGGACTGGTCACATGAACTCAGGAATAACAAGGATTTGCCTAGCAAATGTCTAGGCCTCCAGGCATCATTAATTCTCACAACTAGGGCCCCTGAGGGGAATTTTCACAGGGGTTAAAAAGCTTCTCCTGGGCCCCTTTTGGGTTATTTATTTGGGGCTCCTTCCCTTTTCCATTGGGTCAGAACTTCGTACGTTCAGTTTATCACCATTTCTACAAATTACAGTAGATAAAACTATGTAGGCTGACACCAAATTTGAGTGCTGGTCTTCACACAATAGATCCAAACATTTTCTGAGATCCCAGGGAATTTCCAGCTCCCCTCCTTTGGCTCCTGGACTTTCTTTCTTACCCCAGGCCTGGGTAAAATTAACCCCCTTCACCCCCTCTCATGCCCCCCCCTCACAACAAGCTTTTAAGGGTGGCCACTTATGGCTATGAGAGTCAGTATGGCTGGACTGAGCTTTGAATTGGGGAGATATACAAGTGAAGACTGTGTACTTTAAAATGCACTCTATGGAGAGAGAAAAAAAATCAGAATTGGAAGAACAACTCTTACCTGGTGAAAGTTGCAAATGGGGTGTGTGTGTGTTTGCGTGCGCGCATTAAAAGCACTGCAACTCTTGTTTTCCTGTAGGATTTGAGATTTGGGTTGGGGTTGGCATATCTCAAAATGTGAAGCTTTTGCACACCCCACACTGGCTTCGTGCAAGCAGAGCATGCGCTCAGGACCCCGGTTCGGGGCTCGTAAACATGGGAAATTTGTCATATTGATTTCCCTTGATAATCCATTTTGGCATTAGTGTGCGTTTGAGGAAATCTCCCCGACCAATGAGAGTTTGGATTACACAGAGCAGTCTTCGTACACTCATAAGCCATTAAATTAATTTCCTAGCAGTATTTTTGCATTAACAACAGCTTCAGATTGGGGCGGGGGGATAATTGATAGGCAAACAGATTGACTTAGGAAAGAGTGGAGACTCTCTCTCTCTCTCTCTCTCTCTCTCTCTCTCTCTCCCCCCCCACCCACCCACCCAACAAAAAAAATTGTCATATTTCATATTTACCATCAATACTTTGGGGCTGACCTAATCTGGTGTGGACGCAGGGCTAAGAGGTGGCGTCACCCCTCATCTCTCTGCCACAACCGTAAAAGCCTAGTATTATGTTTTTGAGTACCCAATGGGGCAGTTTTTCAGTGCCTCTCTCAAATATTTGCCCTCTTTTTAAATAATGCAAATGCCAGGAAGCCAGACTCAAGCACACAATCCCCGCCAAGCCCCAAAGCACGCACAATGCACCAGGCATGATTTCTCAAGGAGTCCAGCCTAATTTTTGCTTGTTTGGGGGACCTGCGGCTTTTTTTTTTTTTTTTTTTTTGCCTTTCTCGACTGAGATGTTGCTAAAAGCAGCAGAGCAGCCTTTTCAGCACTGCTTTTTTCTCCTGCTTGTAGGATCTGGGCCCAGTGCCCGAAAGCTTTCTGATAGACATGCAAGATGCACAGAATGAGTTTTTGGAAAAAAAAACCCAACATTTTTAGGGAGCTGGAGATGGACAATGGTTTTTAAAAAATCAACAAACCACCTTGACTTTTACAGCATTTTTTGTGAGTGTCAACAGAGGAAGGAAGGAAGGAAGGAAGGAAGGAAGGAAGGAAGGAAGGAAGGAAGG
>JAJKFI010012382.1:0-27318 GCA_029204185.1 Lerista edwardsae | reverse complement strand
TCTCTCTCTCTCTCTCTCTCTCTCTCTCTCTCTCTCTCTCTCTCTCTGTGGGTGTGGGTGTGGGTGTGAAAGAGAGACACAGAGACTAACGTAACTCTTCACATGCTCTAGAGCAGTGGTGTCATTCAAATGATTTAGGAACAGGAACTCACTTTTGATTGGTACTTGTCGGGAACCCGGAACCAGCCACGGAGCCCGTTAGGATCCGGAACGCCCGTTCTGGTCCGTTCCCCCCGAATGACATCACTGCCTTCGCCCCCCTAGGAATCCGGAGTCGCTCCCTTTAACCCTCTGAGTGCCGGCCAACCAAGAAGAAAAGCTCTTTGCAGAGGAATTGGGAGGGGGGAGGAGGGAGAGTGAAGTGGGCGGAGTCAGCCCTAATTTTAACTAGTGGAACTGAGTTCCCCCACGTTCCCCCTGCATGACATCACTGCTCTAGAGATCCCGTTGGGGTAGAGGTGCATTTAAGTGCACGGCATGCAGCCTGGCTCAGGAAGACTGCCCAGGTGAAAGCCACACACACCAGATTGTCTCCCTACACCGTGACAAGCTACTACGGCAGGGGAAAAATGGGGCCCTCCCTCCTGGCATCAGGGCGAACCCCGACTGCAGCCTGGTGCGCGAACTTTGGCCGGCAGATCCCAACCGCCCACTTGTGTACTGGGGCAACCGGTACAACCGCCCGCGTTCTGGGTGGCACCCAGCCTGGCACACATGCCAAGGTCAGATGCCGCTCTTGGCTTGGCAGTGCTGAAAGCTGCAAAGGTTTTTCTGCTCCGGATCTGATCTGCAGATTTCCCAGGCTGCCTCCCGTCCCCTGTGCCAGTTTTCCAGGCAGCCTCTTGTTGAGCCTTGGTGATAAACTGGGAAAACTCTCCCGGCTTGGGCCTCTGCAGATGATGCTCAGTGACACAGGAGCCACAAGAAAATGCTGAATGGCACAGGAGCCAACCAGGTTTGGGTCTCTCTGATCAGTTGGCAACCCTGCGCGCCAGATTCCACCCTTGCCGTGTCAGACGAAGGCTGTACGGGAAATTGACCCCACCCACTTAGCAGCTGCAAACTTTGGTAGGAAAATGTAGAAACCTCAAACCCAAAGCGGACATAAAGCAGCCCAGATGTGTCTTGTTGCCACAGTAGCCGCCTGGATTCTCCAGGGAAGCCACAAGCAGGGCTTCACTGCAATATAATAGGCTTCCCCAGTAGACTGTCTCTGGGACCCAGAATTCGGAAGCGCCTTGTGGCAAGGAGTTCCACGAGCTGAATTCTGCACGGTGTGGAGACGTGCTTACTTTTGTTTACCCTCCCCATCTGTTTCCATTGGGCTCCCCCAAGTGCTGGTATGATAGGAGGGGGGGGAGACCCGTCTCTCTGCCTGCTTTCTCCGCTTTGCACACGGGCAGGTGTGAGCCGGCAGGTGCCCTCCGTGGCCTTCAACGCCCTTGTTTGTCCAAGACGTTGCGTGGAGCACGTTGCAGGGCAGGTGCCCTTGAGCAGGCCTGTCGCAAGCGTGTGAGATGCACAAAGATTGAGAGCCTCCTGCTGGGAAGGGCAGCCGCAGTGCGAAGCGAAGGCCTTGTGCTCCCAGATGTGGTTGTCCTTTGAAAGGCCGCCAAAGGGCCTTAGGTGTCCACCTGCCCTGCCTTGTCGGCTCCCTGTCTTGGTCTTTCCACCTCTCTGATCTGGGCTCGCAGGGCCAGCCGTGGAAATTGCGGGGTCCAATTGGAGCCCCCCCTTTTTTTTGCAGGGGGCCAATCAGTTGGTCACAGCCTGCTTTTTGGTGGATCGCGAAACTGACTAGCTGAGAGCTGACAAGGGAACTGTATCAAGCCTTTTGGAAATAATAATAATAATAATAATAATAATAATAATAATAATAATAATACTACATGTATTTATATACCGCCTTTCTTAAGATCACTAGATTTCTCTAATGACTAACTCAAGGCGGTTTACATGGGCAGACTTTTATTCACAAACCCGAAGGTTTTTACGATTTGCAGAAACGTTCTATCTTTCAAGAACAACACTCATACAGATCTTTCTGTCTGGATTTAGCCTTCTTTCTTAGCCACCCTTCTGTCTGTCTTCTGCTGGCTGATAAGAGGCTTCCCTGCTCCCACCAGAGACGCAGCTGACTCTCAGCACACTCCTCCTCCCACGAGGCAGCTGGAACTCAGCTTTTAATCAGCCGCAGTTTGCAAGGTCTGCCGCTCACAGAGACTTCTGGCAGTCCAACCTTCAGCTCTTCAGCTGTTATCTTCGGGCAAACGGAGGCATTAACCCTCTCGGCTAAATCTTCTGGAAATGGAAACGGAGCAGCATGTGTTTACTCAAGAGCAGGCAAATGTGCCTTGGTCCACTTCAAAGGGCAGGCCAAGGAGACTGCGATGGAACCAATTGCAGGATGAGTGCAACAAACTCTCAAGAAGAAGTCCACCCCCAAGCTTACAAGGAAAATGCATTGAGCTCTAGAGAAAGTGAAATTTGAGCCACATATGTGCATTTACTCACAAGTAGGCAAAAGTGCCTTGGCTCTCATTGGAGACCAGGCAACGCAAGTGCCACCAGGATGGCCCCGATCCAAAGAATGAATGCGGAGCTCAACCAAACAGCAGGTGTTCCTCCCACCATTGCAAAAAGGATAAAAACAAAGTGAAACTTTTTTTCAGCCTCATGAAGCTAGGTGGGTCCTGTTGTTTTTTAAAAAGTGGGTCTAGTCCTGGTGCTAAACAGTTTGGGAATCGCGGGTTTAGGCTGCGGTCGCAGGCACACGTCCTGGGAGTCCACCCCATTGAGTGCAATGCGACTTACTTCTGAGTAAATACGTTTAGGATTTACGTTTTGGAGGCTAAAAAGAGCCTCCGTGCTCCTCTGCAGTCTACCTTGGAGTATAAGACACTGGGGGTGGTACAGGACAAGAGAAGATGCTTTTATGCTGCTTGATTTAAGGAGGATGCTGACGACTGTCGCTACCCCAGACACATCCGCAGCGACGTCATAGAACAGTGTGGTAGGATGTGGTCCCCTGCTTTCTGAGAATCTCTCGGCTTCCTTTTTTCTTCTCTTTCTAGTCCAGTGATTCTCAAACATAATCCATCAATAGCATTTCTATACCGCTTTTCAACACAAAGGTTCACCAAGCGGTTTACAGGCAAGAAATAATTCTAAAGTTAAATGGCTCCTTGTCCCAAAGGGCTCACAATCTTTAAAAATGCAGAACACCACCAGTCACAGCCACTAGAAAAAACCACTAGAAAAGCCACTATTATTGAGAAACATTTGGCATGACGGGTCCAAAATCAGTGATGTCATTCAGGGGGGACGGACCAGAACGGGTGTTCTGGATCCTAACGGGCTCCGTGGCTGGTTCCGGGTTCCCGACAAGTGCCAATCAGAAGTGAGTTCCTGTTCCTAAATCATTTGAATGACACCACTGTCCAAAATGCCAGCTGAGTGGGCATGAGTTCGTTGGCCAGCAAATGCCACACAGACCTTGAGCTGATGCCCCCCGGCTGATGATGATGAGCTGTTTTGGGCTCGTGGTCTGTTCCCAAATTCTCCTGGTTGTTTCCCCTGGGAAAAGCTCCACAAGGACTCCCAGAGGCCAGGGGACACCCAGATGGGTTTTTAGGGCGGGCACCAGCCATTCCAAGTTGGGTCCCCAATCATTTCAATGTGCATTTTATTTTTAATATATTCAACTTGACGCTACCCTGGTATCCAACTGCATTTGGGGAAATGGTACAGATGCGTATTTTAAATAGGCTGCTGTGTCTATGCTTTGAATGGGGCTTACTCAATGGGGCTTACTCCAGGGTAAGTGTAGATAGGATTGAAACCTTCGGGATTTGGGGGAAATTTTTTTTTTGAACAGATCAGCAATTGTTTGGCAGGGCTGTAGCTAAATAAGTGCAGGGGGGTGCAATTGCACCAGGCAACAAGCTTTAGGAGGGCAACAAGTTGAGCTTGACACCAGTGGCCAAAATGGTGAGAACGTTGTCAAGTATGAATAATGCCATCATGTCAGATATCACTGGAAAGGCAATTCAATGTAGAATGCAATGAAACAAACCAGAGTGTGATATCTTTACTCTATCAAAAGTTATGGCCAAAAAACCAAGAAAATGGAAATAACACTGTGGTGTCACTCCCTGTTGTGAATGTCACTCCCAGGACACCATTTTGCCCTCTCCGCTGGGCTACACTTTTATTAGCTACAGCAGGATCACCTCTGCCCCTGCGCCTTGGGAGAAGTTGACTCCTTAGAGCACTTACTTTTTCAGTGCCCTGAACATGCCGATAGTAGAATAAAATTATTAAATCCTATTATTCGTTCCCTAAGACCGATGGAGTTGGCTGAGCTTTTGAAATCCTTTTTTGAACTTAAGGATCCTGTATTAATTACCCAATTGGCTCGGTTCTTAGCTCAGATAGTTAAAATTAACTCAACCCGTTTTGCTAAGAACGACCTAAGGTATACTTCTTCTGTTTTATAGATTGTAACTAAATTATCTAGCTTTGTATCTCCTTCATTAAACTTCTCTAAAATTACTATTTGTATTATCTTAATTATGTCCATTTACTTTCCTTTGTTGTAAATGCCAATAAAGGTTATTTGAACTTTGAACTTTGAGCTACACCAGTGCTGCTTGGGAGAGTTAGGAGGGTTCATCTTTATTTTAAATAAATTTGTTGAAAGTATACTTATTGTAAACTTGTAATTTTCTTACATAATTTAATTTGGTTCTATTGGGGGGAGTGTTATAAGGTTTCTTGCTTGATGATGTCACTTCCGGCCATGACATCACTTTCAGGTTAATGACATCACTTCTGGTGGGTCCCGACACATTCTATTAAAGTGGGTCCTGGTGCTGAAACATTTGAGAACAACTGTTCTAGTTCTCATGGTCCCAAAGGCACATGGCCAACTTTAACCCAATTGGATCAATTGCTCCCAACTGGGCCTTATGTCATTCCTGGGGGGGGGGGCAAAATGCTAAGTTTTGCAGAAGCTGAGCTTGACACAAGTGGCCAAAATGGTGAGAACATTGTCAAGTATGAATAATGCCATCACATCAGATATCCCTGGAAAGGTAATTCAATGTAGAATGCAATGAAACAAACCAGAGTGTGATATCTTTACTCTATCAAAAGTTATGGCCAAAAAACCAAGAAAATGGAAGTACAACTGTTGCATCACTTCCTGTTGTGATGTCACTCCCAGGACACCATTTTGCCCTCTCCGCTGGGTAAAGCTCCTGGGTAAATCGGCCTTCTCCCCCTTTCAGAGCTGCGAAGACTGAGAACTCAGTAGACCTGTTTAAAATAAATGATTTTTTTGGCATCGCTGGAACGTTCCCAGGGAGGGAGGCGTTTGTAAATCAAGAGGGAGGCTGTCCCAGATAGTCGGTGCCACTCCTGAGAAGGCCCCGTTTCTCACCGCCACCCTTCCTGGGCAACAGTGCTAGCAAAAGGGCCTTCTCCGATGACTTAGCCAAGGAAGTCTGCCACAGTGGCTGGTTCAAATGATCTCTTGCTAGCCAAGGGAGGGGAGGTGGAGGGAGGAGCGTTCTCCGGAAAAAAGCAGTTAACTGGTAGCTGATAAATGACCCTGCTTTGATGCCTTTGGCTCCTTCCAGGCTAGAGAAGAAACCGGGCTTGAAAGGACCTGCTTGGAATCTCAGGAATTTGGGGGAGAGGGAGGGAGGCTGGGGGCTGGATCTCGGCTCCCAGGAAGAGGTGTGAGGCGGGATGCGGGAGGGGGGTTGACCGAGAGGGCACTGGGTGAGAGGTGGCGCCACCACAAAGCGCATTCCTAGAGCGGGAATCCTTGCACAAGGCCGGGAGACTGAGCAGTACGGTGGCCCTTCCACCTGCGGGTCCAGCAACCACAAACTGGCACAACGGACCCCCTTTTGGGGGGCACAAAGTTTCTTTGGGGCCCCTTCCCGTTCCCCCTGGCGCCGAACTTCAGAGTACCGGTGGGCTCTCATTCCTACGCATTGCAACGTATAAAACTACGCGGGCTGACCCCAAATGTGAATGCCAGCCTTCACGAACTCTGCAAACCTTTTCTGAGATCCCAGGGAATTTGTGGCTCCCCTCCTTTGGATCGCAGGGCCCCCCTTTCACCCCGGACCCAGGTTCGAGGTACCCCCTGCACCCCCCCTTCTCAGGGGCCCTGGGGAGATTGGAAAATTTCCGGGCACACTCAGGCCCCCTTTTAACCCCAGGCTGTGGTACAATTTTACCCCCTGAACCCCCCTCTCATGAGCCCTGGGCCAAGATCCAAACTTTGATAAATGCAAACTGGAATTGTTTGCTTCTACTCCACCCCCCCCCTGCCCCCTGCAGAGCCCGGAGGGAGAGAGGCCGCATTCCTGGCATAGCTGCACATTGTTTACATTTGAAGGCTCGCTCCAGTTTCCTCTCGATCTGATCTGTTGCATCTGACAGGAAAGCAAAGACCAAACCGAAAAAATAAAGAGCGCACAGGGGAGGCCAAGGGAATTGGGGGGGGGGCACAAAGGGGGCCATGGGGAAGTCCACAGGGAGCAGGGGAACTAAATAATAGCACGTGGCATATTTTAATTTTATTTTTGACATTTGTAGCTCAGCCTTTCTCCCAAGAGCTCAGGGTGGCAGACGTGTTTCCATTTTATATACACAACAGCCCAGCGGGGTAGGACAGGCAATTAGCAGTTAGGAGCAATTAGCCAAGGCCACCCAGCAAGTAAGGCAATTCTAAAAGATTATGCCATGAAGGGCTGTCACAAGGAAGGAGGGACAAATTTGTGGTCACCTGCCTCTGACAACAGAACTGGGTCCGATGGGGACAAACTGCAAGAGAGGAGAGTCCGGCTGGACATCAGGAAGAATTGCTTGGGCGGTTTGACCGTGGAACAGCTTGCCACTGGAGGGAGGTGGTGGATTGCCCCTCACTGGAGACCTTCAAGCAGAGGCTCGACAGGCACCTGCTGGAGATGCTGTAGTATAGGGGGGATTTCCTGCTACAGGCGGGGGGGTGGTGGACTAGGTGACCTTGTGGGTCCCTTCCAATTCTACAACTGTTCTGGAAAAACAGGCAGCCTGCCAAGAACCCCCCTCACCTCTTTCCCTTCATTAGAGTTGAGCCCCCCCCCATCTGCCACAAGAGGACTTGTGTTATGAAAACACACATGACATGCGATTGTTGTGGCAAGACAACTACGCTTGGAATTCTTGGTTGTGGTGTCACAATTTGGATGACAGGCGAACCTTTTTTTTTTCTTCCTGTTTTCAAAAAACCCAAGAATGGAGCTGAAACAGTCCCGCGTTCAGGAAGAGGAAGCAAGATGATTACAAGAGGAAATGCGTACTCTTGCTCAAAACCCCCAGACTTTCTGGATAATTGCAAGGTGGCTTTCGATGTCGCCCATTTCCAACAGGGGTCAAACAGATACCCTAAATGGAAAGTCCACAAGCGGGCAGGAAATCCCCAGCCCTCTCCTGGTTTTTGTCCCCAGCAGCTAGGATTCAGGGATAGACTCGTCCTAAACATGGAGGTTCTATTCCAGCCAAATTCTGGCCAACAGCCATTGAGAGACTCATCCTTTTCTGTGAATCTGTAATCCTCTTTTCGGAAGCCGCCATCTTCCTATGCCAGGTGTCAGCTTCCTGTACTGCCAGGTTTACAGGTGTGCCCTAGCGCCCACTGATTTGAGTTGTTGTTGTTGTTGTTGTTCAGTCGCCAAGTCGTCTTTTTTTTTTTTTGCTTCTATCGTTATTTTTACTTGGTTGTTTATTTCTATTTCGTTCACAATCATCAAGGAATCCCAGTCTTCAGCTTGGGGCAGTGGTGTCATTCAAATGATTTAGGAACAGGAACTCACTTCTGATTGGCACTTGTCGGGAACCCGGAACCAGCCACGGAGCCCGTTAGGATCCGGAACGCCCATTCTGGTCCGTTCCCCCCGAATGACATCACTGCCTTCGCCCCCCCCCAGGAATCCGGAGTCGCTCCCTTTAACCCTCTGAGTGCCGGCCAACCAAGAAGGAAAGCTCTTTGCAGGGGGAGGGGGGAGGAGGGAGAGGGAAGTGGGCGGAGCCAGCCCTAATTTTAACTAGTGGAACTGAGTTCCGCCGCGTTCCCCCTGCATGACATCACTGGCTTGGGGGCTCTCAGAGTCGTGCTGGTGACCAAGTCGGGAAAAGCCCCCCGTTTGCCCGTGGTCTTGGGCCGATGCTGCCGGTCAGAGCCTGCAGTGCTGCGCTGGCTGAAGTGATGGCGCGAGTGACTTGCACAGCCATGTGCAAGCACAAAGCCTTCCCTCCGGGGCACTTTCTACAGCGGTGCTTCCGTCGTGGGCAGGCAGGCGGGCGAGGCAGTCCCAGAACCCTCCACCGCTCGTCTGGTGTTTTGCGCTTGGCTCTCCGCCTCGATCAGCCCAGCATAGCGTGGGCAGCAGGCAAAGGAAACGGGCTGGGTGGAGAAGAGCAGAGCCGCCCCTGTTCTGTGCTGGATCCGCACCCTCTTCTCTAGCTTAGCTCGGCCCCGCCCGGCTCACGGACTTTTGACTTGAGCGTTGGGTTAAGGCAGAGACCGGGAAGATTCTGCCGCTGCGAGCCAACCGTGGGCCACAAACATGCTAGCCACGGGCATCGCTCACCAAAGTGTAGCCCGGTGCAGAGGGCAAAATGAGGAAGCCTCGGAATCATCACAAGCGGAAGTGACATCAGTTGTATTTTCATGCTTTGGGGGTTTATGGGCCGCAACGTTTACTGGAATGGAAAAACCACACTCCGCAATTTGTTGCACTACATTCTGCATCGAGTGGTATATGACATTGACTATATTATTCCGAAAGACCACGACGTTTACACGGCAGTTGTGTTTTCATTGTCTGGTTTTTCAGCCATAACGCTGGATAAAGGCATCACACTCTGGTTTGTTTCAGGGCGTTCTGCACTGAATTCCACATCGCAGGCCTGCCGGCCACGGTGGAAAACGAGATCCTGAAACGGGCTGATTTAGCATGTCCTGGTCTGTAGTTTCCTCCTTGGCCTCAAAACATCCGTTCTTGTAGTCCTGCTGTGCGGAAAGCCCTGCCCAGTTCATGAAGTGACGCAACTTCCCTGTGACTTTCCCGTGACTCGGGACATGCGCAGAGTCACTCTGACTCAATGCCTGGAGCCAGAAATCAACCACTGGGAGCGCTCAGTATCCGTGAGCTCAGCAGCTGGGGACTTGGGGAAGCTGAGCCTCAGAGATCTTGAGGACGGCTTCCGGAAGACACTTCCCGTTTGCCAACAAGCCCCTCCCACTGCAGACGTCACTATCTGCAGACTTCGGTATCCGCGGTGTGTGTGTGTGTGTGCTGGAACTCATTTCCTGTGGATACCAGGAATCAGTGATGTCATGCAGGGGGTATGCGGGGGCACGCGAGTACCAGTTCCTAGAATTACGGCTGGCCCCGCCCATTTGCCCGCCCACTCGTCGACTCCGCCCCCTGCAACGTTTGAATTTCCTGCACGTTTGAGTTGCCTGCAGTGAGCGGAGCCTTGCCTTGCCTTGCCACTGAAAAATGAGCTGCTCTGGGGTTTTGGAACTGTTGGGTCACTTTAACATGATGCCAGGCCTCCTTCACATGTTCTGGGGGTGCTGTGGAATACTGCTGCAACTGTTGGGTCAGTTTAAAATCGTCTGAGGCCTCAAAAAGGGCTTTTTTTCATGTCACTTCCTGCCACGACCTCACTTCCGGCTTATGGTGTCACTTCCGGTGGGCGGGTCCCGACACGTGCCAATCAAAAGTGAGTACCTGTTCTCAAATCATTTAGATGACGCCACTGCCAGGAATCCACTGTATTGTTGTCCTTTATTCTTCCCTGCCTGGCTGGATGGGGAGCGGAGCGGAGCGGAGCGGAGCCACCAATACCACGAGGCTGACAGGCGAATTCAGACTCCCCACATGTCAGAACACGCCTTCCCCTTCCCCGAACTCTGGGGCCTGGTGCATTCAGGTATGAACCCGTGCCAGGACCCGACGCTGGGCGGCTTGTTTACCTTGCCGCCAGCTGGGGCCGGCCAGCGCTGAGTCAGGCCTCTGGAATGTCTCTCGGTGAGGACAAAATGTTCCGAGCAGGCCAGGCCAGGCGTGGGCGGCCAGGGAAACGAAACTGCTCAGCGCTTTCCCAGTCAGAGGCTCGTCGGACCAGAGATCCGCCTTTCCCCGCAAACCGCACCGAGCCCATTCTGAGCCGAGCGTCTTTTCCACCGCGGCAACTGCCGTTTCCAAATTGGGAGAGGCCCGGGGGTCTCCCTGGGATTCCCTCCGGGTTCCTCAAATTCTCTGGTGCTTGTGACACCCCCCTCCCCAAGTCCATCCAGCAGCTTTCCGCCCCCTCCTAGAGTCGATAAAAGGATGTTCTTTTCCCTCTCTCAAAACACCAGAACCAGGGGGCATCCGCTAAAACTGAGGGCTGGGAGAGTTAAAACAGATAAAAGGAAGTACTTCTTTTACCCAGCGGGTAGTTAATCTGTGGAACTCTCTGCCACAGGAGGTGGTGATGGCATCTGGTCTAGATGCCTTTAAGAGGGGATTGGACAGATTTCTGGAGGAAAAGTCCATAGTGGGCTATAGGCCATGATGGGTTGGGCAACCTCCTTACTTTAGTAGTAGGCTACTTCAGAGTACTGGGTGCAAGGGAGTGGCAACAGGATCCAAGCATCTTGTTGTCTCCTGTCTCCCTGGGGCACCTGGTGGGCCACTGTAAGATACAGGAAGTTGGACTAGATGGGCCTTTGGCCTGATCCTGCGGGGTTCTTCCTATGTTGTTGTTCAGTGGCTAAGTCGTGTCCGACTCTCCGTGACCCCATGGACCACAGCATGCCAGGCCTCCCTGTCCTCCACCAGCTTCCTGAGTTTGCCCAATTTCATGTTCATCGCTTCGGTGACACTCTCTAACAATCTCATCCTCTGCCGCCCCCTTCTTTTGCCTTCCATCTTGCCCAGCAGGAGGGTCTTTTCCAAAGAGTCCTCTCTTCTCATCAGGTGGCCAAAGTACTGGAGCTTCAGCTTCAGGATTTGTCCTTCCAGGGAGCAATCAGGCTTGACTTCCTGGAGGATGGACCAATTGGATCTCCTTGCAGTCCAGGGGACTCTCAAGAGTCTTCTCCAACACCATAATTGGAAAGCATCTATTCTTCGGCGCTCCGCCTTCCTTATAGTCCAGCTCTCACAGCCATACTTTGCTACTGGGAAAACCATCGCTTTGACTAGGCGAACCTTGGTTGGCAGGGTGATGTCTCGGCTTTTTATTAACTTGTCTAGGTTCGCCATAGCTTCCCTCCCAATGTTCTTATGTCTGCCCTGCAAAACCTCAGCAATTCTTAAGCAGTGCGCCACGGCTTGAGCGCTTTCACAAGATCCTGGCTGGTGTTTCACAACACTCCATGCTTCTGAAACGTCAACAGAGGAAGTCTCCAGGGCAGCACAGCGATCGCGGCCTGTCCAGTCCCCACTTTTGGGTTTGTGGACAGAACTTCCTCAATATCTGTAACGGGTGTTGAGTTGAAAACCAGCCCATTTTGACTGTCTCAGAAGAAATTCAGTGGGTTTCTGGGAGACCCCCAGGGGAGAGACTTGGACTCAACAGACAGACAGACAGACAGACAGACAGACAGACAGACACACACACAGCTCACATCCAGACTTCTTGTTATCTGCTGCAGCCCCTGAAATCTGCCATCCCCAACAGACTGCTTGCATTTTTCAAAAAAAAAAAAAAAAATCTGAGCTGCTTCTCATCACTGCAGACGGTCTGCAAGTTGCACAATAGAGTAGTGCCACCTGGAGGTGGAAGGAGGCAATGCGCTCAGGACCAACCCAATGACTTTGAGTCAGGCTTTTGGTCCAACATTTCTCAAACTGTGGGTCAGGACTCACTTCGTGGATCTTTATTCCTGGTGGGTCCAGCAAAGTCTCTAATGAAAACGGGTGACGGAAAGATCAGCGAATGAATTGCCTCAAGCCCTGAAGGTTATTCAAAAATCAGACTGCTGTTCCTTGCCCTGCGAACAGCTCAGCTCCTGCAGTTTGCAAGCTGGTGTCAATAGAGGGAGCACAATGTTTGACCGTCCCTTTTTCTGGTGTTTTCTTCCCCCACCCCCCAAGTACATCCATGGCAGGTAGTAGGGGAAGACGGGTCACAACATTAAGCCCCCCTGAGGCTATTCATAAGGGCTGCCTCATTATGAGAAATGGATTGAGGGTGGGTTGGGTTGTGTGTTTTGCAAATTAATATTACTTGTAAAGAAAAAAATAATTTTGTAATGCTAGGTGGGTCCCAACGGAGCGTCATTTTAAAAAGCAGGCCCCAGCACTAGTGTGAGAACCACTGCATTAGTCCACTGTCAGGTCTGGCCTGCAGAAAGGGGGTGGGGTGGGGTGGAAGAAGAAGGCTGCTGAATTCTAGTCCCTTCTCTTGTGGTCGAGCAGGGAAGGCTCGCCAACCTTGTTCGTAAGAGGCACACATTTTAAGCCAATGCAGAAGAGTCTTGCCAAATATAATCAATTCCACTTAGGAAAAAAATTCTGTGTATGCGTTTATTCGATATTTCGGAATCAAACCTGCGGCTGGCGAAAGGCAGTGCTTGAAAGAGGGCGAGGAACGAGCCAGGATGCCCGGATCGGAAAAACAAACGGGACAGAGCAAAACGATGGCAGCCCATTCCCAGCCCGGACTCAGAAGGAAACCTCGTTGCGGGGTGGTGGGCATGTCAGATATTAGGGCCAAAGAGCTGTTCTTTGGGGCTGTGGCTGCATACGATTGTCTCTCAACACGGGAGTCGAAAGGGGCGGGATTCAACATTGCAAAACGGGCAGAATCGAAAGTGTTTCAAAACCTGAGTGGGGAACAATTGATCTCCTTGTGCCCCGCTAAAAGTGTTTATGGAGCGCCATCCCAACCTGAAGTTAGGCCAGCAACGTAAAGCACGTTTGGACCACTCTCTGGGTCAGGGAGGCTGGCGCATGTCTGTGTGCTGGCCTCTCCGCCTCCGAGCGGTCCAAATGCGCCTTATGGCGTCCCTTGTGCCGGCCAAACTTCGCTGGCCTAACTGTGCCTCGCCTAACTCCAGGTGAGGACTGCGCCCTTAATAGAAGGAGCAAAATGTTCCAGGAGCCACAGTCAGGGATAGAGGCAGAGATTTATGCCTCGCCTCTTTTGTCAGCGACAGCATCTTTCCAAACGCTTTTTTGCCCTCTCTATGGCTTTGCCTGTCGGCGGAGGGCTGGATCAGGGGCCCAAGGATACCACAATAGGTGGACGCAGGAGTCCAGGCTTAAGGTCAGGTGAGGCAGGGTACTTGTGCCACAGTCATACCTGTGAGTCTCTGGAGTTTGTGCGGGGAAAAAAGCCCATGCCACTTGCCTCCCCACAATTCAGAACACCTCCAGAAAGCAACTTCCAGTTCGCACCCACAAATTCTGATTTGATTGCAGGGGTGTTCTGGAGCAGGCCACAGGCCTCCTTGGGCCTCGACGCACCTCCAGGATACGGCCAGAAGTCGTGGGCGCAAATGGGAAGTCGCTTCCTGAAGGGGAGGCAGGTATGTCGTTTTTAAAATCTGCAGTGCCCAAATTCGCCGAAGCCAAGACTGCAGATGTGGGGGGTTAGCGGGGTCCCTTGTATGCCATCAACAGACAGGAGCAGGAAAAAAATCCCCTCTGAAACTCTGGGAGATTTTCAGCAAAAGAGCTGGGGGACAACAGGAGAGGAGCGAACTGTACAGAGAACCTAAATGCGGAGGCTTAACTGTGCAAGATGCCCAGGGTTGGGGGTGGAGAGGACAACGGGGAGCAGTCAAGCGAGCCCCTTACGTGGCGTGTTACGAGAACGTGCGATTAAATCAGCAGGACCGGCAAGTCTAGGACGCTCTGGACGAAAAAGCTTGGCTGGGCCAGCCGCGACAGCAGGAAGCAAACCCAGCATGGAACTCCAGGCGGGAACTGCGCGGCACCGAGAGTGGGGCACTATCGGCTCGGCGCCTGGGCCGCAGTCACTGAGGGGCCGGGGGTCTCCGCTGCCTGGCCCTGGCCCGCCCCCAACCGGCACAAGCGCACCGACGGGGCTCTCGAGCCGGAATCGCCCGGCTGGCCCGTGGAAGACGGTGGGGCCGCCTTGTGGAGGGACAGGTCGGTGGGCTGAGGGTCGGACTCCGGCGAGCTGCATCTCTCCCTCTTCCGAGAGTCCCTCGCGGCGGCACTTTGGCTGCTGCTCCCCGGTACCGGCATGCTGTGGCCAAACGGCGCCGCCTCCCAGGACGCACTTCCTGTTCCCGGTGAGCCACTTCCTGCCTCCACGATTTGCACGGCAGGCTTCCGGCCCTTGATGACGCTCACTTGGGAGGGGAGGACGCTTGCTTTGGCGGGGTCGTCCGCCCCGTGGCCGCTGACCAGGGACGGGCCCTCCCCGCCGGCATCCCTGGGAGGGCCCCCTCTTTCGCCCCCTACGCAGACCACTTCCGGCTCCGGGCTCTCCTCCGGCTGCGAGGAGGGGGAGGCCGCGTGGTCCCCGTAGCCCACAGTCACAACGATGATGTCGGACTCCTCCTTGATGCTGGGCACGCTCCCGTCGGCCACGGTCTTCTCCGGCTCGTCCGGCTTCTTCCGGGGTCTCCCCCGCTTCCTCTTCACTACCCCGGCCTCGGTGGAGACCTCGGCCGGCCGCTTGCTGGGAGCCTTCGCCTTCGGGGGCTCCTGGGGGGCCCGCCCAGCCTCGCAGCCGTTGACTCCTCCCCCGGCAGGGGCGCCCTTGGCCACGGCCGGAGTTTCGGCCACGGGGGGAACCGCCACGCTGGGGAGGATCATGTTGATGACGGGCACCGAGCCCGGGGGGCTGATCAGGCCACCGGGGCCGTTCACCACCGGCGCCAGGTTCAGGGGCAACGGCGAGGAGGCCGGGCCCACCGAGAGCGCCATCTTGACCGCGCTGCCCACAGGCGCCGCCGTGAGTTTGGGTGCCAAGACAGCGGGGGCCGGGTGCACGGCCGAGGCCCCCGCAGACACCAGCCCGGGCTGAAGGGGGCCGCGAGGCAGCAGGAAAGGCAGGCGGGCCACCAGCGCGTTGACTTGAGGGCTGTTGGCCTGCTTGGCAGGGGCGTCGCTGGGCTTCTTCCCCTCGCTCCGTGCGGGGGGCATGGGGGGCTTCGGGCTGGTCTCCTTTTTGGCCTGGAGGAAGAAAGGAAACGGCAGAAGAGAAACGAGCAGACGTTACCCGAGGGTTAAGCGTGGGATGGTTCAGCGGTTAGACTTTGAGATCCGGGTTCAGATCCCGGCTCAGCCACGAAGCTTCCTTGGGCTAGCCACGCTTAGCGTCGCCTACCTCACAGGGCCGTTGTGCAAGGGCACAAACGGAAGGGAGGCAGCACGAGCTTCTTGGAGGAAGGGCAGCACTGGAATGTGACACTTACGAACACAGCAAGCCACCCTCAACGCCAGTCAAGGACACACACAGGGTTAACAGGGCCCGGCTTTGCACAGGGCTCATAAACCGAACCACGTGAGACACGCACCCGTCCCCTTCGCACCCCAAGATAGCTTAGCAGAGAATCTAAGAAGTTCTGGATTCCTGCCCATCACTCTTAGCTCCTGGAATGAAGAACTCCGGGGTACTAGCTTAATTCGACTTACGGAACTCCCTGCCACATGATTTAATGAGGTCCACTAACTCCGGCGGCTATAATGGAGAAGAGACGGATTCAAGAGGAGGGGCCTCACTCGCTTTCCTGGCTGTCTCTTACCTGAGGCTGCGTTTTGGCTGCGTTCTCAGGAGTCTCCGTCTCGTTCTTCTTTGCACTCGGAGGCAGGCGTTTCTCCTTTTCTCCACCTTCTGCAACCAGGAACAGGTTTTGAATCAAGCGCTTTGTCTCAAAGTAAGAGGAAAGGGTCGAGCGAGGCGCACAACACAAATGAAAAGGAACCGGAGCCTTCCCAGAAGACCGAGGCCTTCCTGAACCTAACAGAAGCTTCTCAGACCCTCAAGTTTTTCTCATCCAGCTCCCCACACCCTACTAAATGCCTCTCTCAGTATCCATGGGGGAGTCTTTCCCAGACCCACTGCGGATATTGATAGCGGCGGATAATTAAATTTGCAGAGAGGCCCAGCTAGAGCCTCTCCAAAGCCTGCTGCCACTCCCTTGCACCTGGCATTCGGAGGTAAATCCTGAGGGAAACACAACTGGTGGCTAGTCAAGATTCTCCACAGCATTTCTCTTCAACAGCCACCAGAACCAGACGCTGCTCTTCAGACATGTACTCAGAGGAACAGCCCCGCTGGATCAGGCCAAGGCCCATCTAGTCCAGCTTCCTGTACCACACAGTGGCCCACCAGGTACCTCAGAGAGCACACGAGACAACAAGATGCCTGTATCCTGTGGCCACTCCCTTGTATTTGGCATTCTGAGGTAAATTTCTAAGGTAAAATTCTAAGGTAAATAAAGGAGAATTTGCTATCCTGTCTGTGGGGAAGGAAATACAATAATTTGCAATCCAATCTGGGCCTTCAGAACATAAGAAGAGCCCCACTGGATCAGGCCAAGGCCCACCTAGTTCCAGCTTCCTGTATCTCACAGTGGCCCACCAGGATCCTCAGGGAGCACCCGAGACCACAAGATTCCTGCTTCTTGCATCTGGCATTCTTGCATCTGTTGCCAGCCCTTGCAACTGGCATTCTGAGGTAACCTCCATCTAAAACCAGAAGGTTGCACACACCCATGCCAGCCTATAGCCCACAATGAACCTTCCTTCCAAGATGAGGAGGGAAAAAAAAGGAATTCTAAATGACAACTCCAAGAGCATCAGGAAATGATTCCATGATAAGTGCATAATCAGTGGCGTTTCTACAGGGATGGCAAAGCTCTAAGTCTTGCAAGAAGCCTGACCTTGCAGTGGAAATCACTCCTCTCCTGCACCGTGTCAGCCAATCCTCGCAGGGAACAGCAACATCTTGGCGTTGCTTACTGGCTACAGCAGCAAGGGAGAGGAGGGGTTTACATGGCAGGGTAAGGCTCCTTGCAACACTTAGAGCTCTGCCCTCCCTGTAGAAACGCCTCTGTGCATAATGTGTGTTCAAAGCTAGCCTTAAATAGTGCGATAAAGCAAAAAAAAAAAATTGGCAATTTATACATGGACTATTACAAAGAATATTAAAATGTGTGATCCCATTTAAACCTGAACTGTTCCTCCTAAACATTGTATCAGACATACAAGAAGAAAGTTAAGAAACACTTAATGTAGCGCTTTTTGAACTCTTGTGTTGAAAAGCGATATATAAATACGATTGATTGATTATTCACATTAATACAGCAGCGAGAGTTTTATATGCACAACTGTGGAAGAATGAAGAAGTGCCAAAAATAGAGATGTTGATAGGAAATATTTTATGAAGTCGCAGAAATGGATATGTTATTATATCAGAAAGAATGAAAGATGGAAATCCTGGAAAAACCAGTACATATTGGAAACCTTTTTATGAGTGGCTAGATAAGTAGTTATAAAAATTAAAGTTGGCATATACTGTATATTAAGATAGACATGTATGATGTAGAAATCAATGAAATGAAGATTGGTATATAAAGGAGACTATCATATTTTTAAAATAAGAGTTCGTATAAATGCTGAATATGCTGTAACAGATAAGAAAAAGATGTATAAATTTAAGGAAGGAGAAATTGCTATAACTCAACGTTAGATTGCCCAACGTGTCTAACCTTTGTACGCTACCATATTTATATCCCAAATCCTACCCTGATCCAGTAGAATAAATAAAATTGAATAAAAAAAATGCTAGCCCTAAATTCTAACTGACTGAAATATAAGGCCTCTGAACCCCCAATTCCTACCCCAAGGAAAGCAAGAACCCCCTCAGCAGAATTTCGGACAGAATTTCGGGAACCCTTTTAACGACAGACTCTGTTTCCGTGGGGCACAAATTCCAGGCGCCCAAAAGGCGCACGTGAAATGAGGTCCCCGCTCGCCCACCCACGAATGGTCCTTCCACGGAAACATTGGGTGCAATCTGCACTGGGTGAGGGCGATGTTGCAGAAAGGGGGGAAGCAGTGATGTCACGCAGGGGGTACGCGAGTACCGGTTTCTAGGATTACGGCTGGCCCCGCCCATTCGCCCGCCCACTCATTGACTCCGCCCCCTGCAACGTTTGAATTTCCTGCATGTTTGAGTTGCCTGCGTGTTCTCAGAGCCAGGCAGGCAGGCAGGCAGCGAGCGGAGCCATTCCTTGCCTTGCCACTGAAAAATGAGCTGCTCTGGGGTTTTAACTTGATGCCAGGCCTCCTTCACATGCTCTGGGGGTGCTGTGGAATACTGTTGCAACTGTTGGGTCAGTTTAAAATCATCTGAGGCCTCAAAAAGGGCTTTTTTCATGTCACTTCCTGCCACGACCTCACTTCCGGCTTATGACGTCACTTCCGGTGGGCGGGTCCCGACACGTGCCAATCAAAAGTGAGTACCTGTTCTTAAATCATTTAGATGACACCACTGGGGGGTGGTGGTGATTCAGGTACAAGACCCTCAGACGCTGTCTTTCTCTTGCACGATGCAATGTTTTTCCGTCTCGTGAACTTGATAATAGATTTGCCAAGACCATACAGTCAGTAAACTGTTCCTGCTCAACGGAGACACCAGAATCCCTTAAGCATATTCTATTATATTGTCCACTCTACAGAGATATTAGAAATAAATTTTTAATGCCTATATTGGGACATATCTCTGGCTTACCAGAAGATAAAAAGATTACTCTATTACTTTCGTCCCCGAATTTATCTATATTGTTCTCTGTTTCATCTTATCTTAGGGCTGTAATAGCTAGACGTGTTTCAGTAATTTCTAACCTAAACAATGGTGATGCCTAATGTATTAGTCTGTATTGTTTTGTGTTGTATGTTAACGGTTTGTGTTGTGAGATGCCAATAAAGGTAAATTGATTGATTGATTGATTGATTGATTGATTGACCGACCGACCACTGGGGGGGCAGGGAGGGGGAGGGGACTCACCCGAGACCACCATGGCCATGACGAGGTCGGCGTGGGCCGACCGGGGGCTGATGATGTGCTGCTGGATGAGGAACTGCGCCACCTCCACGATGCTGCTGAAGGACCGCTTGAGGATCTTCTCGGCCCAGTCGCAGGTCAAGGCGCAGGCGGCTTCCATCACGTCGTCGTTGTAGGACTGGGCCAGGTCTGCGCGCTCCGGCTGCGGTGGGGGGGAAACGGTGGGGGAGACAGAGGTGAGAAGGCAGCCGGCACCCAATGCTGGGCCAGGGGAGCGCGTCTGGAACAGTGGGAGGACCCCAGCGCTGTAGCTGGGTGCTGCTGCCAGCCAGAGCCCAGCATCGAGGCCTACCAGGAGCAACAGCCTGACTCCGTACGGCAGTTTCCTAGCGTCGTGTGGTTTCTTTAGCGCCATCACACACACACACCCCCATGGGCAGAAGATTTAGTCGAGAGGGTTAATGCCTCCGTTTGCCTGAAGATAAGAGCTGAAGATCTGAAGGTCGCCAGTTTGGGACAGCCGGAAGTCCCTGTGAGCGGCAGACCTTGTTAATTGCGGCTGATTAACAGCTGAGCTTCGGCTGCCTTGTGTGAGGGGGAGTTGTGCTGAAGTTCAGCTGCTTCTCTGGTGGGAGCAGGGAAGCTGCTTATCAGCCAGCAGAAGACAAACGGGTGGCCAGAAAGAAGGACTAAATCCAGAAAGATCCATCTGTATGTGTGTAGTTCTTGGAAGATAGAACATTTCTGTAAGAATTGTGAAAACCTTCGGGTTTCTGAATAAAGTCTGCCTATGTAAACCGCCTTGAGTTATATAATAGTCATTAGAGAAATCTGGTGACCTAAGAAAGGTGGTATATAAATCCAAGTATTATTATTATTATTATTATTATTATTATTATTATTAATCTTCTTCAGCTAGGCCGAAACTACTTGAAGTTGATTATATTCTTACTAGAATCATGGGCGCCGCGAACACACATGCACACGCACGGAGTTAGCAAAGCTTCTGCGGCACTTACGGTCTCTGTTTCTTTAAGGTCCAGGCTGGGAAGGGGGTGCATGTTGACCACGGTCTTCCTCCGTATGCCGCTATAGCAATACGTTGGGGGCAGAGTTAAGGAGTTACTTCTTGGGAGGAAAGCTATGGTGAACCTAGATAGCTTAATCAAAAGCCGAGACATCACCCTGCCAACAGAGGTTCGCCTAGTCAAAGCTACGGTTTTCCCAGTGGCAATGTATGGCTGTGAGAGCTGGACCATAAGGAAGGCAGAGCGCTGAAGAATAGATGCTTTCGAGTTATGGTGCTGGAGAAGACTCTTGAGAGTCCCCTGGACGGCAAGGAGGTCCAATCGGTCAATCCTCCAGGAAGTCAAGCCTGATTGCTCCCTGGAAGGACAAATCCTGAAGCTGAAGCTCCAAGACTTTGGCCACCTGATGAGGACTCTTTAGAAAAGACCCTCCTGCTGGGAAAGATGGAAGGCCAAAGGAGAAGGGGGCGGCAGAGGAGGAGATGGTTAGAGAGTGTCACCAAAGCGATGAGCATGAAATTGGGCGAACTCCGGAAGCTGGTGGAGGACAGGGAGGCCTGGCGTGCTGCGGTCCAGGGGGTCGCGGAGAGTCGGACACGACTTAGCGACTGAACAACAACAACAGAGTTAAGGAGACCGTCCAACCACTGTGCGTAATGGAAAACGTGGAAGAACCTCTCGAGGAGGCAGAATATGGTGTCGACAGCGGCCCTTGGCTTAGGCAGGCACAGGGTTAACACCAGGGCAGTCGCAGGGATATAAGGAGTACCTGGAGGAGGTAAGTTGCAGTGGTGGAAGTTTGTGAATACGCTGGACTGACTTGCTGGTGTGACAAACTGACCAATGGACTGATTTGTTTACATTTCGGCGGGGGCTGAAGACCTTTTTATTCCAAAAAGCTTTTAACTGCTGACAGGTTGGCCAGCTGGTTATTATGATTCACGGGGTTTGTTTTTTGTTTTTTTGTTTTTTTTAAACTGTTTTTAAATTGTTTGTGGTTTTTATTTTTTGCTATTGTTGTTTAATACTGTTTTAACTGTTTTTAATGTTAATTGTTATGTTGTATTTTTAATATATATTTTGTAATGCCGCCTTGGGTGCCTTCGGGCACAAAAGGCGGGGTAAAAATCGATTAATAAATAAATAAATAAATAATTTACTGGCTGACTGATGGACAAATGACTGGGGATTATTGGACTGACTGTTTGCTGGAGAGCGACTGCTCAGAAGCTGGAGGAGGAGACCTGCGGCCTACAGGCAATTACGGGGGGGGGGAGCTCTCTGGGGTCCAGCAGTTTGCACACACTGCTGGGGTTTGCTGTGTCCAGGTCAGGGGAACTAATTGGCTTGAGCAGGCCTAGCACTTGGGGGGCGGGGGAGAGAAGGTGTGGAACTGGGGCTTTGGCAAGACACCCTGTTGGTTCCTGATGTTCTAAAATCTAATGTGACTGTGTGCACAGAAGCTTTATTTATATTACTTTTCATGTCATACTTGCTGGTACCATCTGGGCTATGAAAAGGTGTACGTGTGTGTACGTGTGTGTGTGCTGGGGGGGGGGGAGATGGGACGACGCACACAGGGAGGAGCTTGTCCTTACGAAATCTGACAAGATGCGTGCCCCCCTCTGGACCCAATCCATAGCTCGCGGGGCCTCCCCAGCCCCTGAACGCAAAAGGATATTTCGACTGCCCGCGACCTCCCAGTCTTCTCGCTTTGATGTTTGGGAAGATCTCGCGAATTATTTTGCCAAAGTTGGCTGCGCTCAGTGATCGGCTGCAGAGGTTATCGCAGTACTGCCTGCAGGCAAGACAGAAAAACGTCAGGCTTCAGAATCCTGCAGGGGGAGAAGGAGACGGCCTGTGCCTGAATCCTCCTCCCCCCCACCAATTCCAACCACCCCCAGGAACACAAACTCACTTGTAAGCATCGTATACATCCTGTTTGGGCAGGCAGGTGTCCGGATACTCCTCCAAGTGATTCCAGATCCACGTGCAGGCGTGCATGTGCTCAGCAGAGCTCAGAGGGGCAAGGTCCAGGCTGCGAGACCGAGAACTTTGTTACCAGGTTCCGAGTGCGAGCTCAGCGCACCTTGTTTCATGCATCTCTCTTTCCTCACCCTCCTGCACACTGTCAACTCTTTTCGAGCCGGGTGCTGGCACTGCACGTTCAAACCTACCCCATCGACCATGAGGACTAGAAACTTGAGTTGTTCTTTTTTAAAAATCAGTGATGCGTTCTCAAAACACTTAAAAAAAAAAGTTCTGTCCTCAATCTCACCCATGCACCACATTATTATTAATATTTACAAACTGCTTTTATATACCATTTTATTATCTAGAATATTTATATACGAACCTCTAACCTGACGGAGACCCTCATCTTGCATTCCTAAGGTATTGTGGAAGATTTGGGAAACCCACTCTGCACTTCCAACATGGTTCATTCCCATAATGTAGCGGTCCCCAAGCTTTTTAGCACCAGGGCCCACTTCTTAAAATGACACTCTATCAGGACCCACCTAGCTTTATGAGACCAGGAAAACCATTTTCCCCACTTAATCAGCCATTCAAAAGTCTGCTTTTATCCTTTTTACTAGGGTGCGGGGGGGGGAACTGCCTTCTGGAGCATTTGTTGCATTCCACATCCGTTCTGGGGGCCTTGTGTTCCCCTTCACCTGGCCCTTGATAGGAGCCAAGGCCTACTCATGGGTAAAAACACACACGTGGCTCAGTTTTGCTTTCCACAGGGCTCAAAACATTTTCCTTGTCATGTTTGAAAGGACGGAACTTCCTTCTCATAAGAACATCAGAAGAGCCCCACTGAATCAGGCCAAAGGCCCATCTATTCCAGCTTCATAGCTCATGCATCCCACAGCGGTCCACCAGAAGCCAACCAAGGAATACACAAGACAACTAGATAGATTCATCTTGCCCCTTGCATTCTGAGGTAAATTCTGAGGTAAAAAAACCAGAATCATCTAAGAACATCAGAAGAGCCCCACTGGATCAGGCCAAAGGCCCATCTAGTCCAGCTTCCTGCATCTCACAGTGGCCCACCAGATGCCTCAGGGAGCACACAAGACCACAAGATGCCTGCATCCTGTGGCCACTCCCTTGTATCTGGCATTCTGAGGTAAAATTCTGAGGTAAATTAAACAGATTTGCTATCATAAGAACATAAGAAGAGCCCAGCTGGATCAGGCCAAAGGCCCATCTAGTCCAGCTTCCTGCATCTCACAGCGGCCCACCAGATTCCTTCGTGCCGAGTCAGGCTACTGCGCCATCTTGCCAAGCACTGGCCAGGAGCCCCCCCCCCAGAATTTGGGGTGGGGGGTCTTTCCCCAGGAGACCTGACAGGGATAGAACCTGAGGTCTTCAGTGGGTGGGCCAACTGCTCTCCCTCCTGGGCTACAGCCCACACACACCCCTCAGACTGCAACAGCCCCCATCGGAGGCACCTTACTTTTTCTCTCCTGAACTTGGCCCCGACGGAAGCTGGAGGTAGAGGTAAAGCTTGGCGTGGTCTGAAAACTTCTGGACATCTTGCTGCACACCCCGAAGAGACATTTCACAGACATGGGGACAGAAAGAAGGCAGAATTAGGAACACCAGAAGAGCTTGCATGCTGGATCAGGCCAAAGGCCCAGCTAGTCCAGCTTCCTGCATCACATAGTGGCCCACCAGATGCCTCAGGGAGCCCCTAAGGCAACAGGATACCTGCATCCTGTGGCCACTTCCCTGCACCTGGCATTCAGACACAGCCCGCTTCTGGAAACAGGAGGGTGCACGAACCTTTTGTAGCTGTGATAAGCTATGCAGCAATTGCAAGCTATTACTAGACTCTGTTGCTACGCTGTTGCTATGCAGGCTGACCTCCAGTTCAGAAGAAGAAAGAGCACACTCTTTCCCCCCCCTCTCTGGGCACACCCAGAAAAGATAACGGGGCCCGCTTCGAGCTGACAGGCAAGTTGCATTCCAAACTAGTGAGAGAAAGCTAAAATGCTAAAAGCTAAGGCTTTTGCAAGAAGCAGCAAAAAGATGGGTTGGTTTTCAGGTAGAAAGTAAGAAAAACACCAACCAATTAGATGTTCTGTATACGTAGTAAACCTGCAATGAATATGCTAATGAATATGATACATGATAAGCAATAAAAGGATTACAAAGTGATTACTGCAGACCAAGCTTGTGTTCTTTGACTCCTTCATCTCTCTGTGAGATCCCTACACCTTTCATGGCTTGTAACGAGTGCGGGATGGACTTTTCCTCCTATCCATCAATCTGCCTCTTCAAGGCGTCTAGGACTTCAGGTGCCACCAAAACCTTCAGGTGCCACCCAAGTGGCAGGGAATTCCACATGCCAATTATACGCTAGTTAAAGAAACGTTTCCTTTTGTCCCTTCTGACTCTCCCAACACTCAATCTGAGTTGCCGTCCCCTGGTTTCTGGGGTTGTGCGAGAGGGAAAAGGACATCCCTCTATCTACTCTCTCCATCCCACGCATAATTTTATTCATCTCAATTCATGTTCAATTTTATTCATCAACAATTTATGTTCCCTCCCCGCCCAGCCCCTTCTTTCTAGACTAAAGATTCTTCCAGTCCTGTAGGGGATATTCTGAGAACGCTGCTCTGCCTTTTAATTCACTTATTTATCAAATGTACAGGCAAAATTACCCCCCCCCCCAGCCTAGTTTAGATGCACTTTCTGGAGATGCTCATCAGCTAATAAACAAAAAACTACCAATCATTTTAGATGGTAAGCCCTTTGGGGCAGGGGACTGGTCCTCTTCTTCTGAAATAAAGGAATAGCCTTTTTATGTTTGCCCAAGCTTCCATCTCACCTCCCCCCCCCCGCCTTGTCAAATTTGAGATTGTCTTTAAAAAGCCAAAGTACTGGACCCATTTGAGAACTGGGAACCCTTCACAGGCAGGACCCTAACCACTCACCAGAATGTAGTCAACTTTGGTCTGGACAGCCTTCCTATTTACAAAAAAAAGAGAGAGAGATTTTTATTTAGCATCAAAGATAGGCTGCCCCCATAAATGGAGGCTCTACTGTTATGGATAATAAGAATTTAAGAAAAATCTTGCTGGGTCAGGCCTGAGAGGGCCCCCCACTTAAAGCCTCCTGTTTCGACAGTGGCCAATCAGATGCCCTTGGAAAGCCCACAGTGAGCTCCCCGCCCCGCAGTCCCAGGGACACAGTGGTAGACTTCTTCCAAAGAGGGAGGCTCCACCGAAATGTCAACAGAGCTGCCCCTTACGTGATGGCGCCTTTCAGCTTCTGCAGCAAAGGGTTCTGCTCCGTGGCAGTGCCCTGGGCATCCATCTCCAGGGTGTCGCTCATGTCCTCCACAATTTTCGCGTACAGTCCGTTGTCGTCCGCCATGGCATCAGACTCCCTGCTCAATGAGAGACACCCATTCCAATTTTTTATACTTGCAGAAGAGCAGCGTCTAAAATGTGTCTAAAATGGAAGCAGTGACAGACTTTATTTTCCTGGGCTCCAAGGTCACCGCAGATGGTGACTGCAGCCATGAAATTAAAAGACATTTACTTCTAGGGAGAAAAGCTATGGTGAACCTAGACAACTTAATCAAAAGCTGAGACATCACCCTGCGAACAAAAGTTCGCCTAGTCAAAGCGACGGTTTTCCCAGTAGCAACGTATGGCTGTGAGAGCTGGACCATAAGAAAGGCAGAGCGCCGAAGAATAGATGCTTTCGAATTATGGTGCTGGAGAAGACTCTTGAGAGTCCCCTGGACTGCAAGGAGACCCAATCGGTCAATCCTCAAGGAAGTCCAGCCTGATTGCTCCCTGGAAGGACAAATCCTGAAGCTGAAGCTCCAAGACTTTGGCCACCTCCTGAGAAGAGAGGACTCTCTAGAAAAGACCCTCCTGCTGGGAAAGACGGAAGGCCAAAGGAGAAGGGGCGGCAGAGGAGGAGATGGTTAGACAGTGTCGCAGAAGCGATGAACATAAAGTTGGGCGAACTTTGGAAGCTAGTGGAGGACAGGGAGGCCTGGCGTGCTGCGGTCCAGGGGGTCGCGGAGAGTCGGGCACGACTTAGCGACTGAACAACAAGTGTCTAAAATGAACTTTGATTTTTTGCTGGTCGGAACTGGAACCCTGCAAGCGTACACACACACTCACGAAACTTTAATCAGCAGAGGTGGGAGAAAATTAGACTTAAAACAATGGTGGTGATTTCAAACCCATTTCAAAAGCAATGGAAGCTGCTTGGCTGGGCAGTGCCCCAACCAGCAGACTTAATGATGTGCGGGTTTCAGTATGCGTGGGGAGATGGGGACCGAGGGAAGTACTGTATTTCATTCATCCAATTCATTCAAATAGTATTTATAAACCGCTTTTCAACACAAAGTTCACAAAGCGGGTTACAGGCAAATAGTGAATGGCTAAATAAATAGTAAAGTTAAATGGTAATAGTAAAGTAATAGTAAATAGTAAAGTTAAATGGTAATAGTAAAGTAATAGTAAATAATAAAGTTAAATGGCTCCCTGTCCCAAAAGGGCTCACAATCTAAAAATATGCAAAACACCACCAGCAACAGCCACTAGAAAGACCCTGCACGGGGGGTGAAGAGGAACAACTTCTCTCCCCTTGCTAAGTATAAGAGGAACACCACTTGAAAAAGTGCCTTTTGCCCAGTTAGCAGGGGTAACAGTATTTCACTGTCTCTCTCCTGGATCTTTTTTCTTTTTTAAACAATTCTACCACTCCCTTGATACATTATTTTACGATAACTTAAAACAAATTTCAGAAGCAATGGAAGCTCCTTGGGGCAGGGAACTGTCCACCATTCCAGGCGCAGGAGTAAACAAACAAGCGGGCAACTTGCTGAAAAAAGAATCAGCATTCACACAAACACCCCCCCCCCCCGCTCCAACGACCACCAAACCCCTCTCTCTACACCCAAAACGATAAATATTAATGTCTTTTTTTTTTTTTTTAAGAATGTTTTGGCCGGAGTTGGACGTTTGTACCATTTAATGTTATTTAAAAAATCAACCATGCATTTAAAAAAAAAACCACTTGTCAATGAGCTGATTTCTTCCACTAGGTCAGCGTTTGCAAACATAGGTATATTTCAGAGGTTTATATTCCTCCTACCCTCAATAGTGCTCACGATGGCTAATAATATTAATGCAATAAATATAAATACACAAATCAATAATAATAATAATAATAATAATAATAATAATAATAATAATAATAATAA
>JAJKFI010012381.1:0-27313 GCA_029204185.1 Lerista edwardsae | reverse complement strand
TCTCTCTCTCTCTCTCTCTCTCTCTCTCTCTCTCTCTCTCTCTCTCTGTGGGTGTGGGTGTGGGTGTGAAAGAGAGACACAGAGACTAACGTAACTCTTCACATGCTCTAGAGCAGTGGTGTCATTCAAATGATTTAGGAACAGGAACTCACTTTTGATTGGTACTTGTCGGGAACCCGGAACCAGCCACGGAGCCCGTTAGGATCCGGAACGCCCGTTCTGGTCCGTTCCCCCCGAATGACATCACTGCCTTCGCCCCCCTAGGAATCCGGAGTCGCTCCCTTTAACCCTCTGAGTGCCGGCCAACCAAGAAGAAAAGCTCTTTGCAGAGGAATTGGGAGGGGGGAGGAGGGAGAGTGAAGTGGGCGGAGTCAGCCCTAATTTTAACTAGTGGAACTGAGTTCCCCCACGTTCCCCCTGCATGACATCACTGCTCTAGAGATCCCGTTGGGGTAGAGGTGCATTTAAGTGCACGGCATGCAGCCTGGCTCAGGAAGACTGCCCAGGTGAAAGCCACACACACCAGATTGTCTCCCTACACCGTGACAAGCTACTACGGCAGGGGAAAAATGGGGCCCTCCCTCCTGGCATCAGGGCGAACCCCGACTGCAGCCTGGTGCGCGAACTTTGGCCGGCAGATCCCAACCGCCCACTTGTGTACTGGGGCAACCGGTACAACCGCCCGCGTTCTGGGTGGCACCCAGCCTGGCACACATGCCAAGGTCAGATGCCGCTCTTGGCTTGGCAGTGCTGAAAGCTGCAAAGGTTTTTCTGCTCCGGATCTGATCTGCAGATTTCCCAGGCTGCCTCCCGTCCCCTGTGCCAGTTTTCCAGGCAGCCTCTTGTTGAGCCTTGGTGATAAACTGGGAAAACTCTCCCGGCTTGGGCCTCTGCAGATGATGCTCAGTGACACAGGAGCCACAAGAAAATGCTGAATGGCACAGGAGCCAACCAGGTTTGGGTCTCTCTGATCAGTTGGCAACCCTGCGCGCCAGATTCCACCCTTGCCGTGTCAGACGAAGGCTGTACGGGAAATTGACCCCACCCACTTAGCAGCTGCAAACTTTGGTAGGAAAATGTAGAAACCTCAAACCCAAAGCGGACATAAAGCAGCCCAGATGTGTCTTGTTGCCACAGTAGCCGCCTGGATTCTCCAGGGAAGCCACAAGCAGGGCTTCACTGCAATATAATAGGCTTCCCCAGTAGACTGTCTCTGGGACCCAGAATTCGGAAGCGCCTTGTGGCAAGGAGTTCCACGAGCTGAATTCTGCACGGTGTGGAGACGTGCTTACTTTTGTTTACCCTCCCCATCTGTTTCCATTGGGCTCCCCCAAGTGCTGGTATGATAGGAGGGGGGGGGAGACCCGTCTCTCTGCCTGCTTTCTCCGCTTTGCACACGGGCAGGTGTGAGCCGGCAGGTGCCCTCCGTGGCCTTCAACGCCCTTGTTTGTCCAAGACGTTGCGTGGAGCACGTTGCAGGGCAGGTGCCCTTGAGCAGGCCTGTCGCAAGCGTGTGAGATGCACAAAGATTGAGAGCCTCCTGCTGGGAAGGGCAGCCGCAGTGCGAAGCGAAGGCCTTGTGCTCCCAGATGTGGTTGTCCTTTGAAAGGCCGCCAAAGGGCCTTAGGTGTCCACCTGCCCTGCCTTGTCGGCTCCCTGTCTTGGTCTTTCCACCTCTCTGATCTGGGCTCGCAGGGCCAGCCGTGGAAATTGCGGGGTCCAATTGGAGCCCCCCCCTTTTTTTTGCAGGGGGCCAATCAGTTGGTCACAGCCTGCTTTTTGGTGGATCGCGAAACTGACTAGCTGAGAGCTGACAAGGGAACTGTATCAAGCCTTTTGGAAATAATAATAATAATAATAATAATAATAATAATAATAATAATAATACTACATGTATTTATATACCGCCTTTCTTAAGATCACTAGATTTCTCTAATGACTAACTCAAGGCGGTTTACATGGGCAGACTTTTATTCACAAACCCGAAGGTTTTTACGATTTGCAGAAACGTTCTATCTTTCAAGAACAACACTCATACAGATCTTTCTGTCTGGATTTAGCCTTCTTTCTTAGCCACCCTTCTGTCTGTCTTCTGCTGGCTGATAAGAGGCTTCCCTGCTCCCACCAGAGACGCAGCTGACTCTCAGCACACTCCTCCTCCCACGAGGCAGCTGGAACTCAGCTTTTAATCAGCCGCAGTTTGCAAGGTCTGCCGCTCACAGAGACTTCTGGCAGTCCAACCTTCAGCTCTTCAGCTGTTATCTTCGGGCAAACGGAGGCATTAACCCTCTCGGCTAAATCTTCTGGAAATGGAAACGGAGCAGCATGTGTTTACTCAAGAGCAGGCAAATGTGCCTTGGTCCACTTCAAAGGGCAGGCCAAGGAGACTGCGATGGAACCAATTGCAGGATGAGTGCAACAAACTCTCAAGAAGAAGTCCACCCCCAAGCTTACAAGGAAAATGCATTGAGCTCTAGAGAAAGTGAAATTTGAGCCACATATGTGCATTTACTCACAAGTAGGCAAAAGTGCCTTGGCTCTCATTGGAGACCAGGCAACGCAAGTGCCACCAGGATGGCCCCGATCCAAAGAATGAATGCGGAGCTCAACCAAACAGCAGGTGTTCCTCCCACCATTGCAAAAAGGATAAAAACAAAGTGAAACTTTTTTTCAGCCTCATGAAGCTAGGTGGGTCCTGTTGTTTTTTAAAAAGTGGGTCTAGTCCTGGTGCTAAACAGTTTGGGAATCGCGGGTTTAGGCTGCGGTCGCAGGCACACGTCCTGGGAGTCCACCCCATTGAGTGCAATGCGACTTACTTCTGAGTAAATACGTTTAGGATTTACGTTTTGGAGGCTAAAAAGAGCCTCCGTGCTCCTCTGCAGTCTACCTTGGAGTATAAGACACTGGGGGTGGTACAGGACAAGAGAAGATGCTTTTATGCTGCTTGATTTAAGGAGGATGCTGACGACTGTCGCTACCCCAGACACATCCGCAGCGACGTCATAGAACAGTGTGGTAGGATGTGGTCCCCTGCTTTCTGAGAATCTCTCGGCTTCCTTTTTTCTTCTCTTTCTAGTCCAGTGATTCTCAAACATAATCCATCAATAGCATTTCTATACCGCTTTTCAACACAAAGGTTCACCAAGCGGTTTACAGGCAAGAAATAATTCTAAAGTTAAATGGCTCCTTGTCCCAAAGGGCTCACAATCTTTAAAAATGCAGAACACCACCAGTCACAGCCACTAGAAAAAACCACTAGAAAAGCCACTATTATTGAGAAACATTTGGCATGACGGGTCCAAAATCAGTGATGTCATTCAGGGGGGACGGACCAGAACGGGTGTTCTGGATCCTAACGGGCTCCGTGGCTGGTTCCGGGTTCCCGACAAGTGCCAATCAGAAGTGAGTTCCTGTTCCTAAATCATTTGAATGACACCACTGTCCAAAATGCCAGCTGAGTGGGCATGAGTTCGTTGGCCAGCAAATGCCACACAGACCTTGAGCTGATGCCCCCCCGGCTGATGATGATGAGCTGTTTTGGGCTCGTGGTCTGTTCCCAAATTCTCCTGGTTGTTTCCCCTGGGAAAAGCTCCACAAGGACTCCCAGAGGCCAGGGGACACCCAGATGGGTTTTTAGGGCGGGCACCAGCCATTCCAAGTTGGGTCCCCAATCATTTCAATGTGCATTTTATTTTTAATATATTCAACTTGACGCTACCCTGGTATCCAACTGCATTTGGGGAAATGGTACAGATGCGTATTTTAAATAGGCTGCTGTGTCTATGCTTTGAATGGGGCTTACTCAATGGGGCTTACTCCAGGGTAAGTGTAGATAGGATTGAAACCTTCGGGATTTGGGGGAAATTTTTTTTTTGAACAGATCAGCAATTGTTTGGCAGGGCTGTAGCTAAATAAGTGCAGGGGGGTGCAATTGCACCAGGCAACAAGCTTTAGGAGGGCAACAAGTTGAGCTTGACACCAGTGGCCAAAATGGTGAGAACGTTGTCAAGTATGAATAATGCCATCATGTCAGATATCACTGGAAAGGCAATTCAATGTAGAATGCAATGAAACAAACCAGAGTGTGATATCTTTACTCTATCAAAAGTTATGGCCAAAAAACCAAGAAAATGGAAATAACACTGTGGTGTCACTCCCTGTTGTGAATGTCACTCCCAGGACACCATTTTGCCCTCTCCGCTGGGCTACACTTTTATTAGCTACAGCAGGATCACCTCTGCCCCTGCGCCTTGGGAGAAGTTGACTCCTTAGAGCACTTACTTTTTCAGTGCCCTGAACATGCCGATAGTAGAATAAAATTATTAAATCCTATTATTCGTTCCCTAAGACCGATGGAGTTGGCTGAGCTTTTGAAATCCTTTTTTGAACTTAAGGATCCTGTATTAATTACCCAATTGGCTCGGTTCTTAGCTCAGATAGTTAAAATTAACTCAACCCGTTTTGCTAAGAACGACCTAAGGTATACTTCTTCTGTTTTATAGATTGTAACTAAATTATCTAGCTTTGTATCTCCTTCATTAAACTTCTCTAAAATTACTATTTGTATTATCTTAATTATGTCCATTTACTTTCCTTTGTTGTAAATGCCAATAAAGGTTATTTGAACTTTGAACTTTGAGCTACACCAGTGCTGCTTGGGAGAGTTAGGAGGGTTCATCTTTATTTTAAATAAATTTGTTGAAAGTATACTTATTGTAAACTTGTAATTTTCTTACATAATTTAATTTGGTTCTATTGGGGGGAGTGTTATAAGGTTTCTTGCTTGATGATGTCACTTCCGGCCATGACATCACTTTCAGGTTAATGACATCACTTCTGGTGGGTCCCGACACATTCTATTAAAGTGGGTCCTGGTGCTGAAACATTTGAGAACAACTGTTCTAGTTCTCATGGTCCCAAAGGCACATGGCCAACTTTAACCCAATTGGATCAATTGCTCCCAACTGGGCCTTATGTCATTCCTGGGGGGGGGGGCAAAATGCTAAGTTTTGCAGAAGCTGAGCTTGACACAAGTGGCCAAAATGGTGAGAACATTGTCAAGTATGAATAATGCCATCACATCAGATATCCCTGGAAAGGTAATTCAATGTAGAATGCAATGAAACAAACCAGAGTGTGATATCTTTACTCTATCAAAAGTTATGGCCAAAAAACCAAGAAAATGGAAGTACAACTGTTGCATCACTTCCTGTTGTGATGTCACTCCCAGGACACCATTTTGCCCTCTCCGCTGGGTAAAGCTCCTGGGTAAATCGGCCTTCTCCCCCTTTCAGAGCTGCGAAGACTGAGAACTCAGTAGACCTGTTTAAAATAAATGATTTTTTTGGCATCGCTGGAACGTTCCCAGGGAGGGAGGCGTTTGTAAATCAAGAGGGAGGCTGTCCCAGATAGTCGGTGCCACTCCTGAGAAGGCCCCGTTTCTCACCGCCACCCTTCCTGGGCAACAGTGCTAGCAAAAGGGCCTTCTCCGATGACTTAGCCAAGGAAGTCTGCCACAGTGGCTGGTTCAAATGATCTCTTGCTAGCCAAGGGAGGGGAGGTGGAGGGAGGAGCGTTCTCCGGAAAAAAGCAGTTAACTGGTAGCTGATAAATGACCCTGCTTTGATGCCTTTGGCTCCTTCCAGGCTAGAGAAGAAACCGGGCTTGAAAGGACCTGCTTGGAATCTCAGGAATTTGGGGGAGAGGGAGGGAGGCTGGGGGCTGGATCTCGGCTCCCAGGAAGAGGTGTGAGGCGGGATGCGGGAGGGGGGTTGACCGAGAGGGCACTGGGTGAGAGGTGGCGCCACCACAAAGCGCATTCCTAGAGCGGGAATCCTTGCACAAGGCCGGGAGACTGAGCAGTACGGTGGCCCTTCCACCTGCGGGTCCAGCAACCACAAACTGGCACAACGGACCCCCTTTTGGGGGGCACAAAGTTTCTTTGGGGCCCCTTCCCGTTCCCCCTGGCGCCGAACTTCAGAGTACCGGTGGGCTCTCATTCCTACGCATTGCAACGTATAAAACTACGCGGGCTGACCCCAAATGTGAATGCCAGCCTTCACGAACTCTGCAAACCTTTTCTGAGATCCCAGGGAATTTGTGGCTCCCCTCCTTTGGATCGCAGGGCCCCCCTTTCACCCCGGACCCAGGTTCGAGGTACCCCCTGCACCCCCCCTTCTCAGGGGCCCTGGGGAGATTGGAAAATTTCCGGGCACACTCAGGCCCCCTTTTAACCCCAGGCTGTGGTACAATTTTACCCCCTGAACCCCCCTCTCAT
Organism: Lerista edwardsae; assembly: GCA_029204185.1. Classification (NCBI taxonomy): domain Eukaryota; kingdom Metazoa; phylum Chordata; class Lepidosauria; order Squamata; family Scincidae; genus Lerista; species Lerista edwardsae. The sequence continues at coordinate 21,036 of JAJKFI010012381.1, read as the reverse complement.
GAGCCCTGGGCCAAGATCCAAACTTTGATAAATGCAAACTGGAATTGTTTGCTTCTACTCCACCCCCCCCCCTGCCCCCTGCAGAGCCCGGAGGGAGAGAGGCCGCATTCCTGGCATAGCTGCACATTGTTTACATTTGAAGGCTCGCTCCAGTTTCCTCTCGATCTGATCTGTTGCATCTGACAGGAAAGCAAAGACCAAACCGAAAAAATAAAGAGCGCACAGGGGAGGCCAAGGGAATTGGGGGGGGGCACAAAGGGGGCCATGGGGAAGTCCACAGGGAGCAGGGGAACTAAATAATAGCACGTGGCATATTTTAATTTTATTTTTGACATTTGTAGCTCAGCCTTTCTCCCAAGAGCTCAGGGTGGCAGACGTGTTTCCATTTTATATACACAACAGCCCAGCGGGGTAGGACAGGCAATTAGCAGTTAGGAGCAATTAGCCAAGGCCACCCAGCAAGTAAGGCAATTCTAAAAGATTATGCCATGAAGGGCTGTCACAAGGAAGGAGGGACAAATTTGTGGTCACCTGCCTCTGACAACAGAACTGGGTCCGATGGGGACAAACTGCAAGAGAGGAGAGTCCGGCTGGACATCAGGAAGAATTGCTTGGGCGGTTTGACCGTGGAACAGCTTGCCACTGGAGGGAGGTGGTGGATTGCCCCTCACTGGAGACCTTCAAGCAGAGGCTCGACAGGCACCTGCTGGAGATGCTGTAGTATAGGGGGGATTTCCTGCTACAGGCGGGGGGGTGGTGGACTAGGTGACCTTGTGGGTCCCTTCCAATTCTACAACTGTTCTGGAAAAACAGGCAGCCTGCCAAGAGGCCCCCGCGCGGGGGGCCCGGGAGTGGAGTTGAGCCCCCCCCCATCTGCCACAAGAGGACTTGTGTTATGAAAACACACATGACATGCGATTGTTGTGGCAAGACAACTACGCTTGGAATTCTTGGTTGTGGTGTCACAATTTGGATGACAGGCGAACCTTTTTTTTTTCTTCCTGTTTTCAAAAAACCCAAGAATGGAGCTGAAACAGTCCCGCGTTCAGGAAGAGGAAGCAAGATGATTACAAGAGGAAATGCGTACTCTTGCTCAAAACCCCCAGACTTTCTGGATAATTGCAAGGTGGCTTTCGATGTCGCCCATTTCCAACAGGGGTCAAACAGATACCCTAAATGGAAAGTCCACAAGCGGGCAGGAAATCCCCAGCCCTCTCCTGGTTTTTGTCCCCAGCAGCTAGGATTCAGGGATAGACTCGTCCTAAACATGGAGGTTCTATTCCAGCCAAATTCTGGCCAACAGCCATTGAGAGACTCATCCTTTTCTGTGAATCTGTAATCCTCTTTTCGGAAGCCGCCATCTTCCTATGCCAGGTGTCAGCTTCCTGTACTGCCAGGTTTACAGGTGTGCCCTAGCGCCCACTGATTTGAGTTGTTGTTGTTGTTGTTGTTCAGTCGCCAAGTCGTCTTTTTTTTTTTTTTGCTTCTATCGTTATTTTTACTTGGTTGTTTATTTCTATTTCGTTCACAATCATCAAGGAATCCCAGTCTTCAGCTTGGGGCAGTGGTGTCATTCAAATGATTTAGGAACAGGAACTCACTTCTGATTGGCACTTGTCGGGAACCCGGAACCAGCCACGGAGCCCGTTAGGATCCGGAACGCCCATTCTGGTCCGTTCCCCCCGAATGACATCACTGCCTTCGCCCCCCCCAGGAATCCGGAGTCGCTCCCTTTAACCCTCTGAGTGCCGGCCAACCAAGAAGGAAAGCTCTTTGCAGGGGGAGGGGGGAGGAGGGAGAGGGAAGTGGGCGGAGCCAGCCCTAATTTTAACTAGTGGAACTGAGTTCCGCCGCGTTCCCCCTGCATGACATCACTGGCTTGGGGGCTCTCAGAGTCGTGCTGGTGACCAAGTCGGGAAAAGCCCCCCGTTTGCCCGTGGTCTTGGGCCGATGCTGCCGGTCAGAGCCTGCAGTGCTGCGCTGGCTGAAGTGATGGCGCGAGTGACTTGCACAGCCATGTGCAAGCACAAAGCCTTCCCTCCGGGGCACTTTCTACAGCGGTGCTTCCGTCGTGGGCAGGCAGGCGGGCGAGGCAGTCCCAGAACCCTCCACCGCTCGTCTGGTGTTTTGCGCTTGGCTCTCCGCCTCGATCAGCCCAGCATAGCGTGGGCAGCAGGCAAAGGAAACGGGCTGGGTGGAGAAGAGCAGAGCCGCCCCTGTTCTGTGCTGGATCCGCACCCTCTTCTCTAGCTTAGCTCGGCCCCGCCCGGCTCACGGACTTTTGACTTGAGCGTTGGGTTAAGGCAGAGACCGGGAAGATTCTGCCGCTGCGAGCCAACCGTGGGCCACAAACATGCTAGCCACGGGCATCGCTCACCAAAGTGTAGCCCGGTGCAGAGGGCAAAATGAGGAAGCCTCGGAATCATCACAAGCGGAAGTGACATCAGTTGTATTTTCATGCTTTGGGGTTTTTTGGGCCGCAACATTTACTGGAATGGAAAAACCACACTCCGCAATTTGTTGCACTACATTCTGCATCGAGTGGTATATGACATTGACTATATTATTCCGAAAGACCACGACGTTTACACGGCAGTTGTGTTTTCATTGTCTGGTTTTTCAGCCATAACGCTGGATAAAGGCATCACACTCTGGTTTGTTTCAGGGCGTTCTGCACTGAATTCCACATCGCAGGCCTGCCGGCCACGGTGGAAAACGAGATCCTGAAACGGGCTGATTTAGCATGTCCTGGTCTGTAGTTTCCTCCTTGGCCTCAAAACATCCGTTCTTGTAGTCCTGCTGTGCGGAAAGCCCTGCCCAGTTCATGAAGTGACGCAACTTCCCTGTGACTTTCCCGTGACTCGGGACATGCGCAGAGTCACTCTGACTCAATGCCTGGAGCCAGAAATCAACCACTGGGAGCGCTCAGTATCCGTGAGCTCAGCAGCTGGGGACTTGGGGAAGCTGAGCCTCAGAGATCTTGAGGACGGCTTCCGGAAGACACTTCCCGTTTGCCAACAAGCCCCTCCCACTGCAGACGTCACTATCTGCAGACTTCGGTATCCGCGGTGTGTGTGTGTGTGTGCTGGAACTCATTTCCTGTGGATACCAGGAATCAGTGATGTCATGCAGGGGGTATGCGGGGGCACGCGAGTACCAGTTCCTAGAATTACGGCTGGCCCCGCCCATTTGCCCGCCCACTCGTCGACTCCGCCCCCTGCAACGTTTGAATTTCCTGCACGTTTGAGTTGCCTGCAGTGAGCGGAGCCTTGCCTTGCCTTGCCACTGAAAAATGAGCTGCTCTGGGGTTTTGGAACTGTTGGGTCACTTTAACATGATGCCAGGCCTCCTTCACATGTTCTGGGGGTGCTGTGGAATACTGCTGCAACTGTTGGGTCAGTTTAAAATCGTCTGAGGCCTCAAAAAGGGCTTTTTTTCATGTCACTTCCTGCCACGACCTCACTTCCGGCTTATGGTGTCACTTCCGGTGGGCGGGTCCCGACACGTGCCAATCAAAAGTGAGTACCTGTTCTCAAATCATTTAGATGACGCCACTGCCAGGAATCCACTGTATTGTTGTCCTTTATTCTTCCCTGCCTGGCTGGATGGGGAGCGGAGCGGAGCGGAGCGGAGCCACCAATACCACGAGGCTGACAGGCGAATTCAGACTCCCCACATGTCAGAACACGCCTTCCCCTTCCCCGAACTCTGGGGCCTGGTGCATTCAGGTATGAACCCGTGCCAGGACCCGACGCTGGGCGGCTTGTTTACCTTGCCGCCAGCTGGGGCCGGCCAGCGCTGAGTCAGGCCTCTGGAATGTCTCTCGGTGAGGACAAAATGTTCCGAGCAGGCCAGGCCAGGCGTGGGCGGCCAGGGAAACGAAACTGCTCAGCGCTTTCCCAGTCAGAGGCTCGTCGGACCAGAGATCCGCCTTTCCCCGCAAACCGCACCGAGCCCATTCTGAGCCGAGCGTCTTTTCCACCGCGGCAACTGCCGTTTCCAAATTGGGAGAGGCCCGGGGGTCTCCCTGGGATTCCCTCCGGGTTCCTCAAATTCTCTGGTGCTTGTGACACCCCCCTCCCCAAGTCCATCCAGCAGCTTTCCGCCCCCTCCTAGAGTCGATAAAAGGATGTTCTTTTCCCTCTCTCAAAACACCAGAACCAGGGGGCATCCGCTAAAACTGAGGGCTGGGAGAGTTAAAACAGATAAAAGGAAGTACTTCTTTTACCCAGCGGGTAGTTAATCTGTGGAACTCTCTGCCACAGGAGGTGGTGATGGCATCTGGTCTAGATGCCTTTAAGAGGGGATTGGACAGATTTCTGGAGGAAAAGTCCATAGTGGGCTATAGGCCATGATGGGTTGGGCAACCTCCTTACTTTAGTAGTAGGCTACTTCAGAGTACTGGGTGCAAGGGAGTGGCAACAGGATCCAAGCATCTTGTTGTCTCCTGTCTCCCTGGGGCACCTGGTGGGCCACTGTAAGATACAGGAAGTTGGACTAGATGGGCCTTTGGCCTGATCCTGCGGGGTTCTTCCTATGTTGTTGTTCAGTGGCTAAGTCGTGTCCGACTCTCCGTGACCCCATGGACCACAGCATGCCAGGCCTCCCTGTCCTCCACCAGCTTCCTGAGTTTGCCCAATTTCATGTTCATCGCTTCGGTGACACTCTCTAACAATCTCATCCTCTGCCGCCCCCTTCTTTTGCCTTCCATCTTGCCCAGCAGGAGGGTCTTTTCCAAAGAGTCCTCTCTTCTCATCAGGTGGCCAAAGTACTGGAGCTTCAGCTTCAGGATTTGTCCTTCCAGGGAGCAATCAGGCTTGACTTCCTGGAGGATGGACCAATTGGATCTCCTTGCAGTCCAGGGGACTCTCAAGAGTCTTCTCCAACACCATAATTGGAAAGCATCTATTCTTCGGCGCTCCGCCTTCCTTATAGTCCAGCTCTCACAGCCATACTTTGCTACTGGGAAAACCATCGCTTTGACTAGGCGAACCTTGGTTGGCAGGGTGATGTCTCGGCTTTTTATTAACTTGTCTAGGTTCGCCATAGCTTCCCTCCCAATGTTCTTATGTCTGCCCTGCAAAACCTCAGCAATTCTTAAGCAGTGCGCCACGGCTTGAGCGCTTTCACAAGATCCTGGCTGGTGTTTCACAACACTCCATGCTTCTGAAACGTCAACAGAGGAAGTCTCCAGGGCAGCACAGCGATCGCGGCCTGTCCAGTCCCCACTTTTGGGTTTGTGGACAGAACTTCCTCAATATCTGTAACGGGTGTTGAGTTGAAAACCAGCCCATTTTGACTGTCTCAGAAGAAATTCAGTGGGTTTCTGGGAGACCCCCAGGGGAGAGACTTGGACTCAACAGACAGACAGACAGACAGACAGACAGACAGACACACACACAGCTCACATCCAGACTTCTTGTTATCTGCTGCAGCCCCTGAAATCTGCCATCCCCAACAGACTGCTTGCATTTTTCAAAAAAAAAAAAAAAAAATCTGAGCTGCTTCTCATCACTGCAGACGGTCTGCAAGTTGCACAATAGAGTAGTGCCACCTGGAGGTGGAAGGAGGCAATGCGCTCAGGACCAACCCAATGACTTTGAGTCAGGCTTTTGGTCCAACATTTCTCAAACTGTGGGTCAGGACTCACTTCGTGGATCTTTATTCCTGGTGGGTCCAGCAAAGTCTCTAATGAAAACGGGTGACGGAAAGATCAGCGAATGAATTGCCTCAAGCCCTGAAGGTTATTCAAAAATCAGACTGCTGTTCCTTGCCCTGCGAACAGCTCAGCTCCTGCAGTTTGCAAGCTGGTGTCAATAGAGGGAGCACAATGTTTGACCGTCCCTTTTTCTGGTGTTTTCTTCCCCCACCCCCCAAGTACATCCATGGCAGGTAGTAGGGGAAGACGGGTCACAACATTAAGCCCCCCTGAGGCTATTCATAAGGGCTGCCTCATTATGAGAAATGGATTGAGGGTGGGTTGGGTTGTGTGTTTTGCAAATTAATATTACTTGTAAAGAAAAAAATAATTTTGTAATGCTAGGTGGGTCCCAACGGAGCGTCATTTTAAAAAGCAGGCCCCAGCACTAGTGTGAGAACCACTGCATTAGTCCACTGTCAGGTCTGGCCTGCAGAAAGGGGGTGGGGTGGGGTGGAAGAAGAAGGCTGCTGAATTCTAGTCCCTTCTCTTGTGGTCGAGCAGGGAAGGCTCGCCAACCTTGTTCGTAAGAGGCACACATTTTAAGCCAATGCAGAAGAGTCTTGCCAAATATAATCAATTCCACTTAGGAAAAAAATTCTGTGTATGCGTTTATTCGATATTTCGGAATCAAACCTGCGGCTGGCGAAAGGCAGTGCTTGAAAGAGGGCGAGGAACGAGCCAGGATGCCCGGATCGGAAAAACAAACGGGACAGAGCAAAACGATGGCAGCCCATTCCCAGCCCGGACTCAGAAGGAAACCTCGTTGCGGGGTGGTGGGCATGTCAGATATTAGGGCCAAAGAGCTGTTCTTTGGGGCTGTGGCTGCATACGATTGTCTCTCAACACGGGAGTCGAAAGGGGCGGGATTCAACATTGCAAAACGGGCAGAATCGAAAGTGTTTCAAAACCTGAGTGGGGAACAATTGATCTCCTTGTGCCCCGCTAAAAGTGTTTATGGAGCGCCATCCCAACCTGAAGTTAGGCCAGCAACGTAAAGCACGTTTGGACCACTCTCTGGGTCAGGGAGGCTGGCGCATGTCTGTGTGCTGGCCTCTCCGCCTCCGAGCGGTCCAAATGCGCCTTATGGCGTCCCTTGTGCCGGCCAAACTTCGCTGGCCTAACTGTGCCTCGCCTAACTCCAGGTGAGGACTGCGCCCTTAATAGAAGGAGCAAAATGTTCCAGGAGCCACAGTCAGGGATAGAGGCAGAGATTTATGCCTCGCCTCTTTTGTCAGCGACAGCATCTTTCCAAACGCTTTTTTGCCCTCTCTATGGCTTTGCCTGTCGGCGGAGGGCTGGATCAGGGGCCCAAGGATACCACAATAGGTGGACGCAGGAGTCCAGGCTTAAGGTCAGGTGAGGCAGGGTACTTGTGCCACAGTCATACCTGTGAGTCTCTGGAGTTTGTGCGGGGAAAAAAGCCCATGCCACTTGCCTCCCCACAATTCAGAACACCTCCAGAAAGCAACTTCCAGTTCGCACCCACAAATTCTGATTTGATTGCAGGGGTGTTCTGGAGCAGGCCACAGGCCTCCTTGGGCCTCGACGCACCTCCAGGATACGGCCAGAAGTCGTGGGCGCAAATGGGAAGTCGCTTCCTGAAGGGGAGGCAGGTATGTCGTTTTTAAAATCTGCAGTGCCCAAATTCGCCGAAGCCAAGACTGCAGATGTGGGGGGTTAGCGGGGTCCCTTGTATGCCATCAACAGACAGGAGCAGGAAAAAAATCCCCTCTGAAACTCTGGGAGATTTTCAGCAAAAGAGCTGGGGGACAACAGGAGAGGAGCGAACTGTACAGAGAACCTAAATGCGGAGGCTTAACTGTGCAAGATGCCCAGGGTTGGGGGTGGAGAGGACAACGGGGAGCAGTCAAGCGAGCCCCTTACGTGGCGTGTTACGAGAACGTGCGATTAAATCAGCAGGACCGGCAAGTCTAGGACGCTCTGGACGAAAAAGCTTGGCTGGGCCAGCCGCGACAGCAGGAAGCAAACCCAGCATGGAACTCCAGGCGGGAACTGCGCGGCACCGAGAGTGGGGCACTATCGGCTCGGCGCCTGGGCCGCAGTCACTGAGGGGCCGGGGGTCTCCGCTGCCTGGCCCTGGCCCGCCCCCAACCGGCACAAGCGCACCGACGGGGCTCTCGAGCCGGAATCGCCCGGCTGGCCCGTGGAAGACGGTGGGGCCGCCTTGTGGAGGGACAGGTCGGTGGGCTGAGGGTCGGACTCCGGCGAGCTGCATCTCTCCCTCTTCCGAGAGTCCCTCGCGGCGGCACTTTGGCTGCTGCTCCCCGGTACCGGCATGCTGTGGCCAAACGGCGCCGCCTCCCAGGACGCACTTCCTGTTCCCGGTGAGCCACTTCCTGCCTCCACGATTTGCACGGCAGGCTTCCGGCCCTTGATGACGCTCACTTGGGAGGGGAGGACGCTTGCTTTGGCGGGGTCGTCCGCCCCGTGGCCGCTGACCAGGGACGGGCCCTCCCCGCCGGCATCCCTGGGAGGGCCCCCTCTTTCGCCCCCTACGCAGACCACTTCCGGCTCCGGGCTCTCCTCCGGCTGCGAGGAGGGGGAGGCCGCGTGGTCCCCGTAGCCCACAGTCACAACGATGATGTCGGACTCCTCCTTGATGCTGGGCACGCTCCCGTCGGCCACGGTCTTCTCCGGCTCGTCCGGCTTCTTCCGGGGTCTCCCCCGCTTCCTCTTCACTACCCCGGCCTCGGTGGAGACCTCGGCCGGCCGCTTGCTGGGAGCCTTCGCCTTCGGGGGCTCCTGGGGGGCCCGCCCAGCCTCGCAGCCGTTGACTCCTCCCCCGGCAGGGGCGCCCTTGGCCACGGCCGGAGTTTCGGCCACGGGGGGAACCGCCACGCTGGGGAGGATCATGTTGATGACGGGCACCGAGCCCGGGGGGCTGATCAGGCCACCGGGGCCGTTCACCACCGGCGCCAGGTTCAGGGGCAACGGCGAGGAGGCCGGGCCCACCGAGAGCGCCATCTTGACCGCGCTGCCCACAGGCGCCGCCGTGAGTTTGGGTGCCAAGACAGCGGGGGCCGGGTGCACGGCCGAGGCCCCCGCAGACACCAGCCCGGGCTGAAGGGGGCCGCGAGGCAGCAGGAAAGGCAGGCGGGCCACCAGCGCGTTGACTTGAGGGCTGTTGGCCTGCTTGGCAGGGGCGTCGCTGGGCTTCTTCCCCTCGCTCCGTGCGGGGGGCATGGGGGGCTTCGGGCTGGTCTCCTTTTTGGCCTGGAGGAAGAAAGGAAACGGCAGAAGAGAAACGAGCAGACGTTACCCGAGGGTTAAGCGTGGGATGGTTCAGCGGTTAGACTTTGAGATCCGGGTTCAGATCCCGGCTCAGCCACGAAGCTTCCTTGGGCTAGCCACGCTTAGCGTCGCCTACCTCACAGGGCCGTTGTGCAAGGGCACAAACGGAAGGGAGGCAGCACGAGCTTCTTGGAGGAAGGGCAGCACTGGAATGTGACACTTACGAACACAGCAAGCCACCCTCAACGCCAGTCAAGGACACACACAGGGTTAACAGGGCCCGGCTTTGCACAGGGCTCATAAACCGAACCACGTGAGACACGCACCCGTCCCCTTCGCACCCCAAGATAGCTTAGCAGAGAATCTAAGAAGTTCTGGATTCCTGCCCATCACTCTTAGCTCCTGGAATGAAGAACTCCGGGGTACTAGCTTAATTCGACTTACGGAACTCCCTGCCACATGATTTAATGAGGTCCACTAACTCCGGCGGCTATAATGGAGAAGAGACGGATTCAAGAGGAGGGGCCTCACTCGCTTTCCTGGCTGTCTCTTACCTGAGGCTGCGTTTTGGCTGCGTTCTCAGGAGTCTCCGTCTCGTTCTTCTTTGCACTCGGAGGCAGGCGTTTCTCCTTTTCTCCACCTTCTGCAACCAGGAACAGGTTTTGAATCAAGCGCTTTGTCTCAAAGTAAGAGGAAAGGGTCGAGCGAGGCGCACAACACAAATGAAAAGGAACCGGAGCCTTCCCAGAAGACCGAGGCCTTCCTGAACCTAACAGAAGCTTCTCAGACCCTCAAGTTTTTCTCATCCAGCTCCCCACACCCTACTAAATGCCTCTCTCAGTATCCATGGGGGAGTCTTTCCCAGACCCACTGCGGATATTGATAGCGGCGGATAATTAAATTTGCAGAGAGGCCCAGCTAGAGCCTCTCCAAAGCCTGCTGCCACTCCCTTGCACCTGGCATTCGGAGGTAAATCCTGAGGGAAACACAACTGGTGGCTAGTCAAGATTCTCCACAGCATTTCTCTTCAACAGCCACCAGAACCAGACGCTGCTCTTCAGACATGTACTCAGAGGAACAGCCCCGCTGGATCAGGCCAAGGCCCATCTAGTCCAGCTTCCTGTACCACACAGTGGCCCACCAGGTACCTCAGAGAGCACACGAGACAACAAGATGCCTGTATCCTGTGGCCACTCCCTTGTATTTGGCATTCTGAGGTAAATTTCTAAGGTAAAATTCTAAGGTAAATAAAGGAGAATTTGCTATCCTGTCTGTGGGGAAGGAAATACAATAATTTGCAATCCAATCTGGGCCTTCAGAACATAAGAAGAGCCCCACTGGATCAGGCCAAGGCCCACCTAGTTCCAGCTTCCTGTATCTCACAGTGGCCCACCAGGATCCTCAGGGAGCACCCGAGACCACAAGATTCCTGCTTCTTGCATCTGGCATTCTTGCATCTGTTGCCAGCCCTTGCAACTGGCATTCTGAGGTAACCTCCATCTAAAACCAGAAGGTTGCACACACCCATGCCAGCCTATAGCCCACAATGAACCTTCCTTCCAAGATGAGGAGGGAAAAAAAAGGAATTCTAAATGACAACTCCAAGAGCATCAGGAAATGATTCCATGATAAGTGCATAATCAGTGGCGTTTCTACAGGGATGGCAAAGCTCTAAGTCTTGCAAGAAGCCTGACCTTGCAGTGGAAATCACTCCTCTCCTGCACCGTGTCAGCCAATCCTCGCAGGGAACAGCAACATCTTGGCGTTGCTTACTGGCTACAGCAGCAAGGGAGAGGAGGGGTTTACATGGCAGGGTAAGGCTCCTTGCAACACTTAGAGCTCTGCCCTCCCTGTAGAAACGCCTCTGTGCATAATGTGTGTTCAAAGCTAGCCTTAAATAGTGCGATAAAGCAAAAAAAAAAAATTGGCAATTTATACATGGACTATTACAAAGAATATTAAAATGTGTGATCCCATTTAAACCTGAACTGTTCCTCCTAAACATTGTATCAGACATACAAGAAGAAAGTTAAGAAACACTTAATGTAGCGCTTTTTGAACTCTTGTGTTGAAAAGCGATATATAAATACGATTGATTGATTATTCACATTAATACAGCAGCGAGAGTTTTATATGCACAACTGTGGAAGAATGAAGAAGTGCCAAAAATAGAGATGTTGATAGGAAATATTTTATGAAGTCGCAGAAATGGATATGTTATTATATCAGAAAGAATGAAAGATGGAAATCCTGGAAAAACCAGTACATATTGGAAACCTTTTTATGAGTGGCTAGATAAGTAGTTATAAAAATTAAAGTTGGCATATACTGTATATTAAGATAGACATGTATGATGTAGAAATCAATGAAATGAAGATTGGTATATAAAGGAGACTATCATATTTTTAAAATAAGAGTTCGTATAAATGCTGAATATGCTGTAACAGATAAGAAAAAGATGTATAAATTTAAGGAAGGAGAAATTGCTATAACTCAACGTTAGATTGCCCAACGTGTCTAACCTTTGTACGCTACCATATTTATATCCCAAATCCTACCCTGATCCAGTAGAATAAATAAAATTGAATAAAAAAAATGCTAGCCCTAAATTCTAACTGACTGAAATATAAGGCCTCTGAACCCCCAATTCCTACCCCAAGGAAAGCAAGAACCCCCTCAGCAGAATTTCGGACAGAATTTCGGGAACCCTTTTAACGACAGACTCTGTTTCCGTGGGGCACAAATTCCAGGCGCCCAAAAGGCGCACGTGAAATGAGGTCCCCGCTCGCCCACCCACGAATGGTCCTTCCACGGAAACATTGGGTGCAATCTGCACTGGGTGAGGGCGATGTTGCAGAAAGGGGGGAAGCAGTGATGTCACGCAGGGGGTACGCGAGTACCGGTTTCTAGGATTACGGCTGGCCCCGCCCATTCGCCCGCCCACTCATTGACTCCGCCCCCTGCAACGTTTGAATTTCCTGCATGTTTGAGTTGCCTGCGTGTTCTCAGAGCCAGGCAGGCAGGCAGGCAGCGAGCGGAGCCATTCCTTGCCTTGCCACTGAAAAATGAGCTGCTCTGGGGTTTTAACTTGATGCCAGGCCTCCTTCACATGCTCTGGGGGTGCTGTGGAATACTGTTGCAACTGTTGGGTCAGTTTAAAATCATCTGAGGCCTCAAAAAGGGCTTTTTTCATGTCACTTCCTGCCACGACCTCACTTCCGGCTTATGACGTCACTTCCGGTGGGCGGGTCCCGACACGTGCCAATCAAAAGTGAGTACCTGTTCTTAAATCATTTAGATGACACCACTGGGGGGTGGTGGTGATTCAGGTACAAGACCCTCAGACGCTGTCTTTCTCTTGCACGATGCAATGTTTTTCCGTCTCGTGAACTTGATAATAGATTTGCCAAGACCATACAGTCAGTAAACTGTTCCTGCTCAACGGAGACACCAGAATCCCTTAAGCATATTCTATTATATTGTCCACTCTACAGAGATATTAGAAATAAATTTTTAATGCCTATATTGGGACATATCTCTGGCTTACCAGAAGATAAAAAGATTACTCTATTACTTTCGTCCCCGAATTTATCTATATTGTTCTCTGTTTCATCTTATCTTAGGGCTGTAATAGCTAGACGTGTTTCAGTAATTTCTAACCTAAACAATGGTGATGCCTAATGTATTAGTCTGTATTGTTTTGTGTTGTATGTTAACGGTTTGTGTTGTGAGATGCCAATAAAGGTAAATTGATTGATTGATTGATTGATTGATTGATTGACCGACCGACCACTGGGGGGGGCAGGGAGGGGGAGGGGACTCACCCGAGACCACCATGGCCATGACGAGGTCGGCGTGGGCCGACCGGGGGCTGATGATGTGCTGCTGGATGAGGAACTGCGCCACCTCCACGATGCTGCTGAAGGACCGCTTGAGGATCTTCTCGGCCCAGTCGCAGGTCAAGGCGCAGGCGGCTTCCATCACGTCGTCGTTGTAGGACTGGGCCAGGTCTGCGCGCTCCGGCTGCGGTGGGGGGGAAACGGTGGGGGAGACAGAGGTGAGAAGGCAGCCGGCACCCAATGCTGGGCCAGGGGAGCGCGTCTGGAACAGTGGGAGGACCCCAGCGCTGTAGCTGGGTGCTGCTGCCAGCCAGAGCCCAGCATCGAGGCCTACCAGGAGCAACAGCCTGACTCCGTACGGCAGTTTCCTAGCGTCGTGTGGTTTCTTTAGCGCCATCACACACACACACCCCCATGGGCAGAAGATTTAGTCGAGAGGGTTAATGCCTCCGTTTGCCTGAAGATAAGAGCTGAAGATCTGAAGGTCGCCAGTTTGGGACAGCCGGAAGTCCCTGTGAGCGGCAGACCTTGTTAATTGCGGCTGATTAACAGCTGAGCTTCGGCTGCCTTGTGTGAGGGGGAGTTGTGCTGAAGTTCAGCTGCTTCTCTGGTGGGAGCAGGGAAGCTGCTTATCAGCCAGCAGAAGACAAACGGGTGGCCAGAAAGAAGGACTAAATCCAGAAAGATCCATCTGTATGTGTGTAGTTCTTGGAAGATAGAACATTTCTGTAAGAATTGTGAAAACCTTCGGGTTTCTGAATAAAGTCTGCCTATGTAAACCGCCTTGAGTTATATAATAGTCATTAGAGAAATCTGGTGACCTAAGAAAGGTGGTATATAAATCCAAGTATTATTATTATTATTATTATTATTATTATTATTAATCTTCTTCAGCTAGGCCGAAACTACTTGAAGTTGATTATATTCTTACTAGAATCATGGGCGCCGCGAACACACATGCACACGCACGGAGTTAGCAAAGCTTCTGCGGCACTTACGGTCTCTGTTTCTTTAAGGTCCAGGCTGGGAAGGGGGTGCATGTTGACCACGGTCTTCCTCCGTATGCCGCTATAGCAATACGTTGGGGGCAGAGTTAAGGAGTTACTTCTTGGGAGGAAAGCTATGGTGAACCTAGATAGCTTAATCAAAAGCCGAGACATCACCCTGCCAACAGAGGTTCGCCTAGTCAAAGCTACGGTTTTCCCAGTGGCAATGTATGGCTGTGAGAGCTGGACCATAAGGAAGGCAGAGCGCTGAAGAATAGATGCTTTCGAGTTATGGTGCTGGAGAAGACTCTTGAGAGTCCCCTGGACGGCAAGGAGGTCCAATCGGTCAATCCTCCAGGAAGTCAAGCCTGATTGCTCCCTGGAAGGACAAATCCTGAAGCTGAAGCTCCAAGACTTTGGCCACCTGATGAGGACTCTTTAGAAAAGACCCTCCTGCTGGGAAAGATGGAAGGCCAAAGGAGAAGGGGGCAGCAGAGGATGAGATGGTTAGATAGTGTCACCAAAGCGACGAACATGAAGTTGGGCGAACTCTGGAAGCTGGTGGAGGACAGGGAGGCCTGGCGTGCTGCGGTCCAGGGGGTCGCGGAGAGTCGGACACGACTTAGCGACTGAACAACAACAACAGAGTTAAGGAGACCGTCCAACCACTGTGCGTAATGGAAAACGTGGAAGAACCTCTCGAGGAGGCAGAATATGGTGTCGACAGCGGCCCTTGGCTTAGGCAGGCACAGGGTTAACACCAGGGCAGTCGCAGGGATATAAGGAGTACCTGGAGGAGGTAAGTTGCAGTGGTGGAAGTTTGTGAATACGCTGGACTGACTTGCTGGTGTGACAAACTGACCAATGGACTGATTTGTTTACATTTCGGCGGGGGCTGAAGACCTTTTTATTCCAAAAAGCTTTTAACTGCTGACAGGTTGGCCAGCTGGTTATTATGATTCACGGGGTTTGTTTTTTTGTTTTTTTTAAACTGTTTTTAAATTGTTTGTGGTTTTTATTTTTTGCTATTGTTGTTTAATACTATTTTTAACTGTTTTTAATGTTAATTGTTATGTTGTATTTTTAATATATATTTTGTAATGCCGCCTTGGGTGCCTTCGGGCACAAAAGGCGGGGTAAAAATCGATTAATAAATAAATAAATAAATAATTTACTGGCTGACTGATGGACAAATGACTGGGGATTATTGGACTGACTGTTTGCTGGAGAGCGACTGCTCAGAAGCTGGAGGAGGAGACCTGCGGCCTACAGGCAATTACGGGGGGGGGGAGCTCTCTGGGGTCCAGCAGTTTGCACACACTGCTGGGGTTTGCTGTGTCCAGGTCAGGGGAACTAATTGGCTTGAGCAGGCCTAGCACTTGGGGGGCGGGGGAGAGAAGGTGTGGAACTGGGGCTTTGGCAAGACACCCTGTTGGTTCCTGATGTTCTAAAATCTAATGTGACTGTGTGCACAGAAGCTTTATTTATATTACTTTTCATGTCATACTTGCTGGTACCATCTGGGCTATGAAAAGGTGTACGTGTGTGTACGTGTGTGTGTGCTGGGGGGGGGGGGAGATGGGACGACGCACACAGGGAGGAGCTTGTCCTTACGAAATCTGACAAGATGCGTGCCCCCCTCTGGACCCAATCCATAGCTCGCGGGGCCTCCCCAGCCCCTGAACGCAAAAGGATATTTCGACTGCCCGCGACCTCCCAGTCTTCTCGCTTTGATGTTTGGGAAGATCTCGCGAATTATTTTGCCAAAGTTGGCTGCGCTCAGTGATCGGCTGCAGAGGTTATCGCAGTACTGCCTGCAGGCAAGACAGAAAAACGTCAGGCTTCAGAATCCTGCAGGGGGAGAAGGAGACGGCCTGTGCCTGAATCCTCCTCCCCCCCACCAATTCCAACCACCCCCAGGAACACAAACTCACTTGTAAGCATCGTATACATCCTGTTTGGGCAGGCAGGTGTCCGGATACTCCTCCAAGTGATTCCAGATCCACGTGCAGGCGTGCATGTGCTCAGCAGAGCTCAGAGGGGCAAGGTCCAGGCTGCGAGACCGAGAACTTTGTTACCAGGTTCCGAGTGCGAGCTCAGCGCACCTTGTTTCATGCATCTCTCTTTCCTCACCCTCCTGCACACTGTCAACTCTTTTCGAGCCGGGTGCTGGCACTGCACGTTCAAACCTACCCCATCGACCATGAGGACTAGAAACTTGAGTTGTTCTTTTTTAAAAATCAGTGATGCGTTCTCAAAACACTTAAAAAAAAAAGTTCTGTCCTCAATCTCACCCATGCACCACATTATTATTAATATTTACAAACTGCTTTTATATACCATTTTATTATCTAGAATATTTATATACGAACCTCTAACCTGACGGAGACCCTCATCTTGCATTCCTAAGGTATTGTGGAAGATTTGGGAAACCCACTCTGCACTTCCAACATGGTTCATTCCCATAATGTAGCGGTCCCCAAGCTTTTTAGCACCAGGGCCCACTTCTTAAAATGACACTCTATCAGGACCCACCTAGCTTTATGAGACCAGGAAAACCATTTTCCCCACTTAATCAGCCATTCAAAAGTCTGCTTTTATCCTTTTTACTAGGGTGCGGGGGGGGGGAACTGCCTTCTGGAGCATTTGTTGCATTCCACATCCGTTCTGGGGGCCTTGTGTTCCCCTTCACCTGGCCCTTGATAGGAGCCAAGGCCTACTCATGGGTAAAAACACACACGTGGCTCAGTTTTGCTTTCCACAGGGCTCAAAACATTTTCCTTGTCATGTTTGAAAGGACGGAACTTCCTTCTCATAAGAACATCAGAAGAGCCCCACTGAATCAGGCCAAAGGCCCATCTATTCCAGCTTCATAGCTCATGCATCCCACAGCGGTCCACCAGAAGCCAACCAAGGAATACACAAGACAACTAGATAGATTCATCTTGCCCCTTGCATTCTGAGGTAAATTCTGAGGTAAAAAAACCAGAATCATCTAAGAACATCAGAAGAGCCCCACTGGATCAGGCCAAAGGCCCATCTAGTCCAGCTTCCTGCATCTCACAGTGGCCCACCAGATGCCTCAGGGAGCACACAAGACCACAAGATGCCTGCATCCTGTGGCCACTCCCTTGTATCTGGCATTCTGAGGTAAAATTCTGAGGTAAATTAAACAGATTTGCTATCATAAGAACATAAGAAGAGCCCAGCTGGATCAGGCCAAAGGCCCATCTAGTCCAGCTTCCTGCATCTCACAGCGGCCCACCAGATTCCTTCGTGCCGAGTCAGGCTACTGCGCCATCTTGCCAAGCACTGGCCAGGAGCCCCCCCCCCAGAATTTGGGGTGGGGGGTCTTTCCCCAGGAGACCTGACAGGGATAGAACCTGAGGTCTTCAGTGGGTGGGCCAACTGCTCTCCCTCCTGGGCTACAGCCCACACACACCCCTCAGACTGCAACAGCCCCCATCGGAGGCACCTTACTTTTTCTCTCCTGAACTTGGCCCCGACGGAAGCTGGAGGTAGAGGTAAAGCTTGGCGTGGTCTGAAAACTTCTGGACATCTTGCTGCACACCCCGAAGAGACATTTCACAGACATGGGGACAGAAAGAAGGCAGAATTAGGAACACCAGAAGAGCTTGCATGCTGGATCAGGCCAAAGGCCCAGCTAGTCCAGCTTCCTGCATCACATAGTGGCCCACCAGATGCCTCAGGGAGCCCCTAAGGCAACAGGATACCTGCATCCTGTGGCCACTTCCCTGCACCTGGCATTCAGACACAGCCCGCTTCTGGAAACAGGAGGGTGCACGAACCTTTTGTAGCTGTGATAAGCTATGCAGCAATTGCAAGCTATTACTAGACTCTGTTGCTACGCTGTTGCTATGCAGGCTGACCTCCAGTTCAGAAGAAGAAAGAGCACACTCTTTCCCCCCCCTCTCTGGGCACACCCAGAAAAGATAACGGGGCCCGCTTCGAGCTGACAGGCAAGTTGCATTCCAAACTAGTGAGAGAAAGCTAAAATGCTAAAAGCTAAGGCTTTTGCAAGAAGCAGCAAAAAGATGGGTTGGTTTTCAGGTAGAAAGTAAGAAAAACACCAACCAATTAGATGTTCTGTATACGTAGTAAACCTGCAATGAATATGCTAATGAATATGATACATGATAAGCAATAAAAGGATTACAAAGTGATTACTGCAGACCAAGCTTGTGTTCTTTGACTCCTTCATCTCTCTGTGAGATCCCTACACCTTTCATGGCTTGTAACGAGTGCGGGATGGACTTTTCCTCCTATCCATCAATCTGCCTCTTCAAGGCGTCTAGGACTTCAGGTGCCACCAAAACCTTCAGGTGCCACCCAAGTGGCAGGGAATTCCACATGCCAATTATACGCTAGTTAAAGAAACGTTTCCTTTTGTCCCTTCTGACTCTCCCAACACTCAATCTGAGTTGCCGTCCCCTGGTTTCTGGGGTTGTGCGAGAGGGAAAAGGACATCCCTCTATCTACTCTCTCCATCCCACGCATAATTTTATTCATCTCAATTCATGTTCAATTTTATTCATCAACAATTTATGTTCCCTCCCCGCCCAGCCCCTTCTTTCTAGACTAAAGATTCTTCCAGTCCTGTAGGGGATATTCTGAGAACGCTGCTCTGCCTTTTAATTCACTTATTTATCAAATGTACAGGCAAAATTACCCCCCCCCCCAGCCTAGTTTAGATGCACTTTCTGGAGATGCTCATCAGCTAATAAACAAAAAACTACCAATCATTTTAGATGGTAAGCCCTTTGGGGCAGGGGACTGGTCCTCTTCTTCTGAAATAAAGGAATAGCCTTTTTATGTTTGCCCAAGCTTCCATCTCACCTCCCCCCCCCCGCCTTGTCAAATTTGAGATTGTCTTTAAAAAGCCAAAGTACTGGACCCATTTGAGAACTGGGAACCCTTCACAGGCAGGACCCTAACCACTCACCAGAATGTAGTCAACTTTGGTCTGGACAGCCTTCCTATTTACAAAAAAAAGAGAGAGAGATTTTTATTTAGCATCAAAGATAGGCTGCCCCCCATAAATGGAGGCTCTACTGTTATGGATAATAAGAATTTAAGAAAAATCTTGCTGGGTCAGGCCTGAGAGGGCCCCCCACTTAAAGCCTCCTGTTTCGACAGTGGCCAATCAGATGCCCTTGGAAAGCCCACAGTGAGCTCCCCGCCCCGCAGTCCCAGGGACACAGTGGTAGACTTCTTCCAAAGAGGGAGGCTCCACCGAAATGTCAACAGAGCTGCCCCTTACGTGATGGCGCCTTTCAGCTTCTGCAGCAAAGGGTTCTGCTCCGTGGCAGTGCCCTGGGCATCCATCTCCAGGGTGTCGCTCATGTCCTCCACAATTTTCGCGTACAGTCCGTTGTCGTCCGCCATGGCATCAGACTCCCTGCTCAATGAGAGACACCCATTCCAATTTTTTATACTTGCAGAAGAGCAGCGTCTAAAATGTGTCTAAAATGGAAGCAGTGACAGACTTTATTTTCCTGGGCTCCAAGGTCACCGCAGATGGTGACTGCAGCCATGAAATTAAAAGACATTTACTTCTAGGGAGAAAAGCTATGGTGAACCTAGACAACTTAATCAAAAGCTGAGACATCACCCTGCGAACAAAAGTTCGCCTAGTCAAAGCGACGGTTTTCCCAGTAGCAACGTATGGCTGTGAGAGCTGGACCATAAGAAAGGCAGAGCGCCGAAGAATAGATGCTTTCGAATTATGGTGCTGGAGAAGACTCTTGAGAGTCCCCTGGACTGCAAGGAGACCCAATCGGTCAATCCTCAAGGAAGTCCAGCCTGATTGCTCCCTGGAAGGACAAATCCTGAAGCTGAAGCTCCAAGACTTTGGCCACCTCCTGAGAAGAGAGGACTCTCTAGAAAAGACCCTCCTGCTGGGAAAGACGGAAGGCCAAAGGAGAAGGGGCGGCAGAGGAGGAGATGGTTAGACAGTGTCGCAGAAGCGATGAACATAAAGTTGGGCGAACTTTGGAAGCTAGTGGAGGACAGGGAGGCCTGGCGTGCTGCGGTCCAGGGGGTCGCGGAGAGTCGGGCACGACTTAGCGACTGAACAACAAGTGTCTAAAATGAACTTTGATTTTTTGCTGGTCGGAACTGGAACCCTGCAAGCGTACACACACACTCACGAAACTTTAATCAGCAGAGGTGGGAGAAAATTAGACTTAAAACAATGGTGGTGATTTCAAACCCATTTCAAAAGCAATGGAAGCTGCTTGGCTGGGCAGTGCCCCAACCAGCAGACTTAATGATGTGCGGGTTTCAGTATGCGTGGGGAGATGGGGACCGAGGGAAGTACTGTATTTCATTCATCCAATTCATTCAAATAGTATTTATAAACCGCTTTTCAACACAAAGTTCACAAAGCGGGTTACAGGCAAATAGTGAATGGCTAAATAAATAGTAAAGTTAAATGGTAATAGTAAAGTAATAGTAAATAGTAAAGTTAAATGGTAATAGTAAAGTAATAGTAAATAATAAAGTTAAATGGCTCCCTGTCCCAAAAGGGCTCACAATCTAAAAATATGCAAAACACCACCAGCAACAGCCACTAGAAAGACCCTGCACGGGGGGTGAAGAGGAACAACTTCTCTCCCCTTGCTAAGTATAAGAGGAACACCACTTGAAAAAGTGCCTTTTGCCCAGTTAGCAGGGGTAACAGTATTTCACTGTCTCTCTCCTGGATCTTTTTTCTTTTTTAAACAATTCTACCACTCCCTTGATACATTATTTTACGATAACTTAAAACAAATTTCAGAAGCAATGGAAGCTCCTTGGGGCAGGGAACTGTCCACCATTCCAGGCGCAGGAGTAAACAAACAAGCGGGCAACTTGCTGAAAAAAGAATCAGCATTCACACAAACACCCCCCCCCCCCGCTCCAACGACCACCAAACCCCTCTCTCTACACCCAAAACGATAAATATTAATGTCTTTTTTTTTTTTTTTAAGAATGTTTTGGCCGGAGTTGGACGTTTGTACCATTTAATGTTATTTAAAAAATCAACCATGCATTTAAAAAAAAAACCACTTGTCAATGAGCTGATTTCTTCCACTAGGTCAGCGTTTGCAAACATAGGTATATTTCAGAGGTTTATATTCCTCCTACCCTCAATAGTGCTCACGATGGCTAATAATATTAATGCAATAAATATAAATACACAAATCAATAATAATAATAATAATAATAATAATAATAATAATAATAATAATAATAA
>JAJKFI010012380.1:0-23233 GCA_029204185.1 Lerista edwardsae | reverse complement strand
GCTCCCCAGGAATCCTGACCCCAAACCCTTGAGGGTTTTTAAAGGGAATGGCCAGTATTTTTTTTAATCCAGCTCAGAAAAGGACAGGGAAAATCTCTGCCCACCATAAGGGCTAGAAACGTGCTTTGAGAATGAAATTATGCTCAGCTTGGTTCTGCTGATGTGCAGTCGGAGCCTGAACAGACGCGCTGTCTCCAAAGGAGTTAATATAAGAATACAAGAGCCCCTATGCTGGATCAGGCCAAAGGGGGCCCATCTAGTCCAGCTTCCTGGATCTCACAGCGGCCCACCAGGTGCCCCAGGGAGGCACGAGACAACAAGATGCCTGCATCCTGTGGCCACTCCCTTGCACCCGGTACTCTGAAGTAGCCTACTACTAATGTAAGGAGGTTACAACCCATCATTGCCTATAGCCCACGATGGACTTTCCTTCCAGAAATCCGTCCAATCCCCTCTTAAAGGCATCAAGACCAGATGTCATCACCACCTCCTGTGGCAAGGAGTTCCACAGATTAACTACCCGCTGGGTAAAAAAGTACTTCCTTTTATCTGTTTTAGCTCTCCCAACCCTCAGTTTTAGCGGATGCTCGTTTTGCTTTGGCTGGCAAACGGTGGCGCAGGTGGGAGAGTGCGGCTGGCCTGGGCTCTTTTTCCCCCTCGGGATTTCACAGCCACCAGAAGGGGAGCGGAGCTCTCTCCATGCATTTGCTTGCAGGGGAGGGGGCTGGGCTGGGGTCAGGGTGTGCCCAGCCCTGGCTGCCTCCTGGCTTGAGCTGCCCGCCTCGGATCCGGCTGGTTCGTAAAGGGATCCGGCCCTTCTCTGCGCCTCGGCCTGCGCACAGCTGCTTGCAGCGCTCTGTTCCAAAAGGAGAACGAAGCCGTCCAAACGCAGCGAGCCCCATTCCTTCCCGCTGAAATCATCGCTGTGGCTTTTCCTGTAACGAGAGGCCTCTCCAGGAAAGAATGGGGGGCCTTTTTCTGCAGCAAAAGGGGGGGGATGCGGCCAGGCCTCGCAGGGTGTCTCCCCCCCCAATATTTCACCCTCCCCATTAGTATTCCTTCACAATGCCTAGTGCTCCTGTTCAGTGGGGGGGGAAACAAAACAAAAGTTCTGCCAATTTACAGCCGCCTTCCCCCAACTTCGGAGGCACTTTTATTTCCTGAATTGCATTCCGGGCGACGGTTTGCTCCTTGCCGGTGATGCCCTCAAGTCGCAAGACCGCCAAGCCTCATGAGGAAGGGGTGGGTGTCTGGGGGAGGAGTTTTAAGCCCACAGCTCCAAGGTGGGCACTTGCCAGCTCCCCACCGCCCAGCTGGTCAGTGGTCATCCAAGTGCCACGGACGGCCTGGAGCCCACTGGCGGAGCCCACAACCAGGCGGGCAGGGCACTTCTCTCCTTGCCAGGGTGCGGGTGCACACTTCCAGGCGGCCCAGGCAGAAAAGTCTGGTGAGCAGAGGAGCCCCCCAGATCACAACGAACGCCCATCAGAGGCAGCCCAGGGGCTGGGCAGCCCTCCCGTCCTTGCTCCCACAGCTCCTCGTGTCCAGAAGGGCACCCCGTGGGGCAGTGCCGGCGAGAGGCCCGTCCCCCTGCTTTGAGCTGTCTTTGTACCACGCGGAGGATGCAGAGGGGACTGTGAGCCTTTGGACCACTTCAGGCAGAAGATTTAGCCGAGAGGGTTAATGCCTCCGTTTGCCCGAAGATAACACCTGAAGATCTCAAGGTCGTGAGCTCGGGACTGCCGGAAGTCTCTGCGAGCAGCAGACCTTGGAAACTGCGGCTGATTAAAAGCTGAGTTTCAGCTGCCTCGTGGGAGGAGGAGTGTGCTGAAATCAGCTGCATCTCTGGTGGCAGCAGGGAAGCCTCATCAGCCAGCAGATGACAGACGGGTGGCTAAAGAAAGAAGGCTAAATCCAGAAAGAAAGATCTGTAGGAGTGTTGTTCTTGGAAGATAGAACATTCTGTAAATTGTAAAAACCTTTACTTCGGGTTTGTGAGAAAGTCTGCCTATGTAAACCGCCTTGAGTTCAATCATTAGAGAAATCTAGTGATATTAAGAAAGGCGGTATATAAATAAATGTATTATTATTATTATTATTATTATTATTATTATTATTATTATTATTATTCTAGGCAGCACAAAGGGAGTTAGCATTGGTTAGCCCCCCCCAATCAAAGGCTGGGTTTTGTTTGTGCTGTGCCCGCTGGGGCTGGGGGGGGGTCCAAGCTCTTCCAGCTGTTGGCCGGTCAAGAGGAAGGAGTCTGGCCCTCTCGTGCTCTCCCCCCCCCACCTCCCTTCCAGAGACGCCCGACAAGGGGGTCAAAATGGCCCTGATCAGGGTAAAGAGGAAAAAAGCCATGAATGAGACTGAGCGAGGCTTAAAAGGAGGGGGGTGAGCAGACAGCCGGAGACCGCGTGCCTCGGACATGAACTCATGCTTGGGCCCTGGCCAGCGCCGAAAGAATAGCTCTCCTTCTTAAAAATCTGTTTTTCCAAGTATAATTGGCAGCCTGAATTGCTTGGGCTTTTAGCAAAGAATCTGAGCCATTTTCCTCCTCCCCGGAGCCCAGGGCCAACTTGAGATTGGCCAAACAGCTGTTGTGTTGTTGTGGCTCTGTGCGTGTTGTGCCCCTTGTCTCCTCTGCCTGGCTGGGCTGTCCATGTGAACTGGCATCCCTTCAACCGGGGGGTGGGGTGTCAACCTTGTCTCACACAGCGGGCCAAACAGGCATCCATAATGCCGGCTGAGGGCTGGAAGTGATGTCATTAAACAGGAAATGATGTCATTAATCAGGTCATGACCTGAAATAAGCACTTTTTTCCTGGCTTAGGAACTTATTCGCTGCGAATAATGACAGGAAATGAGAACGTGCAGATCTTGTTCGTATTTGCAAGTTCGGAGACAGCCCAAATATCATGGGGGGGGCACTCTTTTAGCAGTGACAGCGCAGCTCAGCAGCTGATGACCAGAAAGAGAGCTTCTGTGGCCCGCATCTGGGGGCCCCCGGGCCTGATATTTCACGCCCCCCCCCCGCCGCCACCTTGGGCTGCTTCTGGAACAACGTCCTTGCTCTCGGAAGATCTGCAGTCATAGAAAGCCGGTCTCCTGTCTTTACTTCCATGAGTGGTTTTTGGATTGATTTACTTCCTTCATACATTGACGTACCACCTGCTGCTTTTATTTTTATTATTATTAATTATTATTTATTGGATTTCTATCCCGCCTTTTTGCCCGAAGGCACCCAAGGCGGCATTACAACATGAAAATACAACATAAAATTTAACATTAAAAAGCAATTTAAAAACAATATTAAAACAATACAATAAAACAAAATTAAAACAAAACAATATAAAAAATACAAAATTTTATTTCATTTTAGTACACCCAGAAAAAGATCTCAATTTAAAAATGTTCTTAAAAGGTTTAAAATGTTTTTTTTTTAAATCGCATTCCCTATCTTATTTATTTATTTATTTATTTATTTATTATTAGATTTTTACCCCGCCTTTTGTGCCCAGAGGCACCCAAGGCGGCATTACAATATATATATTAAAAATACAGTATAACAATTAACATTAAAAACAGTTAAAAATAGTATTAAACAACAATAACAAGCGCCGCGAACGTCCTTTCTACGTACTTCCACTGGGCGTGGCAAAGGAGGGGGTCCTGGGTCTTGCTGCAGCCCAGAATTGACTTCTCGCCGTACCAGAGACTGTCCCACAACCCCCTTGTCTCAGGATCAGTGAATGGTGGAACTCCAGATAAAGCAGGCCTACTGTGGCCGCCTCTCTTCTTGGCTGCCCTTCCACGGTGATGCCTGTGTGCGCTGACGGTGAACTCTGCAGGGCTGTCTGTTTTGGGGGGCCGCTGTGGGAACAAGGTGCTGTCCTAGATGGATCCAGAAGGGATTGTTTTTGCCTGATCCAGCCCTCCAACGCACATACATACAAAAGGGATGTTCTTTTCCCTCTCTCCCAATACCAGAACCAGGGGACATCCACTGAAATGTTGGGAGAGTTGAAACAGATAAAAGGAAATACTTGTTTACCCAGTGGGTAATTAAGCTGTGGAACTCCTTGCCACATCAGGCCTAGGTGCCTTTAAAAGGGGATTGGACAGAGTTCTGGAGGAAAAGTCCATCGTGGGGTACAGGCCATGATGGGTTGTGCAACTGCCTTATGATAGTAGTAGGCTGCTTCAGAATGCCAGGTGCAAGGGAGTGGCCATAGGATGCAGGCATCTTGTTGTCTCCTGGGCTCCCTGGGGCACCTGGTGGGCCGCTGTGAGATACAGGAAGCTGGACTAGATGGGCCTTTGGCCTGATCCAGCAGGGCTCTTCTTATGTTCTTATACAAAAGATAAGTAGTATGTGATGTTGGGGTTTTCTGTTGGGTTTTCTTTCCCAGTTATATTTTTGAGCATCTCTGCACATTTTCCAAGGCAGATGTGTGAATCCTTCAGAGTTTTCTCCCATCTCTTGAGAACCAAGCGGATTTGAAACCATGGAGAGCTTTGAGTCCTTGCTAAATCAGCAGCCTTCTTTCAGCGAAAGCTCATCAAAACCGGGGACTGGAAGGAAAAAAAAAAACACTGTCTGGTTGTGGAGATTCCTGGAGGGGTTATTTAAGTGCTTTGCCCTCTCCCTTTGATGAGCACAGCAGGAATCTCACACAGATTCGACTTCTGTGATGCAAATCTCCATTCCCACAAATATTTCCGTCAGGGTGATGAGTCTTCCCAGGAGTCAAGGTCATGCGTCGTAAAGGGTGAAACCTCAAGCTCGTGGGTGGTGATGCATTTGGAAAGTTGTCTGAGGCTGCAGGCCTGTACTGACTAACCTGGGAGAAGGTCCCATTGAATTCAGTGGGGCTTGATTCTGAGTAAACGTGCATAGGATTGGGCTCCAAGCCTAACCCGGATGGGGTAAGACAAGCGTCATAGAGTCTGGGTGCTGAGCGTTTGGGACGAGACTGGGGGGGGGGTTGCTTTTGAGTAAGCCAGTACATCAATGTGTGGGTAAATAAGGAAGCTGGAGACGGTTTTGTCCGCAATTGACTAATGAGGGCCTTTTGATTTATTATCCAGCGCAGGGCAATGACTTTATTAGGGCCAAATCAAAAGTCACAAGGTGTCCAGGAACCAGGTTTTCAGCCTACAGGGTTCTTCATCAGGCTCGATCCGCTCTTTCCACCCAGCGTGCCACAAATGATCCACAGGTGTGCCTTGGGAGTTTGGGGGGGAGGATCATTGATTTGTAGGGCCTTTGGGGGATGTGAACCCCCCCTCCCCACCAGCAGCATGGTGTCCAAAAAGTGATGGTGTGCCTGGACAATCGTAGTGCTTTCTCAGCGCGCCGTCGCTGGGCTAGATGGGAGGCAACGGGCCAGGGGACCGTCCGCAGCTTTCAAAACCACAAGGTGGACTCCAGGAGGTTTTTACGCAGACGTGAATTGGTCTCTGAAGTGTATGAGCTGCTTTCACTCCAGAGTGAAACCCTGATGCCGTCGTGCCCGTGCACGATCAACTTGAGGGGTTACCATCAAGCTGAAATCAAACTGGGAGAATTGCCTGTTCGAACGAACGAACGAATTTTATCGTGCCAATGCACACAGTAGCTATTAAACCAGTTTCCAACTGGTTTACTCCGTCATTTGGGAAACAGAGCCCCTCAATAATGAGGGGGCTTCTTGACTCACCTTCGTTTCTGCTATTTCCGCATCTCTAGGATTATGCAAAGATCCTTGGGTAGCAATTTGCTCCTGGGCTATCCTTCTGGCTGGGCCTTTACAAAAGTCTACAACGGCTGCTAATTAACTTACTCAGGGCTAGTAACATGCTGGATGCTGTCTAGCATGCAGGGACAGTTATGTCATCTCTCCCAGAGCTCCGATTCTGCGGCAAATCTTAGCCTATTTCACTGGCCGGCCTCCCCTGCGAGGGGCCTCTGGGAGTTGTAGTTTAAGGAGGGAATTAGGCAGCTTTAACAGAAAATGCAGCAGCGTTTGGGGCTCTTCAGCCTAGAAAAAAGGCGCCTGAGGGGGGACATGATTGAGACATACAAAATAATGCACGGAAGGGACAGAGTTGATAGTGGGATGTTCTTTTCCCTCTCTCAAAGCACCAGAACCAGGGGGCATCCGCTAAAACTGAGGGTTGGGAGAGTTAAAACAGATAAAAGGACGTACTTTTTTTACCTAGCTGGTAGTTAATCTGTGGAACTCTCTGCCACAGGAGGTGGTGATGGCATCTGGTCTGGATGCCTTTAAGAGGGGATTGGACGGATTTCTGGAGGAAAGGTCCATCGTGGGCTGTAGGCAATGATGGATTGTGCAACCTCCTTACAACGGTGGTGGGCTACTGGTACCGGGTGCGAGGGAGTGGCAACCGGATGCAAGCATCTTGTTGTCTCATGCCTCCCTGGGGCACCTGGTGGGCTGCTGTGATACACAGGAAGCTGGACTAGATGGGCCTTTGGCCTGATCCAGCGGGGCTCTTCTTATGTTCTTATGTAAAATCTGCACACACTTCACACTACAACTTGTGTTTGTGGGGGAAGGGGAAATCATCTTGGTCAGTGCCCGTCTCCAGCACAGATGTGCATGAACAGGTGAGACAGAGGTGGAGAAACCCAACACAGAAGTGACCCCCCCTCCCCAGCCCAGGCCCCAGCTCCCGCAGCCATACAAAAGTTCCCTAATGATGGAGTCATTCTGGAAACTGTAAACACCGCAGCAGTCGTTGGCCGGGCAGCTCGGCTCTTGGACACAGCCGGTGTCCCTGGGGCGGTGGATGCTGCCGTAGCCTTTGATTGCTCGGCCCGTTCCCGGGGACCGTTTGGAACGGCTGCCCCCGCATCCCAAACGGGGCTTGCTGACTTCCTCTCGCAGGCCTCTCGGGAGCTCGGCACAAGCCCCAATTTCCTCGAATTTGCTATGAGACGGAGGGAGCATTTTCCCCAGAAGTGGGGGTGGGGTGGGGGAGAAAAGCCGCTCCGTTTAGCGCTCCGGCTTCCACCGCGCTCCGGGAATTGGGTCTCATTTCACAGAAGTGGAGCTGGCGGGGGTGGGGGGGGAGCTTATCATCCGGACCCAGAAGGAAAGCAGGCAAGGGCGAGATTGGCCCGTGCCCTGAACCCATCTGCTGCTGGAGAGGAGAGCCTGGGTTGGAAACACACGGAGCTTTCCTTCTGGGTCAGACCCACGGGGCTCGTGCGCCTGTAGCTGCAGCAGGACCCCCCAGTCCGGTCACGGGAGAGGGCGAGAGGCGTCCTTGCTGGCCCCTGAAACCTGCCCCTGCAAGCGGAGGTGGATCTACAGGGAGGGCAGAGCTCTAAGTGTTGCAAGGAGCCTGACCTTGTCATGTAAACCCCTCCTCTCCCTTGCCGCTGTAGCCAGTAAGCAACGCCAAGATGTTGCTGTTCCCTGTGAGGATTGGCTAAAACAGTGCTGGAGAGGAGTGATTTCCACGGCAAGGTCAGGCTTCTTGCAAGACTTAGAGCTTTGCCATCCCTGTAGAAACGCCACTGTGTGGGAACGAGGGTGCAAGGCTTGTTGGGGTCGTGGCCTGATCCAGCCAGGCTTTCCTGATGCACACACATCCAGAGGCGTTTCTACAGGGATGGCTAAGCTCTAAGTGTTGCAAGGAGCCGTACCCTGTCGTGCAAACCCCTCCTCTCCCTCGCTGCTGCAGCCAGTAAGCAACGCCAAGATGTTGCTGTTCCCTATGAGGATTGGCTACAACGGTGCAGGAGAGGAGTGATTTCCACTGCAAGGTCAGGCTTCTTGCAACACTTAGAGCTCTGCCCTCCCTTAGATCTGCCTCTGCCTGCAAGCCGGACTGCTTTGAGGGTGGAGCTTGCCCCAGTCCTGAGCGCTTGGACCGGAGGGGTCAGAAACCTTTCCGTTTCAAGGGGGCCGGGCGGTCAGCGGTGATGTCATCGCGTGCCTGTCGAACTCCCAGGCCGCTGAGAAACGGAGCTCTGCTTGGGAGGCAAACGGAGCCTTCCCCGTCCAGAGTGCGGCAAATTGGACGGGTGCCTTTGGCTGGTGGGCCTGATCCAGGCTGGAGGGCCGTAGGTGCCCCACCCCTGGTGCTGTGGTTCTGGTACCGGGTGCAAGGGAGTGGCAAGAGGATGCAAGCATCTTGTTGTCTCATGCCTCCCTGGGGGACCTGGTGGGCCGCTGTGAGATGCAGGAAGCTGGACTAGGTGGGCCTTTGGCCTGATCCAGCAGGGCTCTTCTTACGTTCTTATGGACTTATATGTTTCCCGCAATGAACTGGAGTGGCCTTTCTGAGTCGCCTTCCCCCACAAGGACACCAGCCCCTTGCCCAGCAGTTCCCGAACGTTTTCGACTGGCAGCTCCCTTGAGCTATAGGCCACGATCCCATACATCGTCTAGGGGCAGCGAGTCTTTTGCAAGGATTCTGCAGCTTCCGCGGGGAGACGCGGCTCACAGTTTGGGAGGAGCCCTGCTAAAGCCTTTCCTCTTAAGGAAGATGCTCTCTCGCGCTCTCTCTCCCACTTCTCCGCTAGCCCCCTCTGCTCCTTCCAGCACGCTCAGGGCTGCCTCTAGGGCGAGGGGTATGGCTTCCCAGTGTGGCTACTCCTGTCAGCTCAGTGCCCCAGCCTTGCCCGTGCAGGACAGCCACTCCTCACTGCCGCCGCATCCCAGATCTTCCGTGGGGAGACAGCCACGCGTTCCGGAAGCGAAGGCCCCGGGTTCGTTAACGGGCAGGAGAGCTTTATTTCCACAGGGTGCAAAGGAGGAAAAGCCCTTGTTTGCTCAGAAAGGGTAAACATTTACAACTTGAGAAGGGAGCCAGTTATAGCGCGTGGGCAGCACTATAAGTAGGATCAGCACACGAACACCTTGGGAGGGGCTCTGGAAATGATCTTCCTGCGCAACTCACAAAGCCAGGCTGGCCCAAGAAACTCTGTTATGGAAATTGCAGAGGATTAACCCCCCCCCCCAAATAGGGAATGGTATCAGCAGTGGCCCCTTGTCTGTCAGCCAGGGATTACAGGGTTAACCCCAGAGCCTTTTGCCTGCAGCTGGTTCACAGCTGCAGCCAGTTGGGGCTAACAAGGGCTCTGGGGGGGTCAAAGTGGCTCCTGGGAGGCACAGTGGGGTGGGGGTGGAGCCTTGGAGGGGGCGGAATTGTTTGGAGGGAGGAGTTTGACCAGTGTGGTGGGTGGACTGGATTGGGGGTAGGTCAGTGATGTCATGCAGGGGGTATGCGGGGGTACACGAGTACCGGTTCCTAGGATTACAGCTGGCCCCGCCCATTTGCCCGCCCACTCGTCGACTCCGCCCACTGCAACGTTTGAATTTCCTGCACGTTTGAGTTGCCTGCACGTTCTCAGAGCCAGGCAGGCAGGCAGGCAGTGAGCGGAGCCTTTCCTTTCCTTGCCACTGAAAAATGAGCTGCTCTGGGGTTTTAACCTGATGCCAGGCCTCCTTCACATGTTCCGGGGGTGCTGTGGAATCCTGTTGCAACTGTTGGGTCAGTTTAAAATCATCTGAGGCCTCAAAAAGGGCTTTTTTCATGTCACTTCCTGCCACGACCTCACTTCCGGCTTATGACGTCACTTCTGGTGGGAGGGTCCTGACATGTGCCAATCAAAAGTGAGTACCTGTTCCTAAATCATTTAGATGACACCACTGGGGTAGGTGGGGCGGTTGGGATTGCGACTGTGATTGTGATTGTGGTTGGAACTAAGGAGTTATTGTGGGGCTGCCACGTCCCTGGAGCCACCCACCTGGAGGAGGCCGGAGGGCTGGCATGGCTGAGCAGGGAAGCCGACTGCCTTTGCCTTTGCTTGCCGGTGGGCTTTTTAGTGGTGCCTTGTGTACAATGAAGGTGGTTTCTGAGGACAGAAGGGAAGCTACTTAGCCTCCTGCAGGCACAAGGTTGCAGAAAGGGAATTGGGCATCACAAATCGGTGCCGGGAGTGGGATCCAATCCCACAGCAGTTGGCTTCCCAGGAGAAGCACACCATTCTGGGTAAAGGAAAACACAGAGCTAAGTGTAGAACAAATGGTACCGGACATGGTGGCGCAGCGAGGTAATCCGCAGTTGCTGGGCTTTCGACCGCAAGGTTGGCAGTTCGAGACTGCGCGACGGAGTGAGCTCCCGTTGCCTGTCCCAGCTCCTGCCAACCTAGCAGTTCGAAAGCACCTAAAATGCAAGGAGATAAATAGGGACCACTTCAGTGGGAAGGGAACGGTGTTCCGTGCGCTACGGCGTAGAGTCATGCCGGCCACATGATCGGACAAAAACGCCGGCTCTACAGGCTTTGAAACGGAGATGAGCACCGCCCCCTACAGTCGGTCACGACTAGACCATTCCGGCGTGGGGAAACCTTTGCCTTTATCGGAGGTGGTGGGTTTCACCATGAAGGTAGCAAGCACCCCCCACCGCATTTTGGAATACATGGTCTACTTTCAGCATGGGCTGGACTTTAGTTCAGATGACGTGGTCTGTGGGGAGGGCTGTTAAGCAGGGTTTCCTTTTCCTGTGGGGGCTCAGTGTGTTTAGGGGGGGGGTCCTCAGGAGGCAAAAGCCTTGGAGGAGGAGAATACCAGGAAACATAAGTCTTAGGGAAGAGAGTCTGGTGTGTGAATCTGAGGCCCGAGCAAGTGCTAAAGAGGATGTTAAGGTGGCAGAAAGGCTTGACGACAGAGGCAGATCTACAGGGAGGGCAAAGCTCTAAGGGTTGCAAGGAGCCTTACCCTGTCATGTAAATCCCTCCTCTCCCTTGGTGCTGTAGCCAGTGAGCAACACCAAGATGTTGCTCTTCAGTCTAGAAAAAAGGCGCCTGAGGGGGGACATGATCGAGACATACAAAATTATGCACGGGAGGGACAGAGTCGATAGAGGGATGTTCTTTTCCCTCTCTCAGAACACCAGAACCAGGGGGCGTCTGCTCAAACGGAGGGTTGGGAGAGTTAAAGCAGATAAAAGGAAGTACTTTTTTACCCAGCGGGTAGTTAATCTGTGGAACTCTCTGCCACAGGAGGTGGTGATGGCATCTGGTCTGGATGCCTTTAAGAGGGGACTGGATGGATTTCTGGAGGAAAGGTCCATCGTGGGCTGTAGGCTATGATGGATTGTGCAACCTCCTTGCAAAGGTGGAGGGCTATACTACTTCAGAGTACCGGGTGCAAGGGAGTGGCAACAGGATGCAGGCATCTTGTTGTCTCGTGCCTCCCTGGGGCACCTGGTGGGCCACTGTGAGATCCAGGAAGCTGGACTAGATGGGCCTTTGGCCTGATCCAGCATAAGGGCTCTTCTTATGTTCTTACGTTGCTGTTCCCTGTGAGGATTGGCTAGAATGGTGCAGGAGAGGAGTGATTTCCACTGCAAGGTGAGGCTTCTTGCAAGACTTAGAGCTCTGCCCTCCCTTAGATCTGCCTCTGGGTGCTGTCAGGGCACCCGGCTGACTTGAAGTCTCAGCCAGCGACACAGGGACAGGGCAGAGGGGAGCGACCGAGGGGCTGAGGAAACGGTGGCGGCATCTGAGGGAGGGGTGGGGATCGGGATTGGGCCAGATGGCCCTGCGATAATCAACATCCAGCACCCTCAATAAGCCCAGCATCCCCAATGAGATCATCCACGCCCTGCAGCCTGGGAAGCAATTTGCGGCCCACCTGCATTACAAAGCGGGCTGGAAGAAACCGAGGGAGGTGGGCAGCCTGGCTGGTGTGGAGGTTTGTGCAGACATTCCACCAAGGCCAGGATGGCAGGACGGGCACCGAGACTGTTCAGGCCATCTCCATGTCCAGTGGGCAGTTGCAAGGGGTAGCGGGTAGAGCAATGACGATGGATAAACGAGGCTCGCCAGCAGGAGCCCTGGCAGCTTCCTCATGAACCTGAGGGCAGTGGCTTGGGGCTGGGACGAGGAGGGGTTCCTATTCATGCAAACCATTTGAACAAGCGTCTGGGTAACTTGAAGCTCCAACACTTTGGCCACCTCCTGAGAAGAGAGGACTCTTTAGAAAAGACCCTCCTGCTGGGGAAGATGGAAGGCAAAAGGAGGAGGGGGCGGCAGAGGAGGAGATGGTTAGAGAGTGTCACCGAAGCGATGAGCATGAAATTGGGCAACTTCCGGAAGCTGGTGGAGGACAGGGAGGCCTGGCGTGCTGCGGTCCAGGGGGTCGCGGAGAGTCGGGCACGACTTGGCGACTGAACAACAATGGGTAACCTGGCATCTGGAGGAATGGGGGTGGAGAGCTTGGGCCATTTCCCTTCCGGAACGGGGCTTGGCAGGATGAGCAAAACGGGCCATGCGCGCGGAGGGAGATTTGAGAGAGGCTCCCCAAGGAATGAAAGGGGCGGACCTCAGAGGTTTGGGGATGCCCTAGAAAGAATGGGTGGGTGCTGGCAGAGCCAGCCTACCTGCAAGGTATAGCCTGGCCCCTGGACGTGACTGCGTGGCCCTTGGGATTGACGCTGCCCTGCGCCGGGCTTGCCCGGGTCCACCGATGGGCAGGGTATTGGATTTGGGCAGCCCCCATCAGTGAATGAGCCACAGCCACAGGGTGAGGCTGGACGGATCCCTTTCAGAAATGTGTTTCCTGGCTGTGGAACGGGGGGGGGGGCTGGCCAGAAACGTCTCCGACTGGGCCCCGCAGCCCTGGCCCAGCTCAGCAGAGCCTCCATATCCCGAGCCAGTCAGTCCGGATGTGAGCTCCGTTCGGCCAGGCATCTGAGCATGCACAGAAGGCCAGGCCCTGCCTCCCTGCGAGAGGCTTCTCGGTCTGGCTCTGCTCCCTCCTCCGCCCTCCGCCTGCCAGAAGGAGGCTAAGTAAAAGTAATCCTGAGAGGGCGCCAGGAAGCAGGGATGGGAGTGAGCCTCCGAGCAGAATGCAGGACAAAGAGCCGCTTTCGGAGCGCCGGCTGCAGCCAGAGTGCGTCTGGCAAGGGGGCCGGGAGGGAGCGAAGCCACCTGCTCCCTGGCCAGCCTTCTGCCCCACAGCTGCCTCGAGCAGGCAGCAGCTGCTCCTTTTGTCTGCCCCGGTTTGCCAGGGGGCCCCCCCACCCCAGAGTGAAAGGCAGCCCAGCAAAGGCGGAGAGCGAGAGAGGCGTGCCCTGCCCCAGAGTCGGCCGACACCGCGGACGTCTCCTGCCCGCAATCAGGGAGGCCCAAAGGCCCACCTAGTCTAGCTTCCTGGTGGCATCACCAAAATTACTTTTGGGGAGGGGGGGCGGCGGCTGTCGGCTGGGTTTGATCCTTCGGGACCGCCCTGCAGAGCAGAATGCTTTGCTCGCTAAGAAGACACAATGCAAACGTTAAGCGCTACGATTCCCCTTCTGTAAACTGTCAATCATGGGGTCTTTCCCTCCTGGAGAGCGCACACAAGGAAAGAGTCGACAACGTGCTTTGGGTCACGACCCGTTGCAACCGAAAACGGCTCCAAGGGGAACAGCTGAGAGGCTGCCTGCCACGATGCCAGTGGGCACCAGGACCCACTTTTTAAAATGACACAATCGGGTCCCACCGAGTTTTACGAGACGTAAAAAGTGATCCGGAAAGAATATTCCTAGGTATTAATTGATGAGAAATGTTTTGTTTATTGCAAAAAAAAACCTCAATCCATTTCTAGTAATGAGGCAGCCCGCCCGCAAGGCTTGACCCAGCCTTGCCCCAGTTCCAGTCATTGATGGGCTTGGAAATAAGCACACCTGAAAAAAGACGCTCAAATGTATATCAATCAATCAATCAGTCAATCAAGGTACTTATATACCGCTTTACAACGCGAAGTTCACAAAGCGGTTTACAGGCAAATAGTAATAATAATAAAGTTAAATGGCTCCCTGTCCCAAAAGGGCTCACAATCTAAAAAAAAAAAAGGCAGACCGCCAGCAACAGCCACTAGAAAGACTGCGCAGGGGTGAAGAGGGACAGTTACTCTCCCCCTGCTAAATATAAGAGGAGCAGCACCTGAAAAAGTGCCTCTTGTCCAGTTAGCAGGGGTCAATATCTATCAGTTAGCAGGGGTCAATATATATCTCCCTATATTTATATAAGCTTGCAAACTGCAGGAGCTCAACTCTTTGCGGGGCAATTAGCTGCTGTCTGGTTTTTGAGCAGCCTCCGGGCTTGAGGCAATTAGTTATCCAATCTTTCCATCCCCCGTGTTTCTGTGGGAAGCTGTGGGACCCACCAGAAATTGGGGCCCGGCCCACAGTTTGAGAAATGCTGCATTATGTGACGGTACCCGCATCCCCCAGTTATCAGAGATGCAGTCAGATGGACATCTTGCGATGGCTCCTTCCTTGTGGGACCTTATCCTGCAGGAAGCGCCCTACAAGCTGTCCCTTCTTGTAATAGCAAACTTTTGAAGACCCACATACGACAGAGATGTACAGCGTTGAGGGACTTCTGCAGAAAACGGAGATAATTTTGACCCCGTCCCTCAGAATGCTACAACTCTGATCATCCCATGCAATAGACTGGCTGTAGATTTCCAAGGGTCGTGGTGGCGCAGCGGGTTAAACCGCTGCTGCTGGGCTTTCCGACTGCAAGGTTGGGAGTTCAAGACTGCACAACCGAGTGAGCTCCCGTTGCTTGTCCCAGCGCCTGCCAACCTAGCAGTTCGAAAGCATCTAAATAAATGCAAGTAGATAAATAGGGACTGCTTTGGTGGGAAGGGAACGGTGTTCCGTGCGCTACGGCGTAGAGTCATGCCGGCCACATGACCACGGAAGCTTGTCCTCGGACAAAACGCCGGCTCTACAGGCTTTGAAACGGAGATGAGCACCGCCCCCTACAGTCGGTCACGACTAGACCATTCGGTCGTGGGGAAACCTTTACCTTTTAGATTTCCAAAGAGGGGAGAAAAAATGCTTGTGAGCATGATGCATGTGTTCATATGGTGACAGGCTCTGGTTTGGAGGGCTTTGAAAGGGAATTTGAAAAAGGCACAATGGGGTGGGGAGGAGAGGTTATGAACAGAACCTCCCTGTTCAGAGGCAGTCAATCTGAATGTCAGTTCCCAAGGAACTTCCTTTCCCTCCCCACATCGATGCTACTGGCCTTTGCACACGTCTCTTTCCTGTTTTCCCCACCAACACAGGCTCTTCTCTCCACCGACTTGTGATCTTTTGCAGCGATTTGAGTCATCGGTGGGTGTCCTGTCACCACAAAAATCCGTGGGTTCTTCCAGTGTGGGCCTGGCAAAAGTCCCCCCGTTCTTTGGGTCGGATGACTCATTCCGATGCAGAGCAGAGAATTTCCACCGGGTGCAAAATATTTGGGGCTGCTGTAGCCAAGGGCAGGAAGGGGGAAGTCCCATTTTTAAAACTGCGTATTTGAGACTTTCAGTCTTATTTCAGGGCGCTGTGGTTGGTTGGTGTTCTTGTTCCCTTTTGAGCGCATGCCTGCATCGCAATGTTCCCAACTTGTACCCCAGGATTTTGGTCTGGCCTTGAATCCACTCCCCGCACTGCTTTTAGGCCATAGTCACACAGCCATAGTCACACAGAAGCTTTGTTGACCGCAGAGGGCAATGCGCAGTGCATGAATTCAATGCGCAATGCACAGAGCAGCATTGCGGGAGGCTGGTTCCATGCACAGATCTCCCCTGCGCACAGCCAGAGCCTCTGAGAAAATTTTTATCAGGGGGTACAAAGTTGCTTCTGGGCCCTTTCCCTTCTTCTTTGATCATAATTCCATGCGATCCTCGGATCATCATTTCTATGAATTACAAAGTATAAAAGCTGTGTAGATTTATACCAAATGGGAACGCTGGTTTTCACACAATCTATGCAAACATTTTCTGAGCTCTCAGGACTTTTATGGCTCCCCTTCTTTGGCTACAAGGTCCACTTTTTGACCCTAGGTCCAGATACAGTGTTGCACACACACACACACACACACACACACACACACACACACACACACACGCCCTAGTGAGGTCAGAAAATACAAGATCCCTAGAAATTTTCAGCCCCCTCCGTTGGCTCCTGGCCCCCCTTTATGACCCTGGGCCCAGGTAAAATGGGGGGGGGTGCCACAAATGTCTGGGCCCCAAGAGCCAAGTGACCTTGGTACTCCACTGTTATGGAGAAACGGGGACCGTATGAAACAATGGTCTGTATTTACAGAAATGCAAGAACGGGGGGGCGTCTCAGCGTGATCTGGTACAGTTCCAACCAGTTCTGCAAGAGGAGGGCCTTGTTTCTTAACCAACGTCCACCAAAAGGTGTTCTCTGCCCCAATGAGCTTACAATCTTAATTTATTCCAACAGCTGGGCAGGAGAGAGACGTCTAGGCATGTGCACAGGGTGACAAGGAGACAGTAGGCGAGGAGCCACTCTGAGGCTGTTGATTAATATGTTTGGCAACGGAGACAACAGAACAGGTCGTTCTGGCCAGAGCTTTCCTTCCTGTCTGGGGCTAGTGCTGTAGTGGCCACTGCCATTTCTGTCCGTCCCCTTGGCAACTTGCAGGAAGGGGTGTGTGTGTGTGTGTGTGTGTGTGTGTGTGTGTGTGTGTGTGTGTGTTTGCAGCTCACACAACTGTGCTCCAAGGCTGTTTTTGCTGGGCTTAACGCAAGACCCTTAATGTCACCGCCAGAGGTTCTGGCAGGAGGTGGTGAGAAGGACCCCTGAGAGCCTCAGGATGCCCAGCTTGAAGGCAGCTGCTGCTGGGTTGGCCGAACTGCAGGTGTTACAGGACGGCATTTTCTGCTGCCAGACTGAGGCTTGGCTTGTGGCTTCCGGGAAACTTTGCACTCCTCCCCTTTCCCCGAAATGCTTTTTATAAACTAGCAGTTGCTGGGCAGGGCAAGGCAGGGGTGTGTGTGTGTGTGTGTCCTGGGTTAGGGCCGGCTTTCAGCCAATTGGACCCCGTGCCTAAGGGGGCCCTGCTCTGGGGGAATCTAGTCTTGAATGCACCCTGCTTAGATCCATTTGCATGGGAGGGAGGGAGTCCATAGAGTTCTTTTCCCTCTCTCACAACACCAGAACTAGGGGACAGCCACTAAAATTGAGTGTCAGGGAGAGTGAGAACAGATAAAAGGAAATACTTTTTTTTTTTTTTTTACCCAGTGAGCAATTAACCTGTGAAACTCCTTGCCACAGGAGGTGGTGATTGCATCTTGCCTAGGTGCCTTTAATTGGGGACTGGACAGATTTCTGGAGGAAAAGTCCATCGTGGGCTACAGGCCATGATGGGTGGTGCAACCTCCTTACATTGGTAGTAGTGTACTTCCGAATGCCAGGTGCAAGGGATGCAGGCATCTTGTGTTCTTGTTTGCGCCCTGAGGCACCTGGTGGGCCACTGTGAGATGCAGGAAGCTGGACTGGATGGACCTTTGGCCTGATCCAGCACAGGGGCTCTTCTGAGGTTCTTACGTCCTTATTTGGTCCACTAACTCCCATGCACTTTTAAAGCAGATTTCTTTCCATTCTGCCGTAAGAGATATATAAAGTCTACAGTAAATGGTATTCCTCTCTGAGATTCTGCCAACCTTGGCTGTGAACCTGGGGCTTGCAAACTATGTTTCCAATTGGCCCCTTAAGGCTGGCCCTGTCCTAACCAGACCAATCAAGAGGATGCAGCCCCAGTTTTGTCATAGAACCTCCCTCAGACCGACCAATCCTTGTCTGTGGAGCCTCAAACTTTGCACCAGGGCATAGCTAAAGAAGTGCAGGGGGTGCAATTGCACCGGGCAACAAGCTTTAGGGGGGCAACAAGCTGAGCTTGAGCCCAGTGGCCAAAATTATGAAAACCTTGGTAAGTATGGTTCTACATCAGTGGTTCCCAAAGTGTGGGTCGCACTCACTAGTGCAAAAAGGCGGGATATAAATCCAATTAATAATAATTAATAATAATAATAGTGGGACATGACTCATGAGCCAACTTCAGGTGGGTCACAAAGCACCTAGAGCAGCCATATTGAAAATCTGGGAAGATGGGATGCTGGAAAGGGGGAGGGCTGTGTGGTTGCCTTGCATACCTGAGTCACTTTGCTATTGGGAAATGGCTGAGAAATCACCCAACTGATGGCTGCCTTCTCAGGAAAGCAGCAGGCTCTGGCATCACAATGACGGCATTTCTGGCCATGACATCACTTCCGGTGGGTCCCAGGGAGATTGTCGTTCTAAAGAGTGGGTCCCGGTGCTAAAAGGTTTGAGAACCACTGCGATATATCATTGGAAAGGTGACTTAATGCAGAATGTAGTGAAACTAACCTCATTCTAATATCTGTATTCTATCAAACGTTATGGCCAATTAACCAGAAAACGTTATAAAAATTTTCTTAAACTTGATTTTGTCGTGGAGGAAGGGCTACAAAACCTTCTTTGTGTAGCAGATGACTTGCAGGCAACAAACCTAGGCCCAGGCACAGTCCTGTGCAGAAAAGGCACTCTGCGCATGCTCAACAACAACCTTTATCGTGTCAGCTGCTGCCACAGATGCATCCTGGCTTTCTGAGGCTGAGCGTAAGCTGTTCAAATTCAGTTGTCGGAATGATCATTTGGCGCTCTGGTCGCAACAATCTGGATCAGTCCTCTTCTGACTCTTTATCGTGTAACGGAAGCCGCCCTCTCCATTTCGGGAAACGCTGTGAGGATTAGCCAACTGCCCTTTGCAACGAGGCCTCAGAAACTAAGAGCGACCTGCCCCAGCTTAGTGTATTTATTTTGGGTTGGCGCAGGGTGTCCTCTGTTTACGGAGCCTTTTGTTGGCCTCTCTCCCGACCCCAGCAGAACAGAGCTGCAGCCCTCTGCCCCAGTGAGCTTGCAGTCCACATTTGGACAGCTCCTGGGTCTGCCTCCAGGCCAGAAGAGGCTTGCAACAAGGCTCCCCTGCTTGTCATTTGCACCTCCGACAGGGGGGTATTTTGCACGCTGACACCCAGAGACGCCTTTGCAGCAGAAGCAGCCCCCGCAAGTGTCACAAAGCACCTCTTCCTTCCTCCTGCGCTTCTGCTTTCTGTTTTCGTCTAAATTTCATTTACGGGTAGGCTTTGGGCAAGATCCTCTTCTTGTGAGTAGGCTCAGGCAGGCAAACGGAGAAGCAAGGGACTCGCGAGAGGGGATTAGGGCCGTGGTGTCATCTAAATGATTTAAGAACAGGTACTCACTTTTGATTGGCATGTGTCGGGACCCGCCCACCGGAAGTGACGTCATAAGCCGGAAGTGAGGTCGTGGCAGGAAGTGACATGAAAAAAGCCCTTTTTGAGGCCTCAGACGATGTTAAACTGACCCAACAGTTGCAACAGTATTCCACAGCACCCCCAGAACATGTGAAGGAGGCCTGGCATCAAGTTAAAACCCCAGAGCAGCTCATTTTTCAGTGGCAAGGAAAGGAAAGGCTCCGCTCGCTGCCTGCCTGCTTGCCTGGCTGGCTCTGAGAACATGCGGGCAACTCAAACATGCAGGAAATTCAAACGTTGCAGAGGGCGGAGTCGACAAGTGGGCGGGCGAATGGGCGGGGCCAGCTGTAATCCTAGAAACCAGTACTCGCGTACCCCCACGTACCCCCTGCATGACATCACTGGATTAGGGCCACTGTTGCGAAAGTCCTGCTCTGGATAATGCCATGGACTGCTCAATGGTAGCTCCACTGTAGGGGCAGTATATCTGAATGCCATGGAGCAGAGAGCTGGGCCTTCATCCCTGCTTGCAGGCTTCCCAGGGGGAGTCGGACGCTAGACCCTGCAGGACTCTTCTTATGTTCTTCTTTCTTTTCCCAAACCTTTATTGGCATAAGTACAACAGGTAACAATGCTAACACTAAAAATACACATAAAAATTATAGCTTGAGGGTTAATTTGAGAATCTCTAACAGAAAACTAGCCACAGCTTCTGTGATAAGAGGGAAGGAATCACTCAGACAGAGGCGGATCTAAGGGGGGGGGGCAAATCTGTAAGTTTTGCAAGAAGGCTTGCAGTGGAAAACTCTCCTCTCCTGCACTGTTCTAGCCAGTGATGTCATGCAGGGGGTATGCGGGGGTATGCAAGTACCGGTTCCTAGGATAACGGCTGGCCCCGCCCATTCACCCGCCCACTCATTGACTCCGCCCCCTGCAACGTTTGAATTTCCTGCACGTTTGAGTTGCCTGCACGTTCTCAGAGCCAGGCAGGCAGGCAGGCAGTGAGCGGAGCCTTGCCTTGCCTTGCCACTGAAAAATGAGCTGCTCTGGGGTTTTGGAACTGTTGGGTCTCTTTAACATGACGCCAGGCCTCCTTAACATGTTCTGGGGGTGCTGTGGAATACTGTTGCAACTGTTGGGTCAGTTTAAAATCATCTGAGGCCTCAAAAAGGGCTTTTTTCATGTCCCTTCCTGCCACGACATCACTTCCGGCTTATGACGTCACTTCCGGTGGGCAGGTCTCGACACGTGCCAATCAAAAGTGAGTACCTGTTCTTAAATCATTTAGATGACACCACTGGTTCTAGCCAATCCTCACAGGGAACAGCAACATCTTGGCGTTGCTTACTGGCTACAGCAGCAAGGGAGAGGAGGGATTTACACGACAGGGTAAGGCTCCTTGCAAAACGTAGAGCTCTGCCCTCCCTGTAGATCTGCCTCTGCACTCAGAAAAGTTTCAAGGGTGTTCAGCAGGAAAGATAACCAGGGTTCTAAAAAACCTTTATGAATAGAAGAATGTGCTGGGCAGTGAAAAAGTATGTGATCGAGGGTATCTGGAACCAAATGGCAAAAAAGACATAATCGATCCTCTTTGGGGATATTTGCAAAACGGCCGGCATGATTCGCTGAGGGAAAAAGGTTAAATCGGGCTAACATAAATACTTGTCTCAACCTGGGGTTAATTAATAGGGAAAAATAATTCGGATGACACCCAAGAGAAGGGGAAAGACCAAAGAAAAACGGGGAACAAGTAGGGTTCAGATTGGCTGCAAGAACCTCAAACTCATGCTGCCAGAGTTTAGATTTAATAAGGGCATGAGCCTGCTGAATTCCTAGATCGCTTGACTTGAATCTTCTTATGTTCCTAAGTTGGCTCCGTCCTACAATATTCGCGCCGGGAGGTTTGTGTGCAGTGCTCAATGCCCCTGACTGAATGCCATCTCAGGCATTCACTTCTGCTTGAAGCAAAACAAAAACCCTGTTATGTGCAAGGCTTGACTGCTACATTCTGCTCCACCTGGGGCTTCCCTGGATGGCTGGCAGGAAACTTTAGTCAGGGTGGGAATGCGCCGCCTCACCAAACACACAAAAAAGTTCCCTGTTGCAATCATTCTCAGCCAAAGTGACACAAGGGCATTGTTTCATTTCCGGGTTTGCGAATGCTCTGCTGTAAATACACACCCACGTACGCTCTCAGCCACAGATTTTAAAAATCTGTCTCTGGCCCCCAAACAGGCCTGAAAGTCACGCCCTGCAGGTTGGGGAACTTGACAGTGCAAGCCTAAGCATGTCTGCTCAGACGTAAATCCTGCTGCATTCAGTGGGGAACTTACTCCCAGGAAAGTGTGGACTTGCAGCCTCGGTCTCCAAATTGCAGAGAGGGGTGAGGCATGCTGTACTCACGCAGAGGCTCGACAGGCACCTCCCGGAGATGTTCTAGCCTCCGGCAGGGGGGTTAGACTGGATGATCTTGTGGGTCCCTTACAACTCTATGATTTTATGCCTGCTTCACGTTGGCTCCCCCAGCCCTGCTCTTATGCTACTGGAACTGTAAAATCCCGGGCTCCTTGGGGAAGACCAGCCCTTTCCCGGCTCCCTTTGAGGTGTGATTTGAGGAAATGTGTCTTGGCAGTGGGGGGGGGGCAGCAGCAGAGAAAGGGGACAAGATTTCAAGGACAAGAACCACCCAGTTCAGGCCTGGCTCAGACAAAGTCGAGGAAACGGGAACAAGGAAGGCTTTGTGGAGAGCCCTGTGGCACACAAGAGCGCCT
Source organism: Lerista edwardsae (assembly GCA_029204185.1). NCBI lineage: Eukaryota > Metazoa > Chordata > Lepidosauria > Squamata > Scincidae > Lerista > Lerista edwardsae. Next base: position 1,347 of record JAJKFI010012380.1, on the reverse strand, counting down.
TTGTGCTCTGCGAGGCGTGCCAGGGAAATTTCGAGGGCTGGCAGGACCAGCGAGTGCCACCCCCACCCCACCCCACCGGCACACAAGCACCACGAGGGCCCCTTCCCCTTGCGGGGTCCAGGCAGGCCGCTGAGCTCCTCCGGCTCCCCAAAACGCCCTTCCAACACCTTCGTGAGGTGACTCAGATTTGCTTGGGGGAGAAGCGAATTCTGCAGCCCGGACAATTGAGGCAGCGTTTCCCCTTCTGCGCAAATCTGGGCCCCCTTCAGCTCCTTAGCCTGGGCAAAGAGGCCCCTTTCAAAGTGGTTTCCTCCTATGCAGACATGCCCCAGCGTTCACCGATTTGGTATCCGCAGTTTCAGTTACCCACGGATACTGGGGAGTGGATTGTTGTTGTTCAGTCGCTAAGTCGTGTCCGACTCTCCGCGACCCCCTGGACCACAGCACGCCAGGCCTCCCTGTCCTCCACTAGCCTCCGGAGTTCGCCCAATTTCATGCTCATCGCTCCGGTGACACTCTCCAACCATCTCCTCCTCTGCCGCCCCCTCCTCCTTTTGCCTTCCGTCTTTCCCAGCAGGAGGGTCTTTTCTAGAGAGTCCTCTCTTGTCATGAGGTGGCCAAAGTACTTGAGCTTCAGCTTCAGGACTTGTCCTTCCAGGGAGCAATCAGGCTTGACTTCCTGGAGGATGGCCCGATTGGATCTCCTTGCAGTCCAGGGGACTCTCAAGAGTCTTCTCCAGCACCATAATTCGAAAGCATCTATTCTTCGGTGCTCTGCCTTTCTTATGGTCCAGCTCTCACAGCCATACATGGCTACTGGGAAAACCATCTCTTTGACTATGCGGACCTTTGTTGGCAGGGTGATGTCTCGGCTTTTGATTAAGTTGTCTAGGTTCGCCATAGCTTTCCTCCCAAGAAGTAAACGTCTTTTAATTTCATGGCTGCAGTCACCATCTGGGGAGTGGATAGAGAAACATTAAACAAACCTTCTTTTTTACCTTGTTGCAGCAAAACCACTGACGTTCCCCCATCTTTAAAAAGGCATCCCCAGTATCCACGGTCGGGTCCGGAACGGAACCACAGCGGATACCTTAGCAGGGGGGGAACAACTGTCCCTCTTCGCCCGAGGGCAGCATCTTTTCCAAGGCTGGTGTCTCTTTGGCATCTCGTTTACTTTTGTGAGCCCTTTGGGTTCCTTTGGGAACCATTTTTGGGTTTATTTTGCGGTGCAGATTTCTTTGTGAACTACTCCTGTTGAAAAGAACTGATGATGACGATGATACCCGCAGCCCAGCATAGGATTATTATTATTATTATTATTATTATTATTATTATTATTATTATTAT
>JAJKFI010012379.1:0-23247 GCA_029204185.1 Lerista edwardsae | reverse complement strand
GCTCCCCAGGAATCCTGACCCCAAACCCTTGAGGGTTTTTAAAGGGACTGGCCAGTATTTTTTTTAATCCAGCTCAGAAAAGGACAGGGAAAATCTCTGCCCACCATAAGGGCTAGAAACGTGCTTTGAGAATGAAATTATGCTCAGCTTGGTTCTGCTGATGTGCAGTCGGAGCCTGAACAGACGCGCTGTCTCCAAAGGAGTTAATATAAGAATACAAGAGCCCCTATGCTGGATCAGGCCAAAGGGGGCCCATCTAGTCCAGCTTCCTGGATCTCACAGCGGCCCACCAGGTGCCCCAGGGAGGCACGAGACAACAAGATGCCTGCATCCTGTGGCCACTCCCTTGCACCCGGTACTCTGAAGTAGCCTACTACTAATGTAAGGAGGTTACAACCCATCATTGCCTATAGCCCACGATGGACTTTCCTTCCAGAAATCCGTCCAATCCCCTCTTAAAGGCATCAAGACCAGATGTCATCACCACCTCCTGTGGCAAGGAGTTCCACAGATTAACTACCCGCTGGGTAAAAAAGTACTTCCTTTTATCTGTTTTAGCTCTCCCAACCCTCAGTTTTAGCGGATGCTCGTTTTGCTTTGGCTGGCAAACGGTGGCGCAGGTGGGAGAGTGCGGCTGGCCTGGGCTCTTTTTCCCCCTCGGGATTTCACAGCCACCAGAAGGGGAGCGGAGCTCTCTCCATGCATTTGCTTGCAGGGGAGGGGGCTGGGCTGGGGTCAGGGTGTGCCCAGCCCTGGCTGCCTCCTGGCTTGAGCTGCCCGCCTCGGATCCGGCTGGTTCGTAAAGGGATCCGGCCCTTCTCTGCGCCTCGGCCTGCGCACAGCTGCTTGCAGCGCTCTGTTCCAAAAGGAGAACGAAGCCGTCCAAACGCAGCGAGCCCCATTCCTTCCCGCTGAAATCATCGCTGTGGCTTTTCCTGTAACGAGAGGCCTCTCCAGGAAAGAATGGGGGGCCTTTTTCTGCAGCAAAAGGGGGGGGATGCGGCCAGGCCTCGCAGGGTGTCTCCCCCCCCCAATATTTCACCCTCCCCATTAGTATTCCTTCACAATGCCTAGTGCTCCTGTTCAGTGGGGGGGGGAAACAAAACAAAAGTTCTGCCAATTTACAGCCGCCTTCCCCCAACTTCGGAGGCACTTTTATTTCCTGAATTGCATTCCGGGCGACGGTTTGCTCCTTGCCGGTGATGCCCTCAAGTCGCAAGACCGCCAAGCCTCATGAGGAAGGGGTGGGTGTCTGGGGGGAGGAGTTTTAAGCCCACAGCTCCAAGGTGGGCACTTGCCAGCTCCCCACCGCCCAGCTGGTCAGTGGTCATCCAAGTGCCACGGACGGCCTGGAGCCCACTGGCGGAGCCCACAACCAGGCGGGCAGGGCACTTCTCTCCTTGCCAGGGTGCGGGTGCACACTTCCAGGCGGCCCAGGCAGAAAAGTCTGGTGAGCAGAGGAGCCCCCCAGATCACAACGAACGCCCATCAGAGGCAGCCCAGGGGCTGGGCAGCCCTCCCGTCCTTGCTCCCACAGCTCCTCGTGTCCAGAAGGGCACCCCGTGGGGCAGTGCCGGCGAGAGGCCCGTCCCCCCTGCTTTGAGCTGTCTTTGTACCACGCGGAGGATGCAGAGGGGACTGTGAGCCTTTGGACCACTTCAGGCAGAAGATTTAGCCGAGAGGGTTAATGCCTCCGTTTGCCCGAAGATAACACCTGAAGATCTCAAGGTCGTGAGCTCGGGACTGCCGGAAGTCTCTGCGAGCAGCAGACCTTGGAAACTGCGGCTGATTAAAAGCTGAGTTTCAGCTGCCTCGTGGGAGGAGGAGTGTGCTGAAATCAGCTGCATCTCTGGTGGCAGCAGGGAAGCCTCATCAGCCAGCAGATGACAGACGGGTGGCTAAAGAAAGAAGGCTAAATCCAGAAAGAAAGATCTGTAGGAGTGTTGTTCTTGGAAGATAGAACATTCTGTAAATTGTAAAAACCTTTACTTCGGGTTTGTGAGAAAGTCTGCCTATGTAAACCGCCTTGAGTTCAATCATTAGAGAAATCTAGTGATATTAAGAAAGGCGGTATATAAATAAATGTATTATTATTATTATTATTATTATTATTATTATTATTATTATTATTATTCTAGGCAGCACAAAGGGAGTTAGCATTGGTTAGCCCCCCCCCAATCAAAGGCTGGGTTTTGTTTGTGCTGTGCCCGCTGGGGCTGGGGGGGGGGGTCCAAGCTCTTCCAGCTGTTGGCCGGTCAAGAGGAAGGAGTCTGGCCCTCTCGTGCTCTCCCCCCCCCACCTCCCTTCCAGAGACGCCCGACAAGGGGGTCAAAATGGCCCTGATCAGGGTAAAGAGGAAAAAAGCCATGAATGAGACTGAGCGAGGCTTAAAAGGAGGGGGGTGAGCAGACAGCCGGAGACCGCGTGCCTCGGACATGAACTCATGCTTGGGCCCTGGCCAGCGCCGAAAGAATAGCTCTCCTTCTTAAAAATCTGTTTTTCCAAGTATAATTGGCAGCCTGAATTGCTTGGGCTTTTAGCAAAGAATCTGAGCCATTTTCCTCCTCCCCGGAGCCCAGGGCCAACTTGAGATTGGCCAAACAGCTGTTGTGTTGTTGTGGCTCTGTGCGTGTTGTGCCCCTTGTCTCCTCTGCCTGGCTGGGCTGTCCATGTGAACTGGCATCCCTTCAACCGGGGGGGTGGGGTGTCAACCTTGTCTCACACAGCGGGCCAAACAGGCATCCATAATGCCGGCTGAGGGCTGGAAGTGATGTCATTAAACAGGAAATGATGTCATTAATCAGGTCATGACCTGAAATAAGCACTTTTTTCCTGGCTTAGGAACTTATTCGCTGCGAATAATGACAGGAAATGAGAACGTGCAGATCTTGTTCGTATTTGCAAGTTCGGAGACAGCCCAAATATCATGGGGGGGGGCACTCTTTTAGCAGTGACAGCGCAGCTCAGCAGCTGATGACCAGAAAGAGAGCTTCTGTGGCCCGCATCTGGGGGCCCCCGGGCCTGATATTTCACGCCCCCCCCCCGCCGCCACCTTGGGCTGCTTCTGGAACAACGTCCTTGCTCTCGGAAGATCTGCAGTCATAGAAAGCCGGTCTCCTGTCTTTACTTCCATGAGTGGTTTTTGGATTGATTTACTTCCTTCATACATTGACGTACCACCTGCTGCTTTTATTTTTATTATTATTAATTATTATTTATTGGATTTCTATCCCGCCTTTTTGCCCGAAGGCACCCAAGGCGGCATTACAACATGAAAATACAACATAAAATTTAACATTAAAAAGCAATTTAAAAACAATATTAAAACAATACAATAAAACAAAATTAAAACAAAACAATATAAAAAATACAAAATTTTATTTCATTTTAGTACACCCAGAAAAAGATCTCAATTTAAAAATGTTCTTAAAAGGTTTAAAATGTTTTTTTTTTAAATCGCATTCCCTATCTTATTTATTTATTTATTTATTTATTATTAGATTTTTACCCCGCCTTTTGTGCCCAGAGGCACCCAAGGCGGCATTACAATATATATATTAAAAATACAGTATAACAATTAACATTAAAAACAGTTAAAAATAGTATTAAACAACAATAACAAGCGCCGCGAACGTCCTTTCTACGTACTTCCACTGGGCGTGGCAAAGGAGGGGGTCCTGGGTCTTGCTGCAGCCCAGAATTGACTTCTCGCCGTACCAGAGACTGTCCCACAACCCCCTTGTCTCAGGATCAGTGAATGGTGGAACTCCAGATAAAGCAGGCCTACTGTGGCCGCCTCTCTTCTTGGCTGCCCTTCCACGGTGATGCCTGTGTGCGCTGACGGTGAACTCTGCAGGGCTGTCTGTTTTGGGGGGCCGCTGTGGGAACAAGGTGCTGTCCTAGATGGATCCAGAAGGGATTGTTTTTGCCTGATCCAGCCCTCCAACGCACATACATACAAAAGGGATGTTCTTTTCCCTCTCTCCCAATACCAGAACCAGGGGACATCCACTGAAATGTTGGGAGAGTTGAAACAGATAAAAGGAAATACTTGTTTACCCAGTGGGTAATTAAGCTGTGGAACTCCTTGCCACATCAGGCCTAGGTGCCTTTAAAAGGGGATTGGACAGAGTTCTGGAGGAAAAGTCCATCGTGGGGTACAGGCCATGATGGGTTGTGCAACTGCCTTATGATAGTAGTAGGCTGCTTCAGAATGCCAGGTGCAAGGGAGTGGCCATAGGATGCAGGCATCTTGTTGTCTCCTGGGCTCCCTGGGGCACCTGGTGGGCCGCTGTGAGATACAGGAAGCTGGACTAGATGGGCCTTTGGCCTGATCCAGCAGGGCTCTTCTTATGTTCTTATACAAAAGATAAGTAGTATGTGATGTTGGGGTTTTCTGTTGGGTTTTCTTTCCCAGTTATATTTTTGAGCATCTCTGCACATTTTCCAAGGCAGATGTGTGAATCCTTCAGAGTTTTCTCCCATCTCTTGAGAACCAAGCGGATTTGAAACCATGGAGAGCTTTGAGTCCTTGCTAAATCAGCAGCCTTCTTTCAGCGAAAGCTCATCAAAACCGGGGACTGGAAGGAAAAAAAAAAAACACTGTCTGGTTGTGGAGATTCCTGGAGGGGTTATTTAAGTGCTTTGCCCTCTCCCTTTGATGAGCACAGCAGGAATCTCACACAGATTCGACTTCTGTGATGCAAATCTCCATTCCCACAAATATTTCCGTCAGGGTGATGAGTCTTCCCAGGAGTCAAGGTCATGCGTCGTAAAGGGTGAAACCTCAAGCTCGTGGGTGGTGATGCATTTGGAAAGTTGTCTGAGGCTGCAGGCCTGTACTGACTAACCTGGGAGAAGGTCCCATTGAATTCAGTGGGGCTTGATTCTGAGTAAACGTGCATAGGATTGGGCTCCAAGCCTAACCCGGATGGGGTAAGACAAGCGTCATAGAGTCTGGGTGCTGAGCGTTTGGGACGAGACTGGGGGGGGGGTTGCTTTTGAGTAAGCCAGTACATCAATGTGTGGGTAAATAAGGAAGCTGGAGACGGTTTTGTCCGCAATTGACTAATGAGGGCCTTTTGATTTATTATCCAGCGCAGGGCAATGACTTTATTAGGGCCAAATCAAAAGTCACAAGGTGTCCAGGAACCAGGTTTTCAGCCTACAGGGTTCTTCATCAGGCTCGATCCGCTCTTTCCACCCAGCGTGCCACAAATGATCCACAGGTGTGCCTTGGGAGTTTGGGGGGGGAGGATCATTGATTTGTAGGGCCTTTGGGGGATGTGAACCCCCCCTCCCCACCAGCAGCATGGTGTCCAAAAAGTGATGGTGTGCCTGGACAATCGTAGTGCTTTCTCAGCGCGCCGTCGCTGGGCTAGATGGGAGGCAACGGGCCAGGGGACCGTCCGCAGCTTTCAAAACCACAAGGTGGACTCCAGGAGGTTTTTACGCAGACGTGAATTGGTCTCTGAAGTGTATGAGCTGCTTTCACTCCAGAGTGAAACCCTGATGCCGTCGTGCCCGTGCACGATCAACTTGAGGGGTTACCATCAAGCTGAAATCAAACTGGGAGAATTGCCTGTTCGAACGAACGAACGAATTTTATCGTGCCAATGCACACAGTAGCTATTAAACCAGTTTCCAACTGGTTTACTCCGTCATTTGGGAAACAGAGCCCCTCAATAATGAGGGGGCTTCTTGACTCACCTTCGTTTCTGCTATTTCCGCATCTCTAGGATTATGCAAAGATCCTTGGGTAGCAATTTGCTCCTGGGCTATCCTTCTGGCTGGGCCTTTACAAAAGTCTACAACGGCTGCTAATTAACTTACTCAGGGCTAGTAACATGCTGGATGCTGTCTAGCATGCAGGGACAGTTATGTCATCTCTCCCAGAGCTCCGATTCTGCGGCAAATCTTAGCCTATTTCACTGGCCGGCCTCCCCTGCGAGGGGCCTCTGGGAGTTGTAGTTTAAGGAGGGAATTAGGCAGCTTTAACAGAAAATGCAGCAGCGTTTGGGGCTCTTCAGCCTAGAAAAAAGGCGCCTGAGGGGGGACATGATTGAGACATACAAAATAATGCACGGAAGGGACAGAGTTGATAGTGGGATGTTCTTTTCCCTCTCTCAAAGCACCAGAACCAGGGGGCATCCGCTAAAACTGAGGGTTGGGAGAGTTAAAACAGATAAAAGGACGTACTTTTTTTACCTAGCTGGTAGTTAATCTGTGGAACTCTCTGCCACAGGAGGTGGTGATGGCATCTGGTCTGGATGCCTTTAAGAGGGGATTGGACGGATTTCTGGAGGAAAGGTCCATCGTGGGCTGTAGGCAATGATGGATTGTGCAACCTCCTTACAACGGTGGTGGGCTACTGGTACCGGGTGCGAGGGAGTGGCAACCGGATGCAAGCATCTTGTTGTCTCATGCCTCCCTGGGGCACCTGGTGGGCTGCTGTGATACACAGGAAGCTGGACTAGATGGGCCTTTGGCCTGATCCAGCGGGGCTCTTCTTATGTTCTTATGTAAAATCTGCACACACTTCACACTACAACTTGTGTTTGTGGGGGAAGGGGAAATCATCTTGGTCAGTGCCCGTCTCCAGCACAGATGTGCATGAACAGGTGAGACAGAGGTGGAGAAACCCAACACAGAAGTGACCCCCCCTCCCCAGCCCAGGCCCCAGCTCCCGCAGCCATACAAAAGTTCCCTAATGATGGAGTCATTCTGGAAACTGTAAACACCGCAGCAGTCGTTGGCCGGGCAGCTCGGCTCTTGGACACAGCCGGTGTCCCTGGGGCGGTGGATGCTGCCGTAGCCTTTGATTGCTCGGCCCGTTCCCGGGGACCGTTTGGAACGGCTGCCCCCGCATCCCAAACGGGGCTTGCTGACTTCCTCTCGCAGGCCTCTCGGGAGCTCGGCACAAGCCCCAATTTCCTCGAATTTGCTATGAGACGGAGGGAGCATTTTCCCCAGAAGTGGGGGTGGGGTGGGGGAGAAAAGCCGCTCCGTTTAGCGCTCCGGCTTCCACCGCGCTCCGGGAATTGGGTCTCATTTCACAGAAGTGGAGCTGGCGGGGGTGGGGGGGGAGCTTATCATCCGGACCCAGAAGGAAAGCAGGCAAGGGCGAGATTGGCCCGTGCCCTGAACCCATCTGCTGCTGGAGAGGAGAGCCTGGGTTGGAAACACACGGAGCTTTCCTTCTGGGTCAGACCCACGGGGCTCGTGCGCCTGTAGCTGCAGCAGGACCCCCCAGTCCGGTCACGGGAGAGGGCGAGAGGCGTCCTTGCTGGCCCCTGAAACCTGCCCCTGCAAGCGGAGGTGGATCTACAGGGAGGGCAGAGCTCTAAGTGTTGCAAGGAGCCTGACCTTGTCATGTAAACCCCTCCTCTCCCTTGCCGCTGTAGCCAGTAAGCAACGCCAAGATGTTGCTGTTCCCTGTGAGGATTGGCTAAAACAGTGCTGGAGAGGAGTGATTTCCACGGCAAGGTCAGGCTTCTTGCAAGACTTAGAGCTTTGCCATCCCTGTAGAAACGCCACTGTGTGGGAACGAGGGTGCAAGGCTTGTTGGGGTCGTGGCCTGATCCAGCCAGGCTTTCCTGATGCACACACATCCAGAGGCGTTTCTACAGGGATGGCTAAGCTCTAAGTGTTGCAAGGAGCCGTACCCTGTCGTGCAAACCCCTCCTCTCCCTCGCTGCTGCAGCCAGTAAGCAACGCCAAGATGTTGCTGTTCCCTATGAGGATTGGCTACAACGGTGCAGGAGAGGAGTGATTTCCACTGCAAGGTCAGGCTTCTTGCAACACTTAGAGCTCTGCCCTCCCTTAGATCTGCCTCTGCCTGCAAGCCGGACTGCTTTGAGGGTGGAGCTTGCCCCAGTCCTGAGCGCTTGGACCGGAGGGGTCAGAAACCTTTCCGTTTCAAGGGGGCCGGGCGGTCAGCGGTGATGTCATCGCGTGCCTGTCGAACTCCCAGGCCGCTGAGAAACGGAGCTCTGCTTGGGAGGCAAACGGAGCCTTCCCCGTCCAGAGTGCGGCAAATTGGACGGGTGCCTTTGGCTGGTGGGCCTGATCCAGGCTGGAGGGCCGTAGGTGCCCCACCCCTGGTGCTGTGGTTCTGGTACCGGGTGCAAGGGAGTGGCAAGAGGATGCAAGCATCTTGTTGTCTCATGCCTCCCTGGGGGACCTGGTGGGCCGCTGTGAGATGCAGGAAGCTGGACTAGGTGGGCCTTTGGCCTGATCCAGCAGGGCTCTTCTTACGTTCTTATGGACTTATATGTTTCCCGCAATGAACTGGAGTGGCCTTTCTGAGTCGCCTTCCCCCACAAGGACACCAGCCCCTTGCCCAGCAGTTCCCGAACGTTTTCGACTGGCAGCTCCCTTGAGCTATAGGCCACGATCCCATACATCGTCTAGGGGCAGCGAGTCTTTTGCAAGGATTCTGCAGCTTCCGCGGGGAGACGCGGCTCACAGTTTGGGAGGAGCCCTGCTAAAGCCTTTCCTCTTAAGGAAGATGCTCTCTCGCGCTCTCTCTCCCACTTCTCCGCTAGCCCCCTCTGCTCCTTCCAGCACGCTCAGGGCTGCCTCTAGGGCGAGGGGTATGGCTTCCCAGTGTGGCTACTCCTGTCAGCTCAGTGCCCCAGCCTTGCCCGTGCAGGACAGCCACTCCTCACTGCCGCCGCATCCCAGATCTTCCGTGGGGAGACAGCCACGCGTTCCGGAAGCGAAGGCCCCGGGTTCGTTAACGGGCAGGAGAGCTTTATTTCCACAGGGTGCAAAGGAGGAAAAGCCCTTGTTTGCTCAGAAAGGGTAAACATTTACAACTTGAGAAGGGAGCCAGTTATAGCGCGTGGGCAGCACTATAAGTAGGATCAGCACACGAACACCTTGGGAGGGGCTCTGGAAATGATCTTCCTGCGCAACTCACAAAGCCAGGCTGGCCCAAGAAACTCTGTTATGGAAATTGCAGAGGATTAACCCCCCCCCCCCAAATAGGGAATGGTATCAGCAGTGGCCCCTTGTCTGTCAGCCAGGGATTACAGGGTTAACCCCAGAGCCTTTTGCCTGCAGCTGGTTCACAGCTGCAGCCAGTTGGGGCTAACAAGGGCTCTGGGGGGGGTCAAAGTGGCTCCTGGGAGGCACAGTGGGGTGGGGGTGGAGCCTTGGAGGGGGCGGAATTGTTTGGAGGGAGGAGTTTGACCAGTGTGGTGGGTGGACTGGATTGGGGGTAGGTCAGTGATGTCATGCAGGGGGTATGCGGGGGTACACGAGTACCGGTTCCTAGGATTACAGCTGGCCCCGCCCATTTGCCCGCCCACTCGTCGACTCCGCCCACTGCAACGTTTGAATTTCCTGCACGTTTGAGTTGCCTGCACGTTCTCAGAGCCAGGCAGGCAGGCAGGCAGTGAGCGGAGCCTTTCCTTTCCTTGCCACTGAAAAATGAGCTGCTCTGGGGTTTTAACCTGATGCCAGGCCTCCTTCACATGTTCCGGGGGTGCTGTGGAATCCTGTTGCAACTGTTGGGTCAGTTTAAAATCATCTGAGGCCTCAAAAAGGGCTTTTTTCATGTCACTTCCTGCCACGACCTCACTTCCGGCTTATGACGTCACTTCTGGTGGGAGGGTCCTGACATGTGCCAATCAAAAGTGAGTACCTGTTCCTAAATCATTTAGATGACACCACTGGGGTAGGTGGGGCGGTTGGGATTGCGACTGTGATTGTGATTGTGGTTGGAACTAAGGAGTTATTGTGGGGCTGCCACGTCCCTGGAGCCACCCACCTGGAGGAGGCCGGAGGGCTGGCATGGCTGAGCAGGGAAGCCGACTGCCTTTGCCTTTGCTTGCCGGTGGGCTTTTTAGTGGTGCCTTGTGTACAATGAAGGTGGTTTCTGAGGACAGAAGGGAAGCTACTTAGCCTCCTGCAGGCACAAGGTTGCAGAAAGGGAATTGGGCATCACAAATCGGTGCCGGGAGTGGGATCCAATCCCACAGCAGTTGGCTTCCCAGGAGAAGCACACCATTCTGGGTAAAGGAAAACACAGAGCTAAGTGTAGAACAAATGGTACCGGACATGGTGGCGCAGCGAGGTAATCCGCAGTTGCTGGGCTTTCGACCGCAAGGTTGGCAGTTCGAGACTGCGCGACGGAGTGAGCTCCCGTTGCCTGTCCCAGCTCCTGCCAACCTAGCAGTTCGAAAGCACCTAAAATGCAAGGAGATAAATAGGGACCACTTCAGTGGGAAGGGAACGGTGTTCCGTGCGCTACGGCGTAGAGTCATGCCGGCCACATGATCGGACAAAAACGCCGGCTCTACAGGCTTTGAAACGGAGATGAGCACCGCCCCCTACAGTCGGTCACGACTAGACCATTCCGGCGTGGGGAAACCTTTGCCTTTATCGGAGGTGGTGGGTTTCACCATGAAGGTAGCAAGCACCCCCCACCGCATTTTGGAATACATGGTCTACTTTCAGCATGGGCTGGACTTTAGTTCAGATGACGTGGTCTGTGGGGAGGGCTGTTAAGCAGGGTTTCCTTTTCCTGTGGGGGCTCAGTGTGTTTAGGGGGGGGGGTCCTCAGGAGGCAAAAGCCTTGGAGGAGGAGAATACCAGGAAACATAAGTCTTAGGGAAGAGAGTCTGGTGTGTGAATCTGAGGCCCGAGCAAGTGCTAAAGAGGATGTTAAGGTGGCAGAAAGGCTTGACGACAGAGGCAGATCTACAGGGAGGGCAAAGCTCTAAGGGTTGCAAGGAGCCTTACCCTGTCATGTAAATCCCTCCTCTCCCTTGGTGCTGTAGCCAGTGAGCAACACCAAGATGTTGCTCTTCAGTCTAGAAAAAAGGCGCCTGAGGGGGGACATGATCGAGACATACAAAATTATGCACGGGAGGGACAGAGTCGATAGAGGGATGTTCTTTTCCCTCTCTCAGAACACCAGAACCAGGGGGCGTCTGCTCAAACGGAGGGTTGGGAGAGTTAAAGCAGATAAAAGGAAGTACTTTTTTACCCAGCGGGTAGTTAATCTGTGGAACTCTCTGCCACAGGAGGTGGTGATGGCATCTGGTCTGGATGCCTTTAAGAGGGGACTGGATGGATTTCTGGAGGAAAGGTCCATCGTGGGCTGTAGGCTATGATGGATTGTGCAACCTCCTTGCAAAGGTGGAGGGCTATACTACTTCAGAGTACCGGGTGCAAGGGAGTGGCAACAGGATGCAGGCATCTTGTTGTCTCGTGCCTCCCTGGGGCACCTGGTGGGCCACTGTGAGATCCAGGAAGCTGGACTAGATGGGCCTTTGGCCTGATCCAGCATAAGGGCTCTTCTTATGTTCTTACGTTGCTGTTCCCTGTGAGGATTGGCTAGAATGGTGCAGGAGAGGAGTGATTTCCACTGCAAGGTGAGGCTTCTTGCAAGACTTAGAGCTCTGCCCTCCCTTAGATCTGCCTCTGGGTGCTGTCAGGGCACCCGGCTGACTTGAAGTCTCAGCCAGCGACACAGGGACAGGGCAGAGGGGAGCGACCGAGGGGCTGAGGAAACGGTGGCGGCATCTGAGGGAGGGGTGGGGATCGGGATTGGGCCAGATGGCCCTGCGATAATCAACATCCAGCACCCTCAATAAGCCCAGCATCCCCAATGAGATCATCCACGCCCTGCAGCCTGGGAAGCAATTTGCGGCCCACCTGCATTACAAAGCGGGCTGGAAGAAACCGAGGGAGGTGGGCAGCCTGGCTGGTGTGGAGGTTTGTGCAGACATTCCACCAAGGCCAGGATGGCAGGACGGGCACCGAGACTGTTCAGGCCATCTCCATGTCCAGTGGGCAGTTGCAAGGGGTAGCGGGTAGAGCAATGACGATGGATAAACGAGGCTCGCCAGCAGGAGCCCTGGCAGCTTCCTCATGAACCTGAGGGCAGTGGCTTGGGGCTGGGACGAGGAGGGGTTCCTATTCATGCAAACCATTTGAACAAGCGTCTGGGTAACTTGAAGCTCCAACACTTTGGCCACCTCCTGAGAAGAGAGGACTCTTTAGAAAAGACCCTCCTGCTGGGGAAGATGGAAGGCAAAAGGAGGAGGGGGCGGCAGAGGAGGAGATGGTTAGAGAGTGTCACCGAAGCGATGAGCATGAAATTGGGCAACTTCCGGAAGCTGGTGGAGGACAGGGAGGCCTGGCGTGCTGCGGTCCAGGGGGTCGCGGAGAGTCGGGCACGACTTGGCGACTGAACAACAATGGGTAACCTGGCATCTGGAGGAATGGGGGTGGAGAGCTTGGGCCATTTCCCTTCCGGAACGGGGCTTGGCAGGATGAGCAAAACGGGCCATGCGCGCGGAGGGAGATTTGAGAGAGGCTCCCCAAGGAATGAAAGGGGCGGACCTCAGAGGTTTGGGGATGCCCTAGAAAGAATGGGTGGGTGCTGGCAGAGCCAGCCTACCTGCAAGGTATAGCCTGGCCCCTGGACGTGACTGCGTGGCCCTTGGGATTGACGCTGCCCTGCGCCGGGCTTGCCCGGGTCCACCGATGGGCAGGGTATTGGATTTGGGCAGCCCCCATCAGTGAATGAGCCACAGCCACAGGGTGAGGCTGGACGGATCCCTTTCAGAAATGTGTTTCCTGGCTGTGGAACGGGGGGGGGGCTGGCCAGAAACGTCTCCGACTGGGCCCCGCAGCCCTGGCCCAGCTCAGCAGAGCCTCCATATCCCGAGCCAGTCAGTCCGGATGTGAGCTCCGTTCGGCCAGGCATCTGAGCATGCACAGAAGGCCAGGCCCTGCCTCCCTGCGAGAGGCTTCTCGGTCTGGCTCTGCTCCCTCCTCCGCCCTCCGCCTGCCAGAAGGAGGCTAAGTAAAAGTAATCCTGAGAGGGCGCCAGGAAGCAGGGATGGGAGTGAGCCTCCGAGCAGAATGCAGGACAAAGAGCCGCTTTCGGAGCGCCGGCTGCAGCCAGAGTGCGTCTGGCAAGGGGGCCGGGAGGGAGCGAAGCCACCTGCTCCCTGGCCAGCCTTCTGCCCCACAGCTGCCTCGAGCAGGCAGCAGCTGCTCCTTTTGTCTGCCCCGGTTTGCCAGGGGGCCCCCCCCACCCCAGAGTGAAAGGCAGCCCAGCAAAGGCGGAGAGCGAGAGAGGCGTGCCCTGCCCCAGAGTCGGCCGACACCGCGGACGTCTCCTGCCCGCAATCAGGGAGGCCCAAAGGCCCACCTAGTCTAGCTTCCTGGTGGCATCACCAAAATTACTTTTGGGGAGGGGGGGGCGGCGGCTGTCGGCTGGGTTTGATCCTTCGGGACCGCCCTGCAGAGCAGAATGCTTTGCTCGCTAAGAAGACACAATGCAAACGTTAAGCGCTACGATTCCCCTTCTGTAAACTGTCAATCATGGGGTCTTTCCCTCCTGGAGAGCGCACACAAGGAAAGAGTCGACAACGTGCTTTGGGTCACGACCCGTTGCAACCGAAAACGGCTCCAAGGGGAACAGCTGAGAGGCTGCCTGCCACGATGCCAGTGGGCACCAGGACCCACTTTTTAAAATGACACAATCGGGTCCCACCGAGTTTTACGAGACGTAAAAAGTGATCCGGAAAGAATATTCCTAGGTATTAATTGATGAGAAATGTTTTGTTTATTGCAAAAAAAAACCTCAATCCATTTCTAGTAATGAGGCAGCCCGCCCGCAAGGCTTGACCCAGCCTTGCCCCAGTTCCAGTCATTGATGGGCTTGGAAATAAGCACACCTGAAAAAAGACGCTCAAATGTATATCAATCAATCAATCAGTCAATCAAGGTACTTATATACCGCTTTACAACGCGAAGTTCACAAAGCGGTTTACAGGCAAATAGTAATAATAATAAAGTTAAATGGCTCCCTGTCCCAAAAGGGCTCACAATCTAAAAAAAAAAAGGCAGACCGCCAGCAACAGCCACTAGAAAGACTGCGCAGGGGTGAAGAGGGACAGTTACTCTCCCCCTGCTAAATATAAGAGGAGCAGCACCTGAAAAAGTGCCTCTTGTCCAGTTAGCAGGGGTCAATATCTATCAGTTAGCAGGGGTCAATATATATCTCCCTATATTTATATAAGCTTGCAAACTGCAGGAGCTCAACTCTTTGCGGGGCAATTAGCTGCTGTCTGGTTTTTGAGCAGCCTCCGGGCTTGAGGCAATTAGTTATCCAATCTTTCCATCCCCCGTGTTTCTGTGGGAAGCTGTGGGACCCACCAGAAATTGGGGCCCGGCCCACAGTTTGAGAAATGCTGCATTATGTGACGGTACCCGCATCCCCCAGTTATCAGAGATGCAGTCAGATGGACATCTTGCGATGGCTCCTTCCTTGTGGGACCTTATCCTGCAGGAAGCGCCCTACAAGCTGTCCCTTCTTGTAATAGCAAACTTTTGAAGACCCACATACGACAGAGATGTACAGCGTTGAGGGACTTCTGCAGAAAACGGAGATAATTTTGACCCCGTCCCTCAGAATGCTACAACTCTGATCATCCCATGCAATAGACTGGCTGTAGATTTCCAAGGGTCGTGGTGGCGCAGCGGGTTAAACCGCTGCTGCTGGGCTTTCCGACTGCAAGGTTGGGAGTTCAAGACTGCACAACCGAGTGAGCTCCCGTTGCTTGTCCCAGCGCCTGCCAACCTAGCAGTTCGAAAGCATCTAAATAAATGCAAGTAGATAAATAGGGACTGCTTTGGTGGGAAGGGAACGGTGTTCCGTGCGCTACGGCGTAGAGTCATGCCGGCCACATGACCACGGAAGCTTGTCCTCGGACAAAACGCCGGCTCTACAGGCTTTGAAACGGAGATGAGCACCGCCCCCTACAGTCGGTCACGACTAGACCATTCGGTCGTGGGGAAACCTTTACCTTTTAGATTTCCAAAGAGGGGAGAAAAAATGCTTGTGAGCATGATGCATGTGTTCATATGGTGACAGGCTCTGGTTTGGAGGGCTTTGAAAGGGAATTTGAAAAAGGCACAATGGGGTGGGGAGGAGAGGTTATGAACAGAACCTCCCTGTTCAGAGGCAGTCAATCTGAATGTCAGTTCCCAAGGAACTTCCTTTCCCTCCCCACATCGATGCTACTGGCCTTTGCACACGTCTCTTTCCTGTTTTCCCCACCAACACAGGCTCTTCTCTCCACCGACTTGTGATCTTTTGCAGCGATTTGAGTCATCGGTGGGTGTCCTGTCACCACAAAAATCCGTGGGTTCTTCCAGTGTGGGCCTGGCAAAAGTCCCCCCGTTCTTTGGGTCGGATGACTCATTCCGATGCAGAGCAGAGAATTTCCACCGGGTGCAAAATATTTGGGGCTGCTGTAGCCAAGGGCAGGAAGGGGGAAGTCCCATTTTTAAAACTGCGTATTTGAGACTTTCAGTCTTATTTCAGGGCGCTGTGGTTGGTTGGTGTTCTTGTTCCCTTTTGAGCGCATGCCTGCATCGCAATGTTCCCAACTTGTACCCCAGGATTTTGGTCTGGCCTTGAATCCACTCCCCGCACTGCTTTTAGGCCATAGTCACACAGCCATAGTCACACAGAAGCTTTGTTGACCGCAGAGGGCAATGCGCAGTGCATGAATTCAATGCGCAATGCACAGAGCAGCATTGCGGGAGGCTGGTTCCATGCACAGATCTCCCCTGCGCACAGCCAGAGCCTCTGAGAAAATTTTTATCAGGGGGTACAAAGTTGCTTCTGGGCCCTTTCCCTTCTTCTTTGATCATAATTCCATGCGATCCTCGGATCATCATTTCTATGAATTACAAAGTATAAAAGCTGTGTAGATTTATACCAAATGGGAACGCTGGTTTTCACACAATCTATGCAAACATTTTCTGAGCTCTCAGGACTTTTATGGCTCCCCTTCTTTGGCTACAAGGTCCACTTTTTGACCCTAGGTCCAGATACAGTGTTGCACACACACACACACACACACACACACACACACACACACACACACACGCCCTAGTGAGGTCAGAAAATACAAGATCCCTAGAAATTTTCAGCCCCCTCCGTTGGCTCCTGGCCCCCCTTTATGACCCTGGGCCCAGGTAAAATGGGGGGGGGTGCCACAAATGTCTGGGCCCCAAGAGCCAAGTGACCTTGGTACTCCACTGTTATGGAGAAACGGGGACCGTATGAAACAATGGTCTGTATTTACAGAAATGCAAGAACGGGGGGGCGTCTCAGCGTGATCTGGTACAGTTCCAACCAGTTCTGCAAGAGGAGGGCCTTGTTTCTTAACCAACGTCCACCAAAAGGTGTTCTCTGCCCCAATGAGCTTACAATCTTAATTTATTCCAACAGCTGGGCAGGAGAGAGACGTCTAGGCATGTGCACAGGGTGACAAGGAGACAGTAGGCGAGGAGCCACTCTGAGGCTGTTGATTAATATGTTTGGCAACGGAGACAACAGAACAGGTCGTTCTGGCCAGAGCTTTCCTTCCTGTCTGGGGCTAGTGCTGTAGTGGCCACTGCCATTTCTGTCCGTCCCCTTGGCAACTTGCAGGAAGGGGTGTGTGTGTGTGTGTGTGTGTGTGTGTGTGTGTGTGTGTGTGTGTGTTTGCAGCTCACACAACTGTGCTCCAAGGCTGTTTTTGCTGGGCTTAACGCAAGACCCTTAATGTCACCGCCAGAGGTTCTGGCAGGAGGTGGTGAGAAGGACCCCTGAGAGCCTCAGGATGCCCAGCTTGAAGGCAGCTGCTGCTGGGTTGGCCGAACTGCAGGTGTTACAGGACGGCATTTTCTGCTGCCAGACTGAGGCTTGGCTTGTGGCTTCCGGGAAACTTTGCACTCCTCCCCTTTCCCCGAAATGCTTTTTATAAACTAGCAGTTGCTGGGCAGGGCAAGGCAGGGGTGTGTGTGTGTGTGTGTGTCCTGGGTTAGGGCCGGCTTTCAGCCAATTGGACCCCGTGCCTAAGGGGGCCCTGCTCTGGGGGAATCTAGTCTTGAATGCACCCTGCTTAGATCCATTTGCATGGGAGGGAGGGAGTCCATAGAGTTCTTTTCCCTCTCTCACAACACCAGAACTAGGGGACAGCCACTAAAATTGAGTGTCAGGGAGAGTGAGAACAGATAAAAGGAAATACTTTTTTTTTTTTTTTTACCCAGTGAGCAATTAACCTGTGAAACTCCTTGCCACAGGAGGTGGTGATTGCATCTTGCCTAGGTGCCTTTAATTGGGGACTGGACAGATTTCTGGAGGAAAAGTCCATCGTGGGCTACAGGCCATGATGGGTGGTGCAACCTCCTTACATTGGTAGTAGTGTACTTCCGAATGCCAGGTGCAAGGGATGCAGGCATCTTGTGTTCTTGTTTGCGCCCTGAGGCACCTGGTGGGCCACTGTGAGATGCAGGAAGCTGGACTGGATGGACCTTTGGCCTGATCCAGCACAGGGGCTCTTCTGAGGTTCTTACGTCCTTATTTGGTCCACTAACTCCCATGCACTTTTAAAGCAGATTTCTTTCCATTCTGCCGTAAGAGATATATAAAGTCTACAGTAAATGGTATTCCTCTCTGAGATTCTGCCAACCTTGGCTGTGAACCTGGGGCTTGCAAACTATGTTTCCAATTGGCCCCTTAAGGCTGGCCCTGTCCTAACCAGACCAATCAAGAGGATGCAGCCCCAGTTTTGTCATAGAACCTCCCTCAGACCGACCAATCCTTGTCTGTGGAGCCTCAAACTTTGCACCAGGGCATAGCTAAAGAAGTGCAGGGGGTGCAATTGCACCGGGCAACAAGCTTTAGGGGGGCAACAAGCTGAGCTTGAGCCCAGTGGCCAAAATTATGAAAACCTTGGTAAGTATGGTTCTACATCAGTGGTTCCCAAAGTGTGGGTCGCACTCACTAGTGCAAAAAGGCGGGATATAAATCCAATTAATAATAATTAATAATAATAATAGTGGGACATGACTCATGAGCCAACTTCAGGTGGGTCACAAAGCACCTAGAGCAGCCATATTGAAAATCTGGGAAGATGGGATGCTGGAAAGGGGGAGGGCTGTGTGGTTGCCTTGCATACCTGAGTCACTTTGCTATTGGGAAATGGCTGAGAAATCACCCAACTGATGGCTGCCTTCTCAGGAAAGCAGCAGGCTCTGGCATCACAATGACGGCATTTCTGGCCATGACATCACTTCCGGTGGGTCCCAGGGAGATTGTCGTTCTAAAGAGTGGGTCCCGGTGCTAAAAGGTTTGAGAACCACTGCGATATATCATTGGAAAGGTGACTTAATGCAGAATGTAGTGAAACTAACCTCATTCTAATATCTGTATTCTATCAAACGTTATGGCCAATTAACCAGAAAACGTTATAAAAATTTTCTTAAACTTGATTTTGTCGTGGAGGAAGGGCTACAAAACCTTCTTTGTGTAGCAGATGACTTGCAGGCAACAAACCTAGGCCCAGGCACAGTCCTGTGCAGAAAAGGCACTCTGCGCATGCTCAACAACAACCTTTATCGTGTCAGCTGCTGCCACAGATGCATCCTGGCTTTCTGAGGCTGAGCGTAAGCTGTTCAAATTCAGTTGTCGGAATGATCATTTGGCGCTCTGGTCGCAACAATCTGGATCAGTCCTCTTCTGACTCTTTATCGTGTAACGGAAGCCGCCCTCTCCATTTCGGGAAACGCTGTGAGGATTAGCCAACTGCCCTTTGCAACGAGGCCTCAGAAACTAAGAGCGACCTGCCCCAGCTTAGTGTATTTATTTTGGGTTGGCGCAGGGTGTCCTCTGTTTACGGAGCCTTTTGTTGGCCTCTCTCCCGACCCCAGCAGAACAGAGCTGCAGCCCTCTGCCCCAGTGAGCTTGCAGTCCACATTTGGACAGCTCCTGGGTCTGCCTCCAGGCCAGAAGAGGCTTGCAACAAGGCTCCCCTGCTTGTCATTTGCACCTCCGACAGGGGGGTATTTTGCACGCTGACACCCAGAGACGCCTTTGCAGCAGAAGCAGCCCCCGCAAGTGTCACAAAGCACCTCTTCCTTCCTCCTGCGCTTCTGCTTTCTGTTTTCGTCTAAATTTCATTTACGGGTAGGCTTTGGGCAAGATCCTCTTCTTGTGAGTAGGCTCAGGCAGGCAAACGGAGAAGCAAGGGACTCGCGAGAGGGGATTAGGGCCGTGGTGTCATCTAAATGATTTAAGAACAGGTACTCACTTTTGATTGGCATGTGTCGGGACCCGCCCACCGGAAGTGACGTCATAAGCCGGAAGTGAGGTCGTGGCAGGAAGTGACATGAAAAAAGCCCTTTTTGAGGCCTCAGACGATGTTAAACTGACCCAACAGTTGCAACAGTATTCCACAGCACCCCCAGAACATGTGAAGGAGGCCTGGCATCAAGTTAAAACCCCAGAGCAGCTCATTTTTCAGTGGCAAGGAAAGGAAAGGCTCCGCTCGCTGCCTGCCTGCTTGCCTGGCTGGCTCTGAGAACATGCGGGCAACTCAAACATGCAGGAAATTCAAACGTTGCAGAGGGCGGAGTCGACAAGTGGGCGGGCGAATGGGCGGGGCCAGCTGTAATCCTAGAAACCAGTACTCGCGTACCCCCACGTACCCCCTGCATGACATCACTGGATTAGGGCCACTGTTGCGAAAGTCCTGCTCTGGATAATGCCATGGACTGCTCAATGGTAGCTCCACTGTAGGGGCAGTATATCTGAATGCCATGGAGCAGAGAGCTGGGCCTTCATCCCTGCTTGCAGGCTTCCCAGGGGGAGTCGGACGCTAGACCCTGCAGGACTCTTCTTATGTTCTTCTTTCTTTTCCCAAACCTTTATTGGCATAAGTACAACAGGTAACAATGCTAACACTAAAAATACACATAAAAATTATAGCTTGAGGGTTAATTTGAGAATCTCTAACAGAAAACTAGCCACAGCTTCTGTGATAAGAGGGAAGGAATCACTCAGACAGAGGCGGATCTAAGGGGGGGGGGCAAATCTGTAAGTTTTGCAAGAAGGCTTGCAGTGGAAAACTCTCCTCTCCTGCACTGTTCTAGCCAGTGATGTCATGCAGGGGGTATGCGGGGGTATGCAAGTACCGGTTCCTAGGATAACGGCTGGCCCCGCCCATTCACCCGCCCACTCATTGACTCCGCCCCCTGCAACGTTTGAATTTCCTGCACGTTTGAGTTGCCTGCACGTTCTCAGAGCCAGGCAGGCAGGCAGGCAGTGAGCGGAGCCTTGCCTTGCCTTGCCACTGAAAAATGAGCTGCTCTGGGGTTTTGGAACTGTTGGGTCTCTTTAACATGACGCCAGGCCTCCTTAACATGTTCTGGGGGTGCTGTGGAATACTGTTGCAACTGTTGGGTCAGTTTAAAATCATCTGAGGCCTCAAAAAGGGCTTTTTTCATGTCCCTTCCTGCCACGACATCACTTCCGGCTTATGACGTCACTTCCGGTGGGCAGGTCTCGACACGTGCCAATCAAAAGTGAGTACCTGTTCTTAAATCATTTAGATGACACCACTGGTTCTAGCCAATCCTCACAGGGAACAGCAACATCTTGGCGTTGCTTACTGGCTACAGCAGCAAGGGAGAGGAGGGATTTACACGACAGGGTAAGGCTCCTTGCAAAACGTAGAGCTCTGCCCTCCCTGTAGATCTGCCTCTGCACTCAGAAAAGTTTCAAGGGTGTTCAGCAGGAAAGATAACCAGGGTTCTAAAAAACCTTTATGAATAGAAGAATGTGCTGGGCAGTGAAAAAGTATGTGATCGAGGGTATCTGGAACCAAATGGCAAAAAAGACATAATCGATCCTCTTTGGGGATATTTGCAAAACGGCCGGCATGATTCGCTGAGGGAAAAAGGTTAAATCGGGCTAACATAAATACTTGTCTCAACCTGGGGTTAATTAATAGGGAAAAATAATTCGGATGACACCCAAGAGAAGGGGAAAGACCAAAGAAAAACGGGGAACAAGTAGGGTTCAGATTGGCTGCAAGAACCTCAAACTCATGCTGCCAGAGTTTAGATTTAATAAGGGCATGAGCCTGCTGAATTCCTAGATCGCTTGACTTGAATCTTCTTATGTTCCTAAGTTGGCTCCGTCCTACAATATTCGCGCCGGGAGGTTTGTGTGCAGTGCTCAATGCCCCTGACTGAATGCCATCTCAGGCATTCACTTCTGCTTGAAGCAAAACAAAAACCCTGTTATGTGCAAGGCTTGACTGCTACATTCTGCTCCACCTGGGGCTTCCCTGGATGGCTGGCAGGAAACTTTAGTCAGGGTGGGAATGCGCCGCCTCACCAAACACACAAAAAAGTTCCCTGTTGCAATCATTCTCAGCCAAAGTGACACAAGGGCATTGTTTCATTTCCGGGTTTGCGAATGCTCTGCTGTAAATACACACCCACGTACGCTCTCAGCCACAGATTTTAAAAATCTGTCTCTGGCCCCCAAACAGGCCTGAAAGTCACGCCCTGCAGGTTGGGGAACTTGACAGTGCAAGCCTAAGCATGTCTGCTCAGACGTAAATCCTGCTGCATTCAGTGGGGAACTTACTCCCAGGAAAGTGTGGACTTGCAGCCTCGGTCTCCAAATTGCAGAGAGGGGTGAGGCATGCTGTACTCACGCAGAGGCTCGACAGGCACCTCCCGGAGATGTTCTAGCCTCCGGCAGGGGGGTTAGACTGGATGATCTTGTGGGTCCCTTACAACTCTATGATTTTATGCCTGCTTCACGTTGGCTCCCCCAGCCCTGCTCTTATGCTACTGGAACTGTAAAATCCCGGGCTCCTTGGGGAAGACCAGCCCTTTCCCGGCTCCCTTTGAGGTGTGATTTGAGGAAATGTGTCTTGGCAGTGGGGGGGGGGGGCAGCAGCAGAGAAAGGGGACAAGATTTCAAGGACAAGAACCACCCAGTTCAGGCCTGGCTCAGACAAAGTCGAGGAAACGGGAACAAGGAAGGCTTTGTGGAGAGCCCTGTGGCACACAAGAGCGCCTTTGTGCTCTGCGAGGCGTGCCAGGGAAATTTCGAGGGCTGGCAGGACCAGCGAGTGCCACCCCCACCCCACCCCACCCGCACACAAGCACCACCAGGGCCCCTTCCCCTTGCGGGGTCCAGGCAGGCCGCTGAGCTCCTCCGGCTCCCCAAAACGCCCTTCCAACACCTTCGTGAGGTGACTCAGATTTGCTTGGGGGAGAAGCGAATTCTGCAGCCCGGACAATTGAGGCAGCGTTTCCCCTTCTGCGCAAATCTGGGCCCCCTTCAGCTCCTTAGCCTGGGCAAAGAGGCCCCTTTCAAAGTGGTTTCCTCCTATGCAGACATGCCCCAGCGTTCACCGATTTGGTATCCGCAGTTTCAGTTACCCACGGATACTGGGGAGTGGATTGTTGTTGTTCAGTCGCTAAGTCGTGTCCGACTCTCCGCGACCCCCTGGACCACAGCACGCCAGGCCTCCCTGTCCTCCACTAGCCTCCGGAGTTCGCCCAATTTCATGCTCATCGCTCCGGTGACACTCTCCAACCATCTCCTCCTCTGCCGCCCCCTCCTCCTTTTGCCTTCCGTCTTTCCCAGCAGGAGGGTCTTTTCTAGAGAGTCCTCTCTTGTCATGAGGTGGCCAAAGTACTTGAGCTTCAGCTTCAGGACTTGTCCTTCCAGGGAGCAATCAGGCTTGACTTCCTGGAGGATGGCCCGATTGGATCTCCTTGCAGTCCAGGGGACTCTCAAGAGTCTTCTCCAGCACCATAATTCGAAAGCATCTATTCTTCGGTGCTCTGCCTTTCTTATGGTCCAGCTCTCACAGCCATACATGGCTACTGGGAAAACCATCTCTTTGACTATGCGGACCTTTGTTGGCAGGGTGATGTCTCGGCTTTTGATTAAGTTGTCTAGGTTCGCCATAGCTTTCCTCCCAAGAAGTAAACGTCTTTTAATTTCATGGCTGCAGTCACCATCTGGGGAGTGGATAGAGAAACATTAAACAAACCTTCTTTTTTACCTTGTTGCAGCAAAACCACTGACGTTCCCCCATCTTTAAAAAGGCATCCCCAGTATCCACGGTCGGGTCCGGAACGGAACCACAGCGGATACCTTAGCAGGGGGGGAACAACTGTCCCTCTTCGCCCGAGGGCAGCATCTTTTCCAAGGCTGGTGTCTCTTTGGCATCTCGTTTACTTTTGTGAGCCCTTTGGGTTCCTTTGGGAACCATTTTTGGGTTTATTTTGCGGTGCAGATTTCTTTGTGAACTACTCCTGTTGAAAAGAACTGATGATGACGATGATACCCGCAGCCCAGCATAGGATTATTATTATTATTATTATTATTATTATTATTATTATTATTATTAT
>JAJKFI010012375.1:12969-23752 GCA_029204185.1 Lerista edwardsae | reverse complement strand
AACAATTGGACCTATTAATGTTCAAGATTGAGATGCAGAATCTTTCTTGCTGTTTTGGAAGGCTCAAGGTTGCTGTTTTGGAAAGGACTGCTTGATCCGGGGGCCACTGACGACTCGGAGTAGTTCCATTCTCCTGCTTCCCCACACTGAGAACAGCCACAGAAGATTTGGAAAAGAAATTGCAACTTAAATTCAAGAACAACGATCTAAGAACTACAACTCAACAAAATTAAATCGAGGCAAGACGTATGTGATTCTACTATCCAAAACTGAAGAAGATTAAAGACACTAGACTGAATAGTTTGAAAGTGACAAGACAAGAGGGAGAAGAGAGGGGGGTTCCTCCTCCCTCCTCCACGTCAAGAGCAGCAATTGAGATCCTTGGGCTGCGATGGAGAAATAAAAGACAAATTGGGAGTGAAGACAGCGGATTTTCCCCCTTCTTTCTTCCTGTGATTAAGTAGAAAGACTTACATGATTTAAAGACAACTTGATGCCAACTTTTTTGTTCTTATATGACCAGTGAAGGATTCTTGAAGGACTTGTAAGACGTTAGAGAAAATTGATTATTTTGGACAGAGCCTGGATTGATACTTATTTTCGAAATAAATTTGGACGTATTAGGATGGGTCTGCCTGTTTTGCTTACTTGGAATTGTGGATTACGACGGGGACGGAAGACAGACATGGGAGATTTATAATTGAGGCTGTTTGAGGAATCCCCTGGTCTAACGCAGGAATGCATGAGGGGGAGAGCTTCTTGGCAGTAATCGAATTTGGTAGCTAAATTTAAATTGTAAATTAAGTGGAATTGATTGAACTTATAAACAGGATTGAATTACAATTGGGCTGTTTGGAAAAGAATGGTGCATTGAAGATCAGAGCAGTCAGAAAGAACGAAGAACAAGGACTGAAATTACTTTCACTTACTGGCTGAACTGGTTATAGATAATAAGTCATGTTGGGTCTAGACATTTAAAGAAATATGTGTATGCGAGATTACTGGAGTATATGAACATAGATGCTCAACTGAATTGATGTGGTTTATAAGTATTGATGACCACTGAAAAATTCTTTTATCAAGTAAACATTTTGATGCTAGCTACACCTTGAGGCCAAAAGATGTCAAGACAAGAAAGAATACAATAACTTTTAAGACAAGACAATATCAGGCAGTCTAATCGGATTTTATCGATCCAATTAGTCTCAGAAATTCGGCAGGTGCAGCAAGAAGTTACAATTATTAAGAATATTGGAAAGTTCTACAAGATTTGAAGAGCCTATCAGAAGAAACTAGGTATCCTGATAAATTTATGAATGAAATTAAAAAGGAAATCAGCACAATAAACCAAACAGAGATACGCTGTTTGAAGTTGGAATCGGACCAGTCAGGGTTTATGACTAGAATGCAGGGCCTCTTGGAGATAAAAACAGAGGTTACTGGAAAGCAAATTGCAGGCACGTTAACTCCAGGAAGGGAAGTAGTACCAATGGAGGAACACACAAAGCTTACACGGGAGACATACAGAGAGCTAAAGACAAACCCTATCGAACAAGAAATGGACCTAAAAGAATTTTAAAGAGAGTTGGAGATAAATTCCAGGAAACAACAATTGGACCTATTAATGTTCAAGATTGAGATGCAGAATCTTTCTCAGGAATATTCAAGGAGGAAGAGACACTGTAATAATGTAAAGGACGCAAATAGGGGAAACTGGCACAATAAACTGAGAATGAAAACAGAAGAAGAAGAGGGGAAGAGCCTGTGAGTGAAAGACACCCAGAACCTGATGACTGAATTAGGGAAGATATAGCCAATGAGAAAAAGATAATACTTAAATAAGGGAGATTATGATGAAAGTATAAATTAAGATATTTGTATTAAATATGATCTTCCCCTCAAAGCTAAAAACAATTCAAAAGAAGTTATTTTTCTTTTTGCTATTCTTATGTACTAATTAGAGAAATTGAAAGTAGTAATTGTATGCCAGTTCGAGAGATACTTAAGAAGATGATTGAACAAGATTTTTTTTTAAAAAAGTGGTAAATTAATGGAGGGATAGCAGAATTGATAAACATCAGACGTTAATGTATTATGATATAGAAGTGTTAGGTTAGAGTTAATTAGATAATTATAGATGGAAAATAAGAGTTACATAAGAACATAAGAAGAGCCCTGCTGGATCAGGCCAAAGGCCCATTACATCTAGTCCAGCTTCCTGTATCTCACAGCGGCCCACCAGGTGCTCCAGGGAGGCATGAGACAACAAGATGCTTGCATCCTGTTGCCACTCCCTTGCACCCGGTACTCTGAAGTAGCCTACTACTAATGTAAGGAGGTTGCACAATCCATCATTGCCTATAGCCCACAATGGACCTTTTCTCCAGAAATCCGTCCAATCCCCTCTTAAAGGCATCAAGACCAGATGCCATCACCACCTCCTGTGGCAAAGAGTTCCACAGATTAACTACCCGCTGGGTAAAAAAGTATGTCCTTTTATCTGTTCTCACTCTCCCAACCCTCAGTTTTAGCGGATGCCCCCTGGTTCTGGTGTTTTGAGAGAGGGAAAAGAACATCCCTTTATCGACTCTATCCCTTCCATGCATAATTTTGTATGTCTCAATCATGTCCCCCCTCAGGCGCCTTTTTTCTAGACTGAAGAGCCCCAAACGCTGCAGTCTTTCTTCATAAGGGAGGTGCCCCATCCCGGTAATCATTTTTGTCACTCTCTTCTGCACCTTTTCCAGCTCCACTATGTCCTTTTTGAGGTGTGGCAACCAGAACTGTACGCAATATTCCAGGTGCGGCCTTACCATCGATTTGTACACTGGCATGATAATATTGGCTGTTTTATTCTCAACCCCTTTTTTAATGACCCTGCTGGAATTGGCCTTCTTAATTGCTGCCACACACTGGTTCCAACAGGATCCAGAAGGACCTACAGATAGCTAGGCTGGGAAGAATCATGTTCTTGATCACGTTCCCTACCTTGGCCCAAGAAGAGGAGTAAAGAGAACACACTGCTCTGCAAGAGAGCCATCAGACGAAACAAAGGAATCAAGACCTCCTTTCCCTCCTCTCCCATTAACAGAACCATCTGAAGGAAATGATCTTGACTGAAACCCCAGAATCTTTCACACCCCAGCTTGTGACATCCTTCAGGTAAGTGCACAGCTGTGAAGTTCCCCAGGGCAGTCTATGGTGCCAAGACAGGTTGGGAGCACGAAGTGGCTCTGTTGTTGGACAGAAAATTAAAAGCCCATTTGCCTTTGATGTAGGGTGACAACTCAGGAGACAGATCCCCCTAATTCAGATGAAATAACCCCACGTTCCACTTCTCCCTATTGCTTTCGCGTTCATGGAGCATCCTCATGTGAAATCAGTCCAAGGGCAAAGAGGCCATGTACATTAACATTTCAAAGGCACTCCAAGTACATAGAGTCCGGCTTCACAAGGAGGGAGTGGTTGTTTCTATTGCCCCCAGAAAACAGAGGACGGACTGGCAAGTGGGGATGCAGAAAGCAGTGATATTGGGAGAGGGAGCCATGCTTCAAGAGACAGGACTTGGGCATCAGCACCCGGAGGACAAGCATCTTGCCACCCAATTCATTCTTTCAGCGCTAGCTGACACAGCCAAGGAGGCAGGTTACATCCACCACCAGTAGATCAATAATTGTATGAAGCTGCACTCCTATGAAGCCTGATTGCTCCCTGGAAGGACAAATCCTGAAGCTGAAGCTCCAGTACTTTGGCCACCTCATGAGAAGAGAGGACTCTAGAAAAGACCCTCCTGCTGGGAAAGATGGAAGGCAAAAGAAGAAGGGAGCGGCAGAGGATGAGATGGTTAGAGAGTGCCACCGAAGCAATGAACATGAAATTGGGTGAACTCCGGAAGCTAGTGGAGGACAGGGAGGCCTGGCATGCTGTGGTCCAGGGGGTCGCGAAGAGTCGGACACGACTTAGCGACTGAACGACAACAGGGACTCCTACACCTTTCACTCTACTTCCTACAAAGAAGCAGAGATTAATTACAGCTGTTGGAGAAGGAAAAAACATAGCCATGTCCTCATATCTAAATATTTAGGGCTGCTGGGAGCATCTCTACTCCGACTTCCTCCTGAGAACTACCAACATGAAAAGGTTCCAGCTTCACAGCCACTCAATCACTCAGCTGGCAGCAGAGCATCCAGGGACACTACCAGAAGTGAAGCAGCTTTGCCTTCATTAAGCCTAACCTAATCTATGCATTCAGCAGCATACCTGTACTGAGATTCTGTTCCATGACGGTAGGACCTTGATTCCGTGCTGGAGAGAGTTTTGTTGGCCGAGAGTTGCCTCCAAGCAGAGGAAAGATGTCTGACCTGTCATAACAGAAAGTACTGTACTTAACACATTCCTGCCTTAAGACTTCAATTTCAACGCCTTTCATTCCCCCAGAAGACCTTCTGAATGGCCTGAGCTCTCCAAGCACAGAAGTGCACAGGACTACTCCTCAAGAAGCCCAAGATGAACCATCTCTCCAAGTGGCAATTCCTTTATGTACACAAGTGTCTCAAAGAGCATCTTTGTGTACAGCGCACGTAGACGGCTGGATCAAGGGGATTCTCCCAATTCGAGAATGCAAATGGAACTGGTGACCATACCTTAAGGTACAAGGCATTCAATTCACTACTGTTTCACAGGCAGCAATCCTATACACACTTTCCTAGGAGTGTCTCATTGAACACAATAGAACTTACTTCTGAGTAGACATGCATAGGATTGCACTGTCAATAAGATCAAAACTGGTTCTTTGGATTGTGCCCAGAAGGCTACAGCAAGCTGGTGCAAATTCCAGAGCACTGATATAATGTGCTCCCAGTCATCCACCCACCTTCATCAGGAGACAAGACATATGTCCAGCAACCAGCTGGAATTAAAAAGGGGGGGGGGAACCCACACAGACCACACACGGTTTATTAGGGTACCTAAATGTAAACTGCAACAGTCTCTGAAAGGCTACAAAAGCACCAAATGATGGTTTCCAGGCTGAAGGAAGTCTGGGATTATGGGAAGAGATTAACACAAGAGCTGTTGCAAAGTGCTGTGCCAGGGTGGGCTGGCCTGCCACATCCCACGGTTCAACCCACATAAAATGACTGCATTTGTCCTCAAGAATGTTCAGCCACATGGACGTGAACACCACTGAGCTGGCCCAAAGGATACGTGGACTTCCCCACCACCACCAAGCTCAAAAGAGAGCAGGACTCACATGGCTCTCATCCCATGGGGGGCTGCCGACAGAGGGGATGCTGCAGACTCCTGGCTGTAAACTCCACTTTCACTGTAGGAGCTGGTGCTTGGGGACGACAAGCAAGAAGGAGACTCTGAGGTCAGATCAAGCTTCAGCACCGAGTCCGGGCTTTCTAGATCGGAAGTGCTGCCATTTAGCCTGGCTCTCTTCTTTGCTGCGCTATTACGTAGAGAGCGAAGAGAACTCTGCATCTAAAGAGGAGAGAAACATCAGTGACTGGTGATGCAAGGAGGGGAAAGGTGTTTCACCGTTCACCAAGAATTTGCAAAAGCAACACAGCAGTAGGCAGTGACAAAGACAACCAACAAAGACAACGCTGGAAGATGATAGCAGGTAAATTCACTTGCAGTTTTCCAATGCAAATAATCAAAAACCCACACAACATACTGACAGCAAATGAACCCATTTTGACCATGTAAACTTGCCCTATCTGAAGTCCATAACATACACTTCTAAAAACAAGATTCAGACACATTCATTAATGGGAAAAACTGCACTGAATCCCACCTCTTCCTCATCCAGCTCCTTCTCATTGATGTTCAGTTCAGAGAGGTCAATGGCTAGCTTCTTGTTCCTTTCGTTCAGCCAGATATCTTCCGACTCCCCATTCTTCTGACCCATTAGGCTGACTTCAGTTTTATCTGGCAAGGGACTAACACCCCTGGGGATGGGAGGCACTGGTTTTGTTCCACTCAGACCTCTCCCTGAAGCGGGAGATCTCACAAAGGCAGGTTTCAGCTGAATTGGAGGAGTATCCTGGGGTTTCACCTCTGTATTAAGAAATGCACACAGGACATTTTCAGAACAAAGGAAACTTTATGAAGTATTAAGAAACAAAAGTACAACTTCTTCATCTACATAGGGGGGTAAGCAGGCACTGGATGCCCAATTAACTACCACTGCAGTATCCCCACTGGCTTCCTATAGTATCCTTGCTACAGCCCAAGGCATTGGTTTTGACCCATATTGCTCTTACCAGCTTGATCCCCACAGACCTTAGGATGGCTTGCTCCACCTCATCCTGCTATGACCCCCAAAGCCAATCAAGAACAGACTCCTGAGGATGCTGCCTATGCAACAACTGGTGTTGGTGTCAGACCTGGTTCTTGCCAGTGCTGAGCCCAACATCATTCCCCTAAGAAAGTTACATCAAGGGGAGGTGGTACCCTCCTTCCCAACAAAGCCTGAAGCCACTCTTCTTTTTTCTCTTTTTCTGAAAGCGCCTTTTTCTTTCAGCACCTAAGAATTCTAAAGCTCTACTTTACTTCTACTCAAAGGTGCTATCAGAATTGGTTAAGAATCTGCCTCATTTTTTGTCTCACAGGTGTTTTTCACTTTACAAGAGGACCCTGCACATTCAAGAGCCCACCGCGCTCTACCACACTGTTTTGCATTAGACTGTACTGTATAGAAGAGTGGTCAACATTTACCACTCTTGGAGGAGTGTCTTGGAACAGGCTGGTTTAGTATAGATCTTTCTGAAGGATCATAAAAAAGAAAGACTGCACATCAAACTGGTGCTGGATGGAGAATTCATTAAGAGTTCTATAGCTTGATGCGCTCTGACAAGAAGATATAGAGGAACTTAAAACTTTTACAGAAAGATGGAAAACTTTGGGAAGATGCTGCAACCGTGGTAAGTGTAAAGATGTGATAACTCAGATATACTTCCAAGTTCTCCATCCAGCACCAGGTTGGGCTTTGTTTTGCCTTTCATTTTCTTGGTTATTTCTGATATTGCCCCCTTTTGGTGTTGTCAAGGACTACCAGGCTTGGTACACGTAGCTAGAGGCTGCACAGAATCACAGGGCCTGTACCTGCATCCTCGCCTGCTGCAGAACTGGAAAACTTCTTCTGGTAAGTAGGTTTTGGAAGCCCTTCAAAGTTCTTAAGAGGCCAGGAATTAGAGAAGTTAATAGCACGATCTTGTGATTTCTTGAACGAGTCTCCAGGAGGGGAGGTGTGCTTTGGACTGTGCCTGGGTGATGAGAAAGGGTAGGATGGAAGGATGAAAGCTCCCTGACTGGCGTGAGAGCTCAGGAGAGGCGGAGTGTGCTCAGGCGGGCTGCAAAACATCCTCTGGGACTTGTTGCTGAAATTGAGGCTGGCACACACTAATTGGGAGAAAAACACACCATCAGGCTAAAAGGTTACGTTGGAAAAATAAACACTACTGTTTTTTAAAAACCATGTATAATCTGTGTTTTACAAAACTCAAAAGTAGCCTGCCCGATAGATAGCTCTGATCATCCTCAGAAGCCCTTCTCAAGGTGCCCACAAGATCAGAGGTTGCAGCGAGTCTCTGGCAGCGACACCGCTCCCAAAGCAGGTTTGACTGGAACCTCTTTGCTAGTTTCCCCATTCTAGGCACACTGCATCCTAATCTATTGGCTTTAAAATCTAACACCGCTTCTGCTTTATCCCCTGGCTTTTGTTTAACTCTTTGTGGTTTGAAATCTGTTTTAACTACTGTGTTTTACTGTTTTGTTTGTTCCTGTTGTGAGCTACTTTGATAAGACAAAGCTATTTCTTGTCTAGGATGGGTACTTAATACCTAATAACTTGGGAAAGCACTTAATTTTGCTGCACACAGCTGTGGGACAGAACAGAAGGCACAGGCAGCCAGCCCAGGACATGGGGGGAGGGGCCTCTGGAGATCTGGAGTTCTGCTCTGGAGGACAGGCAATTGGACAAATGGCTGGATTTTATTTTATTTTGACAAGGAAGAGGAGAAGGAGGTGCCCAAAGGACAGGGGGAGGGGGTTCTTCCATTCAGAAGGAACTGCTGGAGTTTTTTTCTATATAAGCCAGGGGAGTGTTAAATGACACTCCCGCACACACAAAAGCCACTGCCACCACATCCCTTTTTATGCAAATTTGTGTTCAAGGAAGCAACTGGCTTGTGACATGACTCATTTCTCAAAATGACTTGAGATTCGACTCAAAATGAGTACAGTCACAATGGACACATGGTATGACTTGCGAGTCGAGTCAAGTTGCAGGCTCAAGGACTCGCAACTTGACTCAGGCTTAGTAACTTCGGCACATCCCTGTTCTTGTTGAATATGCCTGAAAACTGAGCTTCAAGAGCAACCACATAAAATTTATTTTGTTTATACATGTCATCTGTGATTGTTACTCTTCTTAAAATTGCCTGTCTACATCTTGAGGGCTAAAATCTCAAAAGTGTCAAACACTTTTGCTTCATCGCCAAAAAACAGGCAACATAATACAGCAGCAAGACAGATTCAACAAGATGCAACACACAGGCTTCCAACGTCATTCAGGCCTGAGAAGAACCTGCCATTTTGTGGTTGGTCAATTTATGTACAATGGCAAAATTGTAAACTGGAGATGGAAGTCCTTCTACAGCTAAACAGAAATTCAAGTGGTAGGCCAAGTTTGGTTTTGCTACTGGCAAATGCTCAGGATTTCTAGCTGAAAGTTTTAGTTTCTCTGGTCACATCTCCCATGAGTACGGAATGCTTATTCAAAGTTGATCTCTCTGGCACTATGGTCAGGCTCCAAAGAGCTATTTCATGTAATTCTCAGGACACAATCCTAACCAAATTTCCAGCATTGGGGTAAGGGAACAAATTTTACCTTACCTTGAGGACGCCTTCGTGACTACTGCTCTACTGCAGGGAGCAACACATGCCCCTTTGGCACGACTATGTCAGTGCTGGAAAGTTGGTTAGGATTGTGCCCTGAATGTCATGCCCCACCCTTCACTCCATATCAGATTACTTTTGAAAAAACCTCTTCAGATTAACCCCTTTTGGAGCTCTATACTAAACATGCTTACTTGGAATTATGGAACAGCAGATCATTACCATGTTGAGTATCTTTCTTTCCATTCAATACACAGACAACCCACTAAGACATGCTCTATTCCATTTTGGTGTCTATATATACATATTAAAAGGCACAAACTAACTGATTTCTTGTAAAGCTAATACATTTTTCTCCAATTTTCCAGCAAATTATATAAATTTAAATAGATAGAAAATTCCCCCAGTGCTATGTCTGGAGAATTTTTATGTATATAATTGTTACATTCAAACTAGCTGCGGCCAATCAGCACTGCCTACCTGGTGCCTGCCCTGCTCTATTAGTCTCCCCCCCCCCCCCCTGGCCAGCTTTGCTCAATAAGTTTGGTATGGCAGCAGAGGGACCGGAACATTATAAGAATAGGATGTCTTCTACAAATATCCAATTTCCACTCAATTTAGCCACACTGTGAGCAGTGAGAGAAAAGAGACTTAAAGCAGAAGGCATTCCAAGAAAGCTTTTTGGTATCAGGCTTTTTGGTTAGGGCAATAGCTGGGAGGAAAATCCTCCTCAAAGGGTAGAATTGCTTTTTGCACCTGCTCGTTGAAACAAGGCAAGGCAAGGAGAGGGAGAAGGGATCACTGTGCCACGCTGCAGTTTGTTAGATACTTTAAGACAGACTGTTTGGGGATCGATTGCCAGTGACATGGATAAGCCCTACAATATAATCAAGTTGTTTTGTTTAATTGAATTTGTAGCTCTGCTGATCCAGGAGCACCAACTGCTCCAATAATGACTTAATATGGCTTCCTTCCTGGAAGTGGCCACACACATAAAGTCAGACCCATCTGCCCCAATCCAATGATTTACTGCACCACTGCATCACAGCTCAGTGATCATGCACATGCTTTGCACATACAAGATGAATCCCTGGTTAAAAGTGTGTCAGATGAGCCAGGAAAGACTTCCATGAGGCCTTGGAAACCAGTTGCCAGTACTAGGCGACTTGGACTTAAGATCTAGCTCAGTAAAGGGCAGCTCCTTTAGATACTTTCACAAGCTGATTTAATTGGCCCACTGAACTACTGTAGAAACTGCCAGTATACAAGTTAGAACAGGACAACTGTGCATGTAGATTTACCATACAGTCTTAGGTACCTTTCTCTTGGTTATTCAGTCCGAGAAACTGTAAATCAGAATCCAAGCTACCACTCTTCTCACGAGTGTGAGAGAAACCAAGAAGGCTGCATTTTCCCGAAATATGAGGCTGATGAGAGGTCATTGCACCTGTTAAACGAATAAGAAAAGCCAGTCAGGTATGTTTCCCTCTGCTATTTGCAAAAGGACTTCAAAAAAATCCATCCTGGAAGTTCACACACTTCTTTTGGGAATTCTGAAAAAGAGATGTGTGGGAATCCCTCCAGCACTGCATGAGCAGGAACTCCCAGGCAACCTCCTAACAGGTTTTATTCATATGCTTAGAGCAAAATAATGCATCTGGCAGGATGTAGAGAAAGAGGAATTTTGCCAGGATATATAAAAAGTGCTCCCAAGTAGCTGATCTACAAGTTACACTACACTTTTTATACTAATCAAGCACAGAAAGTCTATAGGATGGGGCCAGATACAAACAAGAGCAACACTAAAGAAAAAAGACAAAGAACTGAAAGAAATTAAATGATCTCTCTCTCTCTCTCTCTCTCTCTCTCTCTCTCTCTC
>JAJKFI010012374.1:12973-23756 GCA_029204185.1 Lerista edwardsae | reverse complement strand
AACAATTGGACCTATTAATGTTCAAGATTGAGATGCAGAATCTTTCTTGCTGTTTTGGAAGGCTCAAGGTTGCTGTTTTGGAAAGGACTGCTTGATCCGGGGGCCACTGACGACTCGGAGTAGTTCCATTCTCCTGCTTCCCCACACTGAGAACAGCCACAGAAGATTTGGAAAAGAAATTGCAACTTAAATTCAAGAACAACGATCTAAGAACTACAACTCAACAAAATTAAATCGAGGCAAGACGTATGTGATTCTACTATCCAAAACTGAAGAAGATTAAAGACACTAGACTGAATAGTTTGAAAGTGACAAGACAAGAGGGAGAAGAGAGGGGGGTTCCTCCTCCCTCCTCCACGTCAAGAGCAGCAATTGAGATCCTTGGGCTGCGATGGAGAAATAAAAGACAAATTGGGAGTGAAGACAGCGGATTTTCCCCCTTCTTTCTTCCTGTGATTAAGTAGAAAGACTTACATGATTTAAAGACAACTTGATGCCAACTTTTTTGTTCTTATATGACCAGTGAAGGATTCTTGAAGGACTTGTAAGACGTTAGAGAAAATTGATTATTTTGGACAGAGCCTGGATTGATACTTATTTTCGAAATAAATTTGGACGTATTAGGATGGGTCTGCCTGTTTTGCTTACTTGGAATTGTGGATTACGACGGGGACGGAAGACAGACATGGGAGATTTATAATTGAGGCTGTTTGAGGAATCCCCTGGTCTAACGCAGGAATGCATGAGGGGGAGAGCTTCTTGGCAGTAATCGAATTTGGTAGCTAAATTTAAATTGTAAATTAAGTGGAATTGATTGAACTTATAAACAGGATTGAATTACAATTGGGCTGTTTGGAAAAGAATGGTGCATTGAAGATCAGAGCAGTCAGAAAGAACGAAGAACAAGGACTGAAATTACTTTCACTTACTGGCTGAACTGGTTATAGATAATAAGTCATGTTGGGTCTAGACATTTAAAGAAATATGTGTATGCGAGATTACTGGAGTATATGAACATAGATGCTCAACTGAATTGATGTGGTTTATAAGTATTGATGACCACTGAAAAATTCTTTTATCAAGTAAACATTTTGATGCTAGCTACACCTTGAGGCCAAAAGATGTCAAGACAAGAAAGAATACAATAACTTTTAAGACAAGACAATATCAGGCAGTCTAATCGGATTTTATCGATCCAATTAGTCTCAGAAATTCGGCAGGTGCAGCAAGAAGTTACAATTATTAAGAATATTGGAAAGTTCTACAAGATTTGAAGAGCCTATCAGAAGAAACTAGGTATCCTGATAAATTTATGAATGAAATTAAAAAGGAAATCAGCACAATAAACCAAACAGAGATACGCTGTTTGAAGTTGGAATCGGACCAGTCAGGGTTTATGACTAGAATGCAGGGCCTCTTGGAGATAAAAACAGAGGTTACTGGAAAGCAAATTGCAGGCACGTTAACTCCAGGAAGGGAAGTAGTACCAATGGAGGAACACACAAAGCTTACACGGGAGACATACAGAGAGCTAAAGACAAACCCTATCGAACAAGAAATGGACCTAAAAGAATTTTAAAGAGAGTTGGAGATAAATTCCAGGAAACAACAATTGGACCTATTAATGTTCAAGATTGAGATGCAGAATCTTTCTCAGGAATATTCAAGGAGGAAGAGACACTGTAATAATGTAAAGGACGCAAATAGGGGAAACTGGCACAATAAACTGAGAATGAAAACAGAAGAAGAAGAGGGGAAGAGCCTGTGAGTGAAAGACACCCAGAACCTGATGACTGAATTAGGGAAGATATAGCCAATGAGAAAAAGATAATACTTAAATAAGGGAGATTATGATGAAAGTATAAATTAAGATATTTGTATTAAATATGATCTTCCCCTCAAAGCTAAAAACAATTCAAAAGAAGTTATTTTTCTTTTTGCTATTCTTATGTACTAATTAGAGAAATTGAAAGTAGTAATTGTATGCCAGTTCGAGAGATACTTAAGAAGATGATTGAACAAGATTTTTTTTTAAAAAAGTGGTAAATTAATGGAGGGATAGCAGAATTGATAAACATCAGACGTTAATGTATTATGATATAGAAGTGTTAGGTTAGAGTTAATTAGATAATTATAGATGGAAAATAAGAGTTACATAAGAACATAAGAAGAGCCCTGCTGGATCAGGCCAAAGGCCCATTACATCTAGTCCAGCTTCCTGTATCTCACAGCGGCCCACCAGGTGCTCCAGGGAGGCATGAGACAACAAGATGCTTGCATCCTGTTGCCACTCCCTTGCACCCGGTACTCTGAAGTAGCCTACTACTAATGTAAGGAGGTTGCACAATCCATCATTGCCTATAGCCCACAATGGACCTTTTCTCCAGAAATCCGTCCAATCCCCTCTTAAAGGCATCAAGACCAGATGCCATCACCACCTCCTGTGGCAAAGAGTTCCACAGATTAACTACCCGCTGGGTAAAAAAGTATGTCCTTTTATCTGTTCTCACTCTCCCAACCCTCAGTTTTAGCGGATGCCCCCTGGTTCTGGTGTTTTGAGAGAGGGAAAAGAACATCCCTTTATCGACTCTATCCCTTCCATGCATAATTTTGTATGTCTCAATCATGTCCCCCCTCAGGCGCCTTTTTTCTAGACTGAAGAGCCCCAAACGCTGCAGTCTTTCTTCATAAGGGAGGTGCCCCATCCCGGTAATCATTTTTGTCACTCTCTTCTGCACCTTTTCCAGCTCCACTATGTCCTTTTTGAGGTGTGGCAACCAGAACTGTACGCAATATTCCAGGTGCGGCCTTACCATCGATTTGTACACTGGCATGATAATATTGGCTGTTTTATTCTCAACCCCTTTTTTAATGACCCTGCTGGAATTGGCCTTCTTAATTGCTGCCACACACTGGTTCCAACAGGATCCAGAAGGACCTACAGATAGCTAGGCTGGGAAGAATCATGTTCTTGATCACGTTCCCTACCTTGGCCCAAGAAGAGGAGTAAAGAGAACACACTGCTCTGCAAGAGAGCCATCAGACGAAACAAAGGAATCAAGACCTCCTTTCCCTCCTCTCCCATTAACAGAACCATCTGAAGGAAATGATCTTGACTGAAACCCCAGAATCTTTCACACCCCAGCTTGTGACATCCTTCAGGTAAGTGCACAGCTGTGAAGTTCCCCAGGGCAGTCTATGGTGCCAAGACAGGTTGGGAGCACGAAGTGGCTCTGTTGTTGGACAGAAAATTAAAAGCCCATTTGCCTTTGATGTAGGGTGACAACTCAGGAGACAGATCCCCCTAATTCAGATGAAATAACCCCACGTTCCACTTCTCCCTATTGCTTTCGCGTTCATGGAGCATCCTCATGTGAAATCAGTCCAAGGGCAAAGAGGCCATGTACATTAACATTTCAAAGGCACTCCAAGTACATAGAGTCCGGCTTCACAAGGAGGGAGTGGTTGTTTCTATTGCCCCCAGAAAACAGAGGACGGACTGGCAAGTGGGGATGCAGAAAGCAGTGATATTGGGAGAGGGAGCCATGCTTCAAGAGACAGGACTTGGGCATCAGCACCCGGAGGACAAGCATCTTGCCACCCAATTCATTCTTTCAGCGCTAGCTGACACAGCCAAGGAGGCAGGTTACATCCACCACCAGTAGATCAATAATTGTATGAAGCTGCACTCCTATGAAGCCTGATTGCTCCCTGGAAGGACAAATCCTGAAGCTGAAGCTCCAGTACTTTGGCCACCTCATGAGAAGAGAGGACTCTAGAAAAGACCCTCCTGCTGGGAAAGATGGAAGGCAAAAGAAGAAGGGAGCGGCAGAGGATGAGATGGTTAGAGAGTGCCACCGAAGCAATGAACATGAAATTGGGTGAACTCCGGAAGCTAGTGGAGGACAGGGAGGCCTGGCATGCTGTGGTCCAGGGGGTCGCGAAGAGTCGGACACGACTTAGCGACTGAACGACAACAGGGACTCCTACACCTTTCACTCTACTTCCTACAAAGAAGCAGAGATTAATTACAGCTGTTGGAGAAGGAAAAAACATAGCCATGTCCTCATATCTAAATATTTAGGGCTGCTGGGAGCATCTCTACTCCGACTTCCTCCTGAGAACTACCAACATGAAAAGGTTCCAGCTTCACAGCCACTCAATCACTCAGCTGGCAGCAGAGCATCCAGGGACACTACCAGAAGTGAAGCAGCTTTGCCTTCATTAAGCCTAACCTAATCTATGCATTCAGCAGCATACCTGTACTGAGATTCTGTTCCATGACGGTAGGACCTTGATTCCGTGCTGGAGAGAGTTTTGTTGGCCGAGAGTTGCCTCCAAGCAGAGGAAAGATGTCTGACCTGTCATAACAGAAAGTACTGTACTTAACACATTCCTGCCTTAAGACTTCAATTTCAACGCCTTTCATTCCCCCAGAAGACCTTCTGAATGGCCTGAGCTCTCCAAGCACAGAAGTGCACAGGACTACTCCTCAAGAAGCCCAAGATGAACCATCTCTCCAAGTGGCAATTCCTTTATGTACACAAGTGTCTCAAAGAGCATCTTTGTGTACAGCGCACGTAGACGGCTGGATCAAGGGGATTCTCCCAATTCGAGAATGCAAATGGAACTGGTGACCATACCTTAAGGTACAAGGCATTCAATTCACTACTGTTTCACAGGCAGCAATCCTATACACACTTTCCTAGGAGTGTCTCATTGAACACAATAGAACTTACTTCTGAGTAGACATGCATAGGATTGCACTGTCAATAAGATCAAAACTGGTTCTTTGGATTGTGCCCAGAAGGCTACAGCAAGCTGGTGCAAATTCCAGAGCACTGATATAATGTGCTCCCAGTCATCCACCCACCTTCATCAGGAGACAAGACATATGTCCAGCAACCAGCTGGAATTAAAAAGGGGGGGGGGGAACCCACACAGACCACACACGGTTTATTAGGGTACCTAAATGTAAACTGCAACAGTCTCTGAAAGGCTACAAAAGCACCAAATGATGGTTTCCAGGCTGAAGGAAGTCTGGGATTATGGGAAGAGATTAACACAAGAGCTGTTGCAAAGTGCTGTGCCAGGGTGGGCTGGCCTGCCACATCCCACGGTTCAACCCACATAAAATGACTGCATTTGTCCTCAAGAATGTTCAGCCACATGGACGTGAACACCACTGAGCTGGCCCAAAGGATACGTGGACTTCCCCACCACCACCAAGCTCAAAAGAGAGCAGGACTCACATGGCTCTCATCCCATGGGGGGCTGCCGACAGAGGGGATGCTGCAGACTCCTGGCTGTAAACTCCACTTTCACTGTAGGAGCTGGTGCTTGGGGACGACAAGCAAGAAGGAGACTCTGAGGTCAGATCAAGCTTCAGCACCGAGTCCGGGCTTTCTAGATCGGAAGTGCTGCCATTTAGCCTGGCTCTCTTCTTTGCTGCGCTATTACGTAGAGAGCGAAGAGAACTCTGCATCTAAAGAGGAGAGAAACATCAGTGACTGGTGATGCAAGGAGGGGAAAGGTGTTTCACCGTTCACCAAGAATTTGCAAAAGCAACACAGCAGTAGGCAGTGACAAAGACAACCAACAAAGACAACGCTGGAAGATGATAGCAGGTAAATTCACTTGCAGTTTTCCAATGCAAATAATCAAAAACCCACACAACATACTGACAGCAAATGAACCCATTTTGACCATGTAAACTTGCCCTATCTGAAGTCCATAACATACACTTCTAAAAACAAGATTCAGACACATTCATTAATGGGAAAAACTGCACTGAATCCCACCTCTTCCTCATCCAGCTCCTTCTCATTGATGTTCAGTTCAGAGAGGTCAATGGCTAGCTTCTTGTTCCTTTCGTTCAGCCAGATATCTTCCGACTCCCCATTCTTCTGACCCATTAGGCTGACTTCAGTTTTATCTGGCAAGGGACTAACACCCCTGGGGATGGGAGGCACTGGTTTTGTTCCACTCAGACCTCTCCCTGAAGCGGGAGATCTCACAAAGGCAGGTTTCAGCTGAATTGGAGGAGTATCCTGGGGTTTCACCTCTGTATTAAGAAATGCACACAGGACATTTTCAGAACAAAGGAAACTTTATGAAGTATTAAGAAACAAAAGTACAACTTCTTCATCTACATAGGGGGGTAAGCAGGCACTGGATGCCCAATTAACTACCACTGCAGTATCCCCACTGGCTTCCTATAGTATCCTTGCTACAGCCCAAGGCATTGGTTTTGACCCATATTGCTCTTACCAGCTTGATCCCCACAGACCTTAGGATGGCTTGCTCCACCTCATCCTGCTATGACCCCCAAAGCCAATCAAGAACAGACTCCTGAGGATGCTGCCTATGCAACAACTGGTGTTGGTGTCAGACCTGGTTCTTGCCAGTGCTGAGCCCAACATCATTCCCCTAAGAAAGTTACATCAAGGGGAGGTGGTACCCTCCTTCCCAACAAAGCCTGAAGCCACTCTTCTTTTTTCTCTTTTTCTGAAAGCGCCTTTTTCTTTCAGCACCTAAGAATTCTAAAGCTCTACTTTACTTCTACTCAAAGGTGCTATCAGAATTGGTTAAGAATCTGCCTCATTTTTTGTCTCACAGGTGTTTTTCACTTTACAAGAGGACCCTGCACATTCAAGAGCCCACCGCGCTCTACCACACTGTTTTGCATTAGACTGTACTGTATAGAAGAGTGGTCAACATTTACCACTCTTGGAGGAGTGTCTTGGAACAGGCTGGTTTAGTATAGATCTTTCTGAAGGATCATAAAAAAGAAAGACTGCACATCAAACTGGTGCTGGATGGAGAATTCATTAAGAGTTCTATAGCTTGATGCGCTCTGACAAGAAGATATAGAGGAACTTAAAACTTTTACAGAAAGATGGAAAACTTTGGGAAGATGCTGCAACCGTGGTAAGTGTAAAGATGTGATAACTCAGATATACTTCCAAGTTCTCCATCCAGCACCAGGTTGGGCTTTGTTTTGCCTTTCATTTTCTTGGTTATTTCTGATATTGCCCCCTTTTGGTGTTGTCAAGGACTACCAGGCTTGGTACACGTAGCTAGAGGCTGCACAGAATCACAGGGCCTGTACCTGCATCCTCGCCTGCTGCAGAACTGGAAAACTTCTTCTGGTAAGTAGGTTTTGGAAGCCCTTCAAAGTTCTTAAGAGGCCAGGAATTAGAGAAGTTAATAGCACGATCTTGTGATTTCTTGAACGAGTCTCCAGGAGGGGAGGTGTGCTTTGGACTGTGCCTGGGTGATGAGAAAGGGTAGGATGGAAGGATGAAAGCTCCCTGACTGGCGTGAGAGCTCAGGAGAGGCGGAGTGTGCTCAGGCGGGCTGCAAAACATCCTCTGGGACTTGTTGCTGAAATTGAGGCTGGCACACACTAATTGGGAGAAAAACACACCATCAGGCTAAAAGGTTACGTTGGAAAAATAAACACTACTGTTTTTTAAAAACCATGTATAATCTGTGTTTTACAAAACTCAAAAGTAGCCTGCCCGATAGATAGCTCTGATCATCCTCAGAAGCCCTTCTCAAGGTGCCCACAAGATCAGAGGTTGCAGCGAGTCTCTGGCAGCGACACCGCTCCCAAAGCAGGTTTGACTGGAACCTCTTTGCTAGTTTCCCCATTCTAGGCACACTGCATCCTAATCTATTGGCTTTAAAATCTAACACCGCTTCTGCTTTATCCCCTGGCTTTTGTTTAACTCTTTGTGGTTTGAAATCTGTTTTAACTACTGTGTTTTACTGTTTTGTTTGTTCCTGTTGTGAGCTACTTTGATAAGACAAAGCTATTTCTTGTCTAGGATGGGTACTTAATACCTAATAACTTGGGAAAGCACTTAATTTTGCTGCACACAGCTGTGGGACAGAACAGAAGGCACAGGCAGCCAGCCCAGGACATGGGGGGAGGGGCCTCTGGAGATCTGGAGTTCTGCTCTGGAGGACAGGCAATTGGACAAATGGCTGGATTTTATTTTATTTTGACAAGGAAGAGGAGAA
This sequence comes from Lerista edwardsae, assembly GCA_029204185.1. Classification (NCBI taxonomy): domain Eukaryota; kingdom Metazoa; phylum Chordata; class Lepidosauria; order Squamata; family Scincidae; genus Lerista; species Lerista edwardsae. Next base: position 15,728 of record JAJKFI010012374.1, on the reverse strand, counting down.
GGAGGTGCCCAAAGGACAGGGGGAGGGGGTTCTTCCATTCAGAAGGAACTGCTGGAGTTTTTTTTCTATATAAGCCAGGGGAGTGTTAAATGACACTCCCGCACACACAAAAGCCACTGCCACCACATCCCTTTTTATGCAAATTTGTGTTCAAGGAAGCAACTGGCTTGTGACATGACTCATTTCTCAAAATGACTTGAGATTCGACTCAAAATGAGTACAGTCACAATGGACACATGGTATGACTTGCGAGTCGAGTCAAGTTGCAGGCTCAAGGACTCGCAACTTGACTCAGGCTTAGTAACTTCGGCACATCCCTGTTCTTGTTGAATATGCCTGAAAACTGAGCTTCAAGAGCAACCACATAAAATTTATTTTGTTTATACATGTCATCTGTGATTGTTACTCTTCTTAAAATTGCCTGTCTACATCTTGAGGGCTAAAATCTCAAAAGTGTCAAACACTTTTGCTTCATCGCCAAAAAACAGGCAACATAATACAGCAGCAAGACAGATTCAACAAGATGCAACACACAGGCTTCCAACGTCATTCAGGCCTGAGAAGAACCTGCCATTTTGTGGTTGGTCAATTTATGTACAATGGCAAAATTGTAAACTGGAGATGGAAGTCCTTCTACAGCTAAACAGAAATTCAAGTGGTAGGCCAAGTTTGGTTTTGCTACTGGCAAATGCTCAGGATTTCTAGCTGAAAGTTTTAGTTTCTCTGGTCACATCTCCCATGAGTACGGAATGCTTATTCAAAGTTGATCTCTCTGGCACTATGGTCAGGCTCCAAAGAGCTATTTCATGTAATTCTCAGGACACAATCCTAACCAAATTTCCAGCATTGGGGTAAGGGAACAAATTTTACCTTACCTTGAGGACGCCTTCGTGACTACTGCTCTACTGCAGGGAGCAACACATGCCCCTTTGGCACGACTATGTCAGTGCTGGAAAGTTGGTTAGGATTGTGCCCTGAATGTCATGCCCCACCCTTCACTCCATATCAGATTACTTTTGAAAAAACCTCTTCAGATTAACCCCTTTTGGAGCTCTATACTAAACATGCTTACTTGGAATTATGGAACAGCAGATCATTACCATGTTGAGTATCTTTCTTTCCATTCAATACACAGACAACCCACTAAGACATGCTCTATTCCATTTTGGTGTCTATATATACATATTAAAAGGCACAAACTAACTGATTTCTTGTAAAGCTAATACATTTTTCTCCAATTTTCCAGCAAATTATATAAATTTAAATAGATAGAAAATTCCCCCAGTGCTATGTCTGGAGAATTTTTATGTATATAATTGTTACATTCAAACTAGCTGCGGCCAATCAGCACTGCCTACCTGGTGCCTGCCCTGCTCTATTAGTCTCCCCCCCCCCCCTGGCCAGCTTTGCTCAATAAGTTTGGTATGGCAGCAGAGGGACCGGAACATTATAAGAATAGGATGTCTTCTACAAATATCCAATTTCCACTCAATTTAGCCACACTGTGAGCAGTGAGAGAAAAGAGACTTAAAGCAGAAGGCATTCCAAGAAAGCTTTTTGGTATCAGGCTTTTTGGTTAGGGCAATAGCTGGGAGGAAAATCCTCCTCAAAGGGTAGAATTGCTTTTTGCACCTGCTCGTTGAAACAAGGCAAGGCAAGGAGAGGGAGAAGGGATCACTGTGCCACGCTGCAGTTTGTTAGATACTTTAAGACAGACTGTTTGGGGATCGATTGCCAGTGACATGGATAAGCCCTACAATATAATCAAGTTGTTTTGTTTAATTGAATTTGTAGCTCTGCTGATCCAGGAGCACCAACTGCTCCAATAATGACTTAATATGGCTTCCTTCCTGGAAGTGGCCACACACATAAAGTCAGACCCATCTGCCCCAATCCAATGATTTACTGCACCACTGCATCACAGCTCAGTGATCATGCACATGCTTTGCACATACAAGATGAATCCCTGGTTAAAAGTGTGTCAGATGAGCCAGGAAAGACTTCCATGAGGCCTTGGAAACCAGTTGCCAGTACTAGGCGACTTGGACTTAAGATCTAGCTCAGTAAAGGGCAGCTCCTTTAGATACTTTCACAAGCTGATTTAATTGGCCCACTGAACTACTGTAGAAACTGCCAGTATACAAGTTAGAACAGGACAACTGTGCATGTAGATTTACCATACAGTCTTAGGTACCTTTCTCTTGGTTATTCAGTCCGAGAAACTGTAAATCAGAATCCAAGCTACCACTCTTCTCACGAGTGTGAGAGAAACCAAGAAGGCTGCATTTTCCCGAAATATGAGGCTGATGAGAGGTCATTGCACCTGTTAAACGAATAAGAAAAGCCAGTCAGGTATGTTTCCCTCTGCTATTTGCAAAAGGACTTCAAAAAAATCCATCCTGGAAGTTCACACACTTCTTTTGGGAATTCTGAAAAAGAGATGTGTGGGAATCCCTCCAGCACTGCATGAGCAGGAACTCCCAGGCAACCTCCTAACAGGTTTTATTCATATGCTTAGAGCAAAATAATGCATCTGGCAGGATGTAGAGAAAGAGGAATTTTGCCAGGATATATAAAAAGTGCTCCCAAGTAGCTGATCTACAAGTTACACTACACTTTTTATACTAATCAAGCACAGAAAGTCTATAGGATGGGGCCAGATACAAACAAGAGCAACACTAAAGAAAAAAGACAAAGAACTGAAAGAAATTAAATGATCTCTCTCTCTCTCTCTCTCTCTCTCTCTCTCTCTCTC
>JAJKFI010012373.1:0-20358 GCA_029204185.1 Lerista edwardsae | reverse complement strand
AGAGAGAAAGGAGCAGGGGCAATGTGGAGAGAGGTGATTGGAGGGGGACACAACAGCGACTGAACAACAACAAAAAGGGAAAACCTGATGGTATCAGAGAACAACACTTTGCACAATGCAAGGGGCAGCATCAGCCCTTAGTCTCATGCATCAGTGGAGATTGGGATTCTCAGGGAATGAGATAATTTGAGCTTGCCTGTAAACAGCATTCCATCTAATTTATTTCCCCACTGTGTGGAACAGTGAATGACTCAAACGGTATATAACCACTGTAATCTGCCTGGCAATGACCAGGCAGTAAGTGAGGTGCCACTCATGCACCTCCTAAGGCGAGGACTACGTAATCAGTAAGGTTTTTAAATTAAACATTAACAGAACTCCATGCATAGCCCTCACACCCATTGCACTGCAGAGCAGGTGGGCTGCAATTTCCACTGATTCGGGACTGGCGGATTTCAGAATCTGTGGGTTCCGGACCTGTGAGGGAGAGGCCCACCTGGACCCTCTGAACCAGGCCAGAGCAGGGTTCTGTTCAAGTCTGGAGGGTTCTCTGAGGTCCCTATAGGCCGCTAGTGACCACCACAGAATGCCTGTTACGGGCACAAAAAAAGCTACTTCTGGGTTTCGGCAAAAACCAGAAGTGACTTTTTTCATGTCCTTATAAGGCATTCTGAAGCCCAGGGAAGCCTCAGAAAACTCTCCAGTCAGTTCAGAGGTGGGTTGAATTACTCACAGATTTTGATATCTGCGGGGTCAGAACAGAACCTCTGTGGATAATGAGGGTCTACTGCATTCGCTAGAAGCAAATATTATTTCTAGTAATGCCTGCAATTTGCAGGCACTTATGAAACAAGGGATGGGAGTATAGCCCATATCCTGGCGAACTGCTGTTTAGAGGAATTCAGCAAGAAACCTAATATTTCAAGCATTACATATAATATCCAAGGACGGCCTTTTCGTGTCATATTCACCACCCTGGGTTAATAAAATTTAGCAATTCTAGAAGGACTTTGTTACCAGCTGTTATTGGTAACAGAAGAACCCCTTGATGTTCTTTCTGTACAAGATCCTGCTTGACTAACCAAGAAGGTTAACTTTCTCAGCAGCCTTTAAAAAACCCTTAAAAAACAAGAGAATTAGGGTGCTCAAAGAAGCACTTTTGGTCACTGTCATACTATGGATCCATCTTTCAGACATACAAAGCCAGAAAATCTTCCAGAACCACTGTAAATCTTGGAATTAAGTCTAAACAGTGGTGCAGACAAATACTTGTTCTACCACTACAAGTTTTAATTGGATTAAATGTTAATGGATTATTTCATGGTTGCTTCTGAACCTATTGTTGCCTGGAGCAAAATTCCATGACTCATAGCACCACATGGCCACACAGTAAACCAGCATTTGATTGGACAGCACATAGCTGAGTCTTAGTGCTCTCATTATTTTAATTATAGTCTCTAGACTGAGCACTCATATCACAGTCCCTCACTGAACAAACCAATCCTGGGGAGGAAGTTTAACTGATGAAGACAATATCATGGGAGCAAAGACGTTCTGCAACCTAAGAGATGCTTGTTGTTGTTGTTCAGTCGCTAAGTCGTGTCCGACTCTTCGCGACCCCATGGACCACAGCACGCCAGGCCTCCCTGTCCTCCACTAGCTTCCTGAGTTCGCCCAATTTCATATTCATTGCTTCGGTGACACTATCTAACCATCTCATCCTCTGTCGCCCCCTTCTCCTTTTGCCTTCAATCTTTCCCAGCATGAGGGTCTTTTCTAAAGAGTCCTCTCTTCTCATCAGGTGGCCAAAGTATTGGAGCTTCAGCTTCAGCATTTGTCCTTCCAGGGAGCAATCAGGCTTGACTTCCTGGAGAATTGACCGATTGGATCTCTTTGCAGTCCAGGGGACTCTCAAGAGTCTTCTCCAACACCATAATTCAAAAGCATCGATTCTTCGACGCTCTGCCTTTCTTATGGTCCAGCTCTCACAGCCATACATGGCTACTGGGAAAACCATCGCTTTGACCATGCGGACCTTTGTTGGCAGGGTGATGTCTCGGCTTTTGATTAAGCTATCTAGGTTCACCATAGCTTTCTTCCCAAGAAGTAAACGTCTTTTAATTTCATGGCTGCAGTCACCATCTGCGGTGATCTTGGAGCCCAGGAAAATAAAGTCTGTCACTGCTTCCATTTCTTCCCCTCCTATTTGCCAGGAAGTGATGGGAGTGGTTGCCATGATCTTAGTCTTTTTAATGTTGAGCTTCAAACCAATTTTGGCACTTTCCTCTTTCACCCTCATCAAAAGGTTCTTTAGGTCTTCCTCACTTTCTGCCAGTAGAGTGGTATCGTCTGCATATCTGAGGTTGTTGATGTTTCTCCCAGCAATCTTGATTCCAGCTTGTGAGTCATCCAGCCCTGCCTTCCTCATGATGTACTCTGCGTATAAGTTAAATAAGCAGGGTGACAATATACAGCCTTGTCGTACTCCTTTCCCAATTTTAAACCAGTCGGTTGTTCCATGTCCAGTTCTAACTGTTGCTTCCTGACCCGCATAAAGGTTTCTCAGAAGGCAGATCAGGTGGTCTGGAACTCCCATCTCTTCAAGAACTTGCCACAGTTTGTTGTGATCCACACAATCAAAGGCTTTAGCATAATCAATGAAGCAGAGGTAGATGTTTTTCTGGAACTCTCTTGCTTTCTCCATGATCCAGCGAAGGTTGGCAATTTGATCTCTAGTTCCTCTGCCTCTTCGGAAACCAGCTTGTACATCTGGTAGTTCTCGATTTGCATACTGCTGAAGCCGAGCTTGTAGGATTTTGAGCATGACCTTGCTAGCATGTGAAATGAGTGCAATGGTGCGGTAATTCGAGCAATCTTTGGCATTGCCCTTCTTTGGGATTGGAATGTAAACTGATCTTTTCCAGTCTTGTGGCCACTGTTGGGTTTTCCAAATTTGCTGGCATATGGAGAGCAGCACTTGGACAGCATCATCTTTTAAGATTTTGAGTAATTCCGCTGGAATGCTGTCACCTCCACTAGCTTTGTTGTTAGTGAGGCTTTCTAAAGCCCACTTGACTTCACTCTCCAGGATGTCAGGTTCGAGCTCAGTGACTGTACCACTGTGGTTATCAGGAACATTTAGATCGGCCTTATAGAGTTCCTCTGTGTATTCTTGCCACCTCTTCTGAATCTCATCTGCTTCTGTTAGGTCCTTGCCATTTTTGTCCTTTATTGTGCCTACCTTAGCATGAAATTGTCCTTTGACATCTCCAATTTTCTTGAAAAGATCTCTAGTCCTCCCCATTCTGTTGTTTTCCTCTATTTCTTTGCATTGCTCATTTAGAAAGGCCTTCCTATCTCTCCTTGCTGTTCTCTGGAAATCTGCATTCAGTTGGGTATATCTTTTCCTTTCTCCCTTGCTTTTGGCTTCTCTCCTTTCCTCAGCTATTTGTAAAGCCTCGTCAGACAGCCACTTTGCCTTCTTGCATTTCTTCCTCTTTGGGATGGTTTTAGTTGCTGCCTCCTGTACAATGTTACAGACCTCCGTCCAAAGTTCTTCAGGCACTCTGTCTACCAAATCTAAGCCCCTAAATCTATTTGTCACCTCCACTGTATATTCGTAGGGGATCTGATTTAGGTCATACGTGGAGGGCCTAGCGGTTTTCCCTACTTTTTTCAGTTTAAGCCTGAATTTGGCAAGAAGAAGCTGATGATCTGAGCCACAGTCAGCTCCAGGTCTTGTTTTGACTGCCTGTATGGAACTTTTCCATCTTTGGCTGCAAAGAATGTAATCAATCTGATTTCGATGTAGACCATCTGGTGAAGTCCATGTGTACAGTCGCCGTTTGTGTTGCTGGAAAAGGGTGTTTGCTATGACTAATGTGTTCTCCTGACAGAACTCTATCAGTCTTTGCCCTGCTTCATTTTGTACTCCAAGACCAAACTTTCCTGTTATTCCTCTTACCTCTTGACTGCCTACTTTAGCATTCCAATCCCCTATGATGAGAAGGACATCTTTTTTGGGTGTTAATTCTAGAAGCTGTTCTAGGTCTTCATAGAAGCGGTCAACTTCTTCCTCATCAGCACCAGTGGTTGGGGCGTAGACTTGGATTACTGTGATGTTGAAAGGTTTGCCTTGGATCCGAATGGAAATCATTCTATCATTTTTGAGGTTATACCCCAGTACTGCTGTTCTCACTCTCTTGTTCACAATGAAGGCTACTCCATTTCTTCTAAGGGATTCCTGCCCACAGTAGCAAATATAATGGTCATCTGAATTAAATTCTCCCATTCCTGTCCACTTTAGTTCACTAACTCCCAGGATGTCGATGTTCAGCCTTGACATCTCACGTTTGACCACATCTAGCTTGCCTTGATTCATAGATCTGACGTTCCAGGTTCCTATGTAGTATTGTTCTTTGCAGCATCGCACTTTCCTTTCACTTCCAGACACATCCACAGCTGAGCTTCCTTTCAGTTTTGACCCAGCTACTTCACTCTTTCTGGAGCTACTAGTACTCGTGTTCTGCTCTTCCCCAGTAGCATAATGGACACCTTCCGACCTGAGGGTCTCATCTTCCAGTGTCATATCGTTTAGCCTTTTTGTTCTGTAATCCATGGGGTTTTCTTGGCAAGAGTACTGGAGTGGGTTGCCACTTCCTTCTCCAGCGGACCACGTTTAGTCAGAACTCTCTGCTGTGACCTGTCCATCTTGGGTAGCCCTACATGGCATAGCTCACAGCTTCATTGAGCTACTCAAGCCCCTTCGCCACGACAAGGCAGTGATCCATGAAAGGGAAGAGATGCTTACCAGCTAGCTTTTCAGTGATGTCTTGTTTGGCTTTTCCATTCAAGAACTGGGCCTTTGTGCAAAATGGTTGGAGAAGTAGATAGTTGTCTAGATGCAGAAGAGAAAGACCAACTTAATTGTTTTAATTAATTAAATTAATTAATCCCAGGATCTGTTTTAGTCCTATGACAAACAGCCTTTGATTGCATGGTTTCTGAACTGCCCTGGCATGAGGGTAAGAAGAGAGCACAATCCAAGGCTTCTAAAATTATAGGCCCTCAGATAAGCCTCTGAGACTGCTGGCCAGTTTCTAATACGTTTTTCCCCCTCTTATTTTATGTAGCTTCAGTTATCAGTTATATTAGATGAGGGAATCGGCTACTCCTCTTCTTGCAGAAGCTGAAGGGCAGTGTTTTGGGGCCCTGGCTTCCTCACCCTGCTGCTGAACGCGCGCAGTTGCTCAACTCGCCTACCTGGCACTTGGTTCCAGAAGGAACTTAGTTCCAGGACGCATTCACAGCTCGTGAAAATGAGGATGAGAACAGATTGCCAGCTGAAAGGTCTCCAGAACATTCCTCAGGAGAATTAGTTCATCCACACGCAACATCAGCAGTTGCTCCTTCCTCCAGAGTAGTGGGCGCCAAACCCCAGCCCATGTCCAGATCTGGCGCCCATGAAAATCCCTCCCTTGAACCAATAGAGCTTACTGTTTCACAGGACAGCCTGATATCTTTCTCTCCAAACTCCCTCAACTTTGCACGGGCCAGCTACTTCTGCATTCCATCACCCCAGCAGGCTGGGTTCCTGGGCAGACCCGGGTGCCTGGCGTGAAGTATGGGGGAGCTCAGAGAGGGAGATATCAGGCTGCTCTGTGGAAAGGTAAGCTCCATCTGCACTGAGGATAGATTTTCTGATGCGCAATGCTCCCAGGTTTGGAGACGGCTGCTCTAGAGTCTCACACGCACACACACACCAAAGATATTAGTGCCAACATTTTTGACAGTGTACATTTCTGTAAGGACCACACCCACCGCTGCCACCCACAAACATTTGTACTATGAATGGACCCATAATTAAAATGGCACACAGTGGTTCTTCAACCCTCAACTGACGATGATTTTTTCTTAGAACACTTCTATAAAGTTGAACGAATAGCTGAGAATTACCTAAGTGTTGACAAAGAGCTTGAATGACATTGGTGGCACCGGCATAGATGCCTGGATTTTTGGAGTTCAGGTTGTTGTCCACCAAGGCAGGAATCAGCATGTTGATGACAGGGGACAGCTTCTCTTTCAGCAGAGGAATCAGACGGTACATGGTCTCCAAAGCAACCTGATTGACTTTGCTGTTTGAGTCATGTAAGCGAGACTTGAAGGCATCGAAGATCTAAACAAAATACACATGACCACAAGAGTCGGAATCCTGTTTCCTCATGCAAATGCATTATTTAAACGGCCCAATCTCTGCATGTTTATCTAAATGCAGTCAAGGATCAGGTAAGAGTTCTGGCTCTGGGAGCCCTCTTAACCCCTGGCCTCTGCCAGAGAGTCACAGAGTGTGGCCTTGGACAAGTGGTCTCTCTCAGAGCCTCAGTTCCCCACTCCTCAAACAGGAATGCTCATGGCATACCTCAAACAACTGTGCACAGCAAAATTTAAGCCACTTTGCAAATAAAGGTGGTGGGAGAGAGATAAATATGCAATACATACACAATGGACGTAAACCCATTTTAAGTCTCTAATTGTCATGCCTTCCAAACCGAGAAACCATGAGAACAGCACTTCAATCAAGAGGCTATACTAGGGGCTCGATCCTGAGCCCGTCAGCATGGGCAATATGAGTGTACCACCCGTGCTGGTGTTGCAAAACATGCCCTAAGCACATGCAGCACAGGTGGAAAGCTCTTACTGCCCGAGCTGCGGCACTGCCGGCTCCTCACCACCCGGAGACAGCAACACGACGCCAGCAAGAATAAGGTTCCCGTTGCCAGTGCTGCAAGGATTCTGGGCAGGACAGGAGGGAGTTCCTTGGTGGGGGAAGAACTAGATGTGGAACTGAGACTGAAGAGACTAATTTGCATAAAGCTGCCCAGCAAATCCATGGACCAAGTAGAAGTTAACAACTCAAGGTAGAAACTGAAGTTACCCAAGAAGCTAAAAGCCCCGCTAGGGCATAGCTCCAGGCCATGAAATTCCCAAAGGAGTTACAGGCCACAAGGCAAGAAGAAAAGGAGTTCAGAGAGGCAAGTTCCACATTTTAGTGGGAAATAGTTCATTCTGTAATGATTAGTGACAAGAACTTGTTTAGCCACACAGAAGATAAGGAAGGAGAAAATAGGATAAAGAAACAAAGAACTGATCCTGATGCTCGTCTCTCGGGAGTCGTGTCATATGCTGCAGAAACACACTGAGGCCACTAACACGGCTTTCGTGTACTCCTGGGCAGGGGCCAGGGGCCAGGTCACGCTGGTGAGTTCAGGGACAAAACTTCTTTGCGTATGAGAGGTCCTGGGTTTCAATTCCTAGTAAGCCCAGGCGCTGGGGGAAAGAGCTGGGAGAGGGACATTTTTCAAGCAGTGGCAGGACACGTGCTCTGCATGCAGATGGCCTGAAGGGCAGTTCCTGAAATGCCTCTCTCATATTAACAGGTAGCAGGTTATGGGAGTGACCTCCTGGCCTGGGAGCCACTGCTGGTGCAACCAGCCAATGCAGAGCTCAGTGGAGTAACAGTCTGACCCACTACAAGGCAGCTTCCTTGCCAGGTCTAATGCAGACGTGCCTCAGTACACTGTTACCTTCACAATATTTGCAACAACAAGCTCTTGGTTGTTCTCCGTGTCAGCTAAAAGTTGTTTAATTCCATTAATTCGGTCCCGGAAATCTTTTGCATTCAGTAAAGTTGTGATGACCTTCACATATTCTGCACTTTCCAAGGTGTTACGTGGAACCAATTTCCTGGTCATTTCCCGTACTTCTCTACTTTCTCTGCTGAGAAAAGAACATTGGAGCAATTTGTAGTTGTAGAGCCCAGCAATGGGAACCTTCCTACCTTCCAACCATCCCTTCAAAGCACCATTTTTACACCTTGAGCAAAACCCACAGTAGCTGCCACTGTGGAATTAAACTCACTTCACGTGGATATAAAAGGACTCAGCTGCAGTTAGGCAGAGGTCAATCAGAGCCTCAAACCCAAGTTCAGATTGATGGAAAAAGGACAGCTGTCCAGTTTGCAAGTTAGAGCAGGCCAGGTTTCCAGAGACTTCAGTCTCATTACTCACCCTGATACCAATTCTCGGTTCTCACAAAGCACTTCCCCCAATCATTCTCTTTTCAGCATCCACCAACCTCATCAGGCACTACTGCACTGCCTTATTCCACACCTGCTCAGTGCCTCTTTGCTACCTTACTAGAGGCCCAATTCTGTCCCGCTACCAATGCAGCTGCCATGCTCCCTTCCCTTGAGAAGACTGCCGTGACAGCAGCCACCACCACCGCCGCCACCCCACCCCTGCCAACCAGAGGACACAGCGCATCCCCCGCTGACAAGGCTGCCCCAGTGCTAGAAGGGGCACAAGCTTGGACCCTCAGGCTCACCCTCCACCCCTTTCTTCATTCTCAGCCCCCTGAAACATCCATTCTTCCTCTGGCTTCCTCTGTCCTCCCCCCAAGCCATTTCCTATCCCCACCGGTCTCATGTGAAGGGCTAGGTCTTGTTGTCATTGAATGTCACCACATGCTCCTTTGATCTCATCCCAGTTTCTAGCTGTCATGTCTCAAATCTGGTATGTCCAAAACTCAAGTGCTCATCTTTCCTCCGAAGCCCACCTCCCCTTGCACTTTCCTTACTCACTGACATCACCATCCACGCTGCTGAACAAACTTGAAACCTCAGTTCTGTCTTCAACTCCCCTGCTTTACTCCCCCAGATTCAGGGCACAATCCTACCCACCGCAGGAACGGCACGGGCGGACGGCCAGCGCCATATCCAACGCTGGGTGGGGGGCGGGGGGAGCCTCCCGCGGCAAGGGAGCATCAATCAACAGGTACTTATATACCGCTTTTCAACACGTTCACAAAGCGGTTTACAGGCAAATAGTAATAATAATGTTAAATGGCTCCCTGTCCCAAAGGGCTCACAATCTAAAAAAAAAAAAAAGGCAGACCACCAGCAACAGCCACTAGAAAGACTGTGCAGGGGTGAAGAGGGAGCATGCACTCCCTTACCATAGGGGAGGCTCCCACCTCCCCTATGCGCTCCTCGGATCTGCTCCTGCTAAACAGCAGGCGCAGATCCGAGGAGACAGCGTGGCCCGATTCGGGCTGCGTGGCCTCCCAAACTGGTCTAGGATTCGGCCGGATGGCCAAATCCTGGACCCGCCCACATCCCACCTACCTCCCGCACTCCTCCCGCCAATCCCCAAGCCGCCCCTCCTGTAGGATTGCGCTGCCCGTGTCGACAAATCATGGCACTTTTCTCTTTTTCTCACAAGAACATGGCTCTTCCTCTGCCCCAGCACAAGTCCTTGATTCTCAGCCCCCCCCCGATTCTGTCCACCCAACCTCTCAGCCCTCATATCCCACTACATTCGTGCCTGTGAACTTCGCTATTCCAGCTTCACCACCCCCAAGTGTGAAAAAGCACATGTGGGCTTCCCTGGGCCTCAGAATGCCTTAGAAGGCATCGTTTTCGGCTATTTTGGGACTAAACTGCTATTCTAAGGCTTGCAGAGGCTGCCAGCAGCCTCAGAACTCAGTTCCAGTCGGGTTCAGAGGGTAGGGGTGGACCCCAATCCACGAGCTTCAATACCTGTGGATTGCAGTATTTGTGGGGGTTCCAGGAACGGAACCCCTCATGAATATCGAGGGACCACTGTATTTTAAGGAACTGGGATCCCAAATCTGAAATCCCAGCATCACAAAATTTGCCATTAGAGACTCAACCATATTTTTTAGTGGCACCAATGGCTCCAGTGAAAGGGCCGTAGAGTAGCTGCTCTAAGTGACCAACAGCGTTCAGGTGCATAACTCGGGTTATATTAGATGACATCAGGAGAGGGAAAATTTGATTCAAATCTTATGCCTCAGGCCAAATATTGCTGTGAACATTTTATGAATGGCTGCTGCAGTAATAATGACACCAACTCACATCCGTCGCCAACACTCAACTTTGAAAGCAGAAAAGTCGTAACTGTACCTGTCACAAGTATGGGGTGCATCACGCGACATGGAAGCTGATCTGGAGCTGTCCACGTTGCCTGCGTGAGAGCGCCTTCCTTTGGCCGAGGGTGTGACGAGCGGCATCTCCCCAAGCCCCTGAAATTGCATTACAAAGACAGGCATAGGGTTGGTTCATATCTTCCTACATGCTATCCTGTTGATACCGCATCACTGCATGCCATATGTTTAAGAGAGGGAACTCTGTCTAAAAAGAGCTCAAAATCTGACTACCAACCAATAATATTTATATACCACTTTTCAATATAAAAAGTTCACAAAGTGGTTTACAGGCAAAAAATATAATACATTTAAAAGACAAACATTTAGAACGCCTATAAGGATTAGAGAAAGGGACAGTGCCTTGATAAAAACATTGAGAACATTTTGGTTTCAAAAATATAGGGAGTGAAGGAGCGTAGATTAAAAAGTAATGAACCTAGTAATTACACTTCCTTTCAATTAGGATCATCCTTTAAAAATCCCATAACTAACAATGCAATCCTATGCATGTCTACTCAGAAGTCCCATTGCGTAGGGCTTACTCCCAGGAAAGTGTGCATAGGATTGTAGCCTAAGAATCCAAAGTCTGAAACCATATTTCTAAAAAAGTGTTACATCATCCATTGATGGGAGGAAGCTCATCATTATCCCATCCCAAGGAGACGACGGCATGTAATGGGTGGGCAGTCCCTACTGAGAGGGAGAGAGGCAACAGCGTGCAGTCAGACACGTCGTCGGGGGAAATGTGTTTTCTTCTCATGTGCACATCCAGTATGTAACAGAGAAGTTGCTGAGAGTCACCAAATCAGTGACCACACTCCCTCCTTCTGTTTCACATCAGAACATTCAGAAATGGCTGTGGAAAGATCTCAAGAGCCTACAAGACTTTGAGAAAAGGCTCTCTTTTTAAGGGAAAACTTAAAAGGGAAAAGGGGAAAGGACAAATAACCCATGCTTTATGATGCAGATTAATATTACAAAGCCGACAATGCAAGAGACTTCCAAATAACGCATCAGAGAAACTCAGTGTTAGAGAGCTTTCCCACTGTCCAGGCAAATTCAAATAAAATTAGTAGGTGCAAAAATATCTACATTTGACCTATTGGAGGAACTAATTCCCCAGAGAGAATTTATAAATACATAAGGTGAACGGACAGTCATGAAATAGGTTTTCCTGTTGTCTATTTTACCTAAGTAGAATAGGGGAAATATTCCCATAGACTATATGGCATTAGCAAAGCGAGCCTACCCATCTTCGTTACATTTATTGACCACCTTCCACAATTTTTTTTTTTGCTCATTTGAAACAGAAGCCAGTAACATCAAGCTGGCCAAATCTTAGCAGCAGTGTCCATTACATCATAGCATCTCAAATCCAACCAGTCTCCCTGCTTCAAATTTTTACAAACATGACATTTGAAGAGTGTTGCGTTGTACCTTCTGCCGCAAACTGTTGACAGTCTCTTTAACATAAGGCAAGTCCTTCGGCAGCACATACTTTTCAAGCATCTTGTCAAAATCTGCATGTGTCATCAGAGTGAAGAGCATCTTCCGACCATAGTACCTGCAGTCACCATCAATCAACTCTGTTAATCTAAACTCGCGAAGACAATTTGATGCATTTCTACCAGACCAGGTTCTTACAAAGCTATTACCCTAAAGTAGGACTTCCTAAATGCAGAAAGTTGTAAAAACTACTGCCATGTAGTTTGTAGCATGTAGACATGCTGCCAGGCACTTGTATTTTAAGTGTCCTAATGAAACAGGAGGATTAGCAGAAGAGACTATGCTGGTTATCAGTGGTTGAATTACTGAAACTGTAAAGTTGGGCAGGCCCAACAGCAGCTGCTATCACAGATGAGACGCAGAAATTGGCTTGCGTCTCCTGTTAAGAACCACCCTGCTCTCGCTGAGGAAAGAGCAATCTGGGGAAAACCCCTCCAAATGCTAACTGACGTGCAACCACAGGCTCAATGAGTGCTAGTCATTTCTCCCTTTTCTCCACAGACATGCCCAGCTGTCTAACCACAAAATGGGAATCGTAATAGCTGCATACTAGCACCCTGTATATGTCTGCAAGCATATATACCCCTGCTGGGATCTAAACAACATTTAAAAAAAAAAAAGTAAATAGGAACTTGGCAAACATGCAGCCAAAGAAAGGGCAAAGTGACTTCTTATCGCACACACTCTGTCAAGCAGGCAGCAGCCTAATCACCACGTTGCTTAGTACCACTGAAGAGCTGAGCCCATGATTGCAAGGGATTCCAGCGCAGAAAGGTCTTCATGAAGACAGCGCAACGGAAGGAGACTTAGCTCTGTTTATCTGCAAGACACCCCCCAGCTCCTTGCCCTGTAACTGCTGACCTTGTTTCTTGTGAGCCATCTTGGACAAATTTGGCCACAGCAGACAAAATCTTGTCGGTGACATCCTTAATTCCAGACAATATGCGCCCTGGTCCCATGTGCTCCACAACATCTGATAAGTGCTGGGCTGCGCATCGTCTCACTGCTGTGTTCAAATGACTGGGGAGACAGAGAAAGAAATCCAAAGGAGGACAGCATATGATTATCTTGCCTCATGGTTCTTGCATACTTACACACACCCCAATGCACCTCTTTGGGTGGTATTTATGACATTTGGATACTTCACGTGGCACAGCATACAAATAAATGGTCTCTCTTTCCCCTATGTGTCCTGGGGAGGTCTGGCATGAGTTCTCCCACTGCTGGTACTAAAACAAGGCTTGTCCCTCTATTCCCTTCCCCAGCATTTCCACTCCTGGTGAAGCATTTGGGAGTCCCACAATTTGCTCCGTGGTCACTTTTTTGCTGCGGCAGACCTGTTCTCTGACCCAAACTGCAATGGCTGGTCAGTGGAGGGTCACTTGGGATCCTGCATCCAGTTCTGCACTCCTCACTTTAAAAAGCACACTGACAAACTGGAGTGGGTGCAGAGAAGGGCAATGAAGATGGTGGGAGATTTGGAAGCCCCAGTCTTATGAAGAATGGTTAAAAGAGCTGGGCACTTTTAGTCTGGAGAAGAGAAGACTAAAGGGAGATATGAGAGCCCTTTTCAAGTATCGGGAGGGCTGTCTAGAAGAAGGAGGGGGACTCCCTGTGGTTCCTGAGGGCAGTCTTGGAACCAATGGGTTGAAACTACAGGGAAGAAGATTTAGACTAGGCCTGAGGAAGAGCTCGCTAAGTGTGGGAGCTGCCTGGAACATTCTGCCCTGTGCTCTCACTTATTGGAGATTTGCAAGCAAATCGATGCTATTGCAATGCCAGTACTGAGCAGAGGGCTGGACTTGATGACCTCCAAGATCCCTTCCAACTGTATTAGTCTGTGGCTGCCAGGTGGGCTGTACCGACCTGCCAAAGCAAAAATGTTCTCAGGTGAGCAGTCATAACTTTTCTAAAAGCTGGCCATGGCCCAGGTTGGCTGACAGGTTTGCTTGTGCAGTTACAACCCCTGTGAGGCCAGCGTGCCCGAGAAGCCTCCCTGCAAACCCTCCAGGAGAATCACCTTTGGCCTCCATTGATGAGAGACGAAAGCGCTCGTGCCGAGGTCACGTTGTTCACCATCGCCTTCAGGGCCTTGTCAACGTCCTCCCGGATGAAGGTGTTCGATTCGCCAGCCTTGTGCAAAAGGACTTTTACTGTGTTGTCTAGTTCCTGATCCATGTTTTTTTTCAGGTAGTTAAACAAGTCTCCTAAACAAATCACTGCAGCTCGGGAAACGACAGAGCGTAAATTCTTCACCTGCACGTAGGAAAGATCTGAATCAGCCACCATCAGCAGAATTCTGCCCTATGAATTTTTCTCTCTGGAACATTTACATTGTTTAGAAGTGGTATACGTGTGTATAAATGTAATGAGAACAAAGGTAACAGCTGAAAACCTAAAAATTAAAGTGCACGCTGTTTACATATCCTTGGGTTAACTACACTTTCACTCCATCTCACACATAGGCGGAAGGAAGGCACTGTTTAGGAAAGTTCATGTCACAATACACTAGTTAGGCACTTATGGTGCCACAAGACAAAGGGGGTTTGTAGAGATTGCTCCTATTGCTTCTGGGGCATACAGTCACTTGTAGCCCAATTCTGTAAAAACTCAGGAGATGTACAGGATACTTGGCAGAATTTACTATCATGCAAGCATACACATGATTGTGGCCACCCTGTATTTGGTAGAAAATAGCACCAAAATCAACAGGACTGACTTCCAAATAGGTCAGCTTAGGATTTGTAGACCAGAAAGTCTCAAGATTAGTCCTTTACTATCTTTACTACTACCCTTAATAGATAAAACCCAATGAATTCTCATGCGGTACATAAAAAAAGACAAGCCAGATTCAACTTGAACCATTTCCACTCTGCTGGCTGTCCTATGTGCCACCAGGTTAAATTATGAAAACAGCAAACATCACAAATAGCAGAACCTTTAAGATAAGGCACATGCTGAAGCACGTTACAGGAACCAAAAGATACACCACTCTGAGTTTTACAAAAGTGGTATAAAAATCCTATAAATAAAAAATAAAATAAATAAGGTACTGAACACAGGAACAGAGCAGCTGTTTGCAGTACCATACTGCTAAGACACTCCCCTCAAAACACTCAAGCCGCAATTTGAAATCAAAAAGAAATATCTGAATATGAAAAGGTTGACCTCCTGAACCACAGCCAGGCTGGTTTCGTGCAGCTTTGCAGTCAGTGCATCAGGGTGGTAGGCAGAAAGGCACCGGACAGAGTTCAGGCCTTCAATTTTCTTCTCCCTGTGTTTAACGCACAACAAAAGAAACTGTGTAAGTAAGCAGAGCGGACCACATAGTCAGCCACGCTAAAAGCAAATGAATAAACAAACATGGCAAGCTGAGAGGCCCCATCTATTCACCAAGGATGACAAACTGTGTCAATGACAGCCATTTACAAGACCAGAAAGGCTAGTAAAAGGCGTCTTTCGAGGACAGTTAACACACCAAAAACTGCCCTCCTCCTTAAAGTCTAGTTGCAACTGGTGGGGAATATTGTTGCTTTAAATCTCTGGCATTGACCCAAGCCAGGTGTTTTCTTTTTGGTGGTGGCACAAACACTTGAGACACTTGCTGAGTGGCTGATGATACATACCAGGCGTCATCAGCAAGATACTGCAGTGCTTCCAGGAGAGCAATTTCAGGCTTGGGGAAGGGTCTCAGTTCTGACGGTTCCATTATCTCTGGACTGTGCGTGACCAACAGCGTCCGATCCCTGAACTGCATTCGTGGACCCAGAGATATGTCACCTGAGAGATTTACAATTTCGTCAGGCAAAAATGACCAAGTGATTTTCATAGTGTGCAGAAAGCGACTAACATGACATGGCTTTGGGAGTGGATAGAGGGGAAAAACTAACCTCTGAGAATCCCCACCACGGCCAGAGCTCATGCACCCATTCTTTCTGGGTTGCACCCTCTTACTGACACTGTCAAAATTGACATCTGTGGGGAGGCTGCTGCATTTTACCACAACAACATTTATACAATTAGGCAGCAACATTTTATAATTAGATCTTTACCTGATTCTAGCACTACCGAAGGCTGCGTTCTTTTTACACTCGGTGTTCTTTTCAATACAGGACTGAAAGCACCGTTTCCTAAAGACAAAGAACCAGTTTGGGTTATTAGTGCATCTCTAAAAATTCAATGGTAAGCCTGCAGACAAAGCCTGTCTTTTTTTTTTCTTAAATCTTTATACACAGCAGTGGGTTTTAGGCAAACAACATAATCAAAATCTGTTCAAATGGAATGGCACAAAGCCCAAGTACATTTTGATAAAAGAATAGATTTCAATGGGTTTTTTAATAGAACTATAGCATTTTAGAATGATGCGTTCAGCCTCATCCTTGATGCCTCTCATTTTTTGTTTTCACAAAAAAAGGAAAACTGTAAAAATGGGAAGAAACGGTTCTGGTGTTAAAAGTCTCATAGTCTTTAGCAAGAACCTGAAAGTCACGGGGCTTTTCAGGCCACAGCTTCCTATCCCAGGTGACCCCCTCCAGCCATTCTTATGTGAGTAGCATGTGATACAGAGCAAGAGGCTGCAGCCTGGAAGGGAAAAAAGTCAGCCAAGATCCAGTACAATGGAAACTATACTAAGAGACCATGAATAAAGCTTGGAGTATTACGTTCTGCAACAATCTTGTCCGATTCATTAAGTTTAAGCAATTCCCAGGGGTTTGGCTCTTTCCTTTCAAAATCTCTAACTTCCTGATGTTCCTTCTCTTCTTTCTTCTTCTGTCTCATTTTTTCTCGAGCAGATTTGGATAAGGCAATTTTCACCTGCACAGGATAGTAAAACAATAATAAAAGTATGGATGGTGCATAGACAAAGATTTCCCACAGAACTAAAACTCAGGAGTGCCCAGCAAAACTGACCGGCAGCCGACCGAGAGCAGACAAGGACTGAACCTGCCCCAGCCTCCAGGAGGTGCGGGGAGCCTGTAAGGCTCTCCAGGCCTCTGTTTGGGTAAAAAAAAAGGGGGGGATTGGAAACCACTTTGTTCACGACAGAAAACCTGAAGTTGTTCCTGATGGCCTTTTTTTCACAAAGAAACTCCCTGGAGGCTGGCATTGGCTGCAGGTAGGTTCAAGCCCCCCCCCCCAATCAGCCCTGACAGCTGCCCTCCCCCTGGCTCCTGCAAGCACTTACCTTGGTTCTCAAACTCCTGAAGAATTTGAAAACCTCTGCTTTAGGGAACAGCCATGCAATGCATTTTAGTTCACTCTGATGCTGAAAAATTAACCCCAATGTATTTTGACCACCACTACAGGGACATTTACAACTGCATAATGGATCATTTCAGTGCAAAGAGGAAATGAAAGGGATTCAAATAATGATTATACGTATGCTAACCAGAGTTAGCAAAATCCAGGCCCCTCCTAAGCACACCAATGCAAGGGTTGGAGATATAAGCCAGCATGCAGGGTTCAGGTTACTTGGGAGCTCCCCAAGATAGCAAACCTGGGCCTACATCTATTTGCTACACTGCCTCAGGAGATACAGGGAACTATTTGCCATCACATAATAGAGCCTATTATGATTGAGCTGCATGTGATTGAGCCACAGACAAAATATTTACAGGAAAGAATAAAATCAATGAATTTTTTCCCTGGCTGTGTGTTTTTAGTTGTTCCCCCAACATGAGCCACATTCCACCATTTGGTCCTTGAAGACACTGGTCAGCCTCAGTTATCCAACACATTCTAGATAACAACTTTCCAGACACAACAACCACTACACTGACACATTGTGTCTGTATGTTTGGGAAGCTTCATTCTGGGGCTGAGCCACCCTCCACCTAGAACCCTCCACATTTTCCATTCTTACATCTCTTTCATTTTCCAGGTCAAGGTGCAGTGCAGAACTCTGCTGCTGGACAGCTCTCCCATAAATCCCGGAAAGAGGTTCCATACTTTGCTTGACAGAAGGTGCATCTCCATTCTCCATGGAGAATATTATGGATTGGCCATATGCTAGGGGCGCCGAAGGTGGGCTTCCGAACACACCTGAAATCCAAGGAGTATTGGGTTAACAGGAAAGAGCCAACTCATGAACAGTGTAATCCTTGCACACAAGCAATCTACATTGGAAAAAGTTAGAAGTGGTGTTTTATGCATGGGATCGGGGTGGGGGGGGAGAGGAATATGAACATTATTGTGCTAAGTCCTTCTTCTCATTATGAATCTATGCATTTTGGACAGCCTTTGTTGCCAAACCAAAATGTGCTGTTGCCAGGGCACTGTCCCTTGCTTCCCTATATCAACTTAGAAATGTGTTCAATGAGCCTTCCCCCCAGAAAAGCGTACATAGGTTTGCCTCACTGGAATCCTTATCCATACTCATTTCCAAGTAAGTCCTACTGAGCACATGTAGCCTACTTCCATGTACCCACCTACAAAATTGGGCTGTTGGCCCCTGGCATACGGTCAGTGGATAGTGTCTGTGTAGTTTCACAAGGCTCCAGAGGGTCTTGGAGGTTGCAGGGACAGGCCACCCACCCCCTCCCTCTCTCCAGTTCTAACCCTGATCCTGCCCAACACCACAATAAGATGCTTCAAGTGCCTCTGCCGCTGAGTGCCAAAACAGTGCTCTGGAGCCAGGGAGGAAGGCTGAGGCTTGTTTTGGCACTGAACAAGCGTTCCGTAAGTTGACAAGCTGACGAGGAAGGACAAAGATCTGCACCATAGTTCTGCTGCGTGATTCAAAGTTCAGTGCTATCACGAAAGACAATACCTGCCTTTTCCCACCCACCACCAAGCTGTTCATAGCCTTGGAAAGCTTCTGTCAATCAGTCAATCAGACTGGACAGTCAGACTGAGCAATAGTCCGTGACTCAACGGACAAGTGCTCTGTCTCCCTGGAAGGGAAGCTGGCTAGATCTTCTCCCTGCACCAGTAATTAGTCTACAGCTCTAGAACTGTGGGACCAAGTCATCCGAGAACCTGGACAAGAACCTTTGCTTGCCTAATGTACCAAGGTAATTATTTCTCTACTTTCCTGATAGGCTATATCAGCAAGGGAGTACACAGCAAAGGAGAAAAATCAAACCGTGAACATACCTTTTCCAACAATAACTACAGAGTCCTCTGACAAGGCACTTGGTGAAATGAAGTCTAGACTAGTTAGCTGCTGTAAACTTGATGTGGGCCCCTGAAAACCTGAAAGAAAAAAAGATTTATGACACTATGACGTATGTTGTGGTTTTTCGTTTTTGTGGTCTTCAACCTTTTTCGTGCCAAGACCCCAATAAACAAACGAAGTTTGAGATTGGGGACCCCACTGTCAATCCCGCCCCCTCCCAGGACCTCGTCTGCCCACTCCCCATTCCCACTGCTGTTCACTGCAACGAAATAGCCTTAAAATTGCTCTGAAGCCTGGCACGTCCAAAGCATGTGTCACCTTCCCCACCCACTGGGGCGATTCTGCCAGCTTAACCTTAAATAGAAAGGTGGAACATGCTGCATATGAGCAGAGCTGTCACTGCACAAGGGCTGTTACGCTGTGACGTATTCACCAGTGAGAGAAAGGGGAAAGGAAAAGCAGCGGAAAGGGAGGCACGGACCCCAAACCAGACACAGGAACCCACTATGTTCAGCTGCAAGAGGTTCTCACTTTCTGGGCTCCACTTCACGGCACTCACTCACCTTTTGTGGATTTGCAGTGCCTCTGGTGCTCTTTGCACTGCCCTTTAAGGATGGCAGGTGATGCTACTTTCTGTCTGTCGTCTTCATAATCCCCCGATCCATTTCCATAGCTCAGCCGCTGGCCACTAACATTCACGCCGGATGTTACTTTTTCATGGAACATTATCCCTAAAGAACGAATTCCACAGCAAATTTGTCCATGAGCACCACTATCAGGCTTGCAAACGCCAAAGTCCTATGTTGGTCACAGAATCCGGTGCTCACAGAATGCATAGTGACTGCAGCAATGCAGCATATTTTTACCAGAGGACAGGTGACTCTGGATTTAATACTGAGTGGTACTTGGGACCCAGTTAGGGATGTAAATGTTACTGAGCCATTGGGGAACAGCGACCATGCTGCGATT
Source organism: Lerista edwardsae (assembly GCA_029204185.1). Classification (NCBI taxonomy): domain Eukaryota; kingdom Metazoa; phylum Chordata; class Lepidosauria; order Squamata; family Scincidae; genus Lerista; species Lerista edwardsae. The sequence goes on along the minus strand of JAJKFI010012373.1, from coordinate 761 downwards.
GGTTTCGCCATGCATGTCCAGGAAAGAGCAAATCTGACAAAAAAAACCTCGACTTTCAAAGGGCAGATTTCCCTCAGCTGAGGAGGCTAGTTAGAAAGAAATTGAAAGGGAAGGTAAAAAGAGTCCAGTCTCTCCAGGCTGCGTGGAGGCTGTTTAAAATAACAGTAGTAGAGGCCCAGCGTAAGTGTATACTGCAAAGAAAGAAGGGCTCAACAAGGTCCAGAAGGGTGCCTGCATGGCTGACGAATAAAGTGCGAGAGGCTGTAAAGAGCAAGGAAGCTTCCTTCCGGAAATGGAAGTCTTGCCCAAATGAAGAGAATAAAAAAGAACATAAACTCTGGCAGAAGACATGTAAGAGGGTGATACAGGAGGCCAAGGAAGACTTTGAGGAATGCAAGGCCGGCAACATAAAGGGGAACAATAAAAGCTTCTTCAAATATGTTAGAAGCGGGGGGGGGGGCAGGCCAAGTTTGGAATGGGGTGCCACTATTCTCTCTCTTGCTAGAGAGATCTGACACAAAGCTTTCTTTTTGGGGGGGATCTACTCTTGAGTAGTACCCCCCCTAGGACCCAGGAGCGGGACTAGGGCTTAAGCGCCACTTGAAGGCAGAGCCTCTTGGAGATAAAAACAGAGGTTACTGGAAAGCAAATTGCAGGCACGTTAGCTCCAGGAAGGGAAGTAGTACCAATGGAGGAACACACAAAGCTTACACAGGAGACATACAGAGAGCTAAAGACAAACCCTATCGAACAAGAAATGG
>JAJKFI010012372.1:0-20364 GCA_029204185.1 Lerista edwardsae | reverse complement strand
AGAGAGAAAGGAGCAGGGGCAATGTGGAGAGAGGTGATTGGAGGGGGGACACAACAGCGACTGAACAACAACAAAAAGGGAAAACCTGATGGTATCAGAGAACAACACTTTGCACAATGCAAGGGGCAGCATCAGCCCTTAGTCTCATGCATCAGTGGAGATTGGGATTCTCAGGGAATGAGATAATTTGAGCTTGCCTGTAAACAGCATTCCATCTAATTTATTTCCCCACTGTGTGGAACAGTGAATGACTCAAACGGTATATAACCACTGTAATCTGCCTGGCAATGACCAGGCAGTAAGTGAGGTGCCACTCATGCACCTCCTAAGGCGAGGACTACGTAATCAGTAAGGTTTTTAAATTAAACATTAACAGAACTCCATGCATAGCCCTCACACCCATTGCACTGCAGAGCAGGTGGGCTGCAATTTCCACTGATTCGGGACTGGCGGATTTCAGAATCTGTGGGTTCCGGACCTGTGAGGGAGAGGCCCACCTGGACCCTCTGAACCAGGCCAGAGCAGGGTTCTGTTCAAGTCTGGAGGGTTCTCTGAGGTCCCTATAGGCCGCTAGTGACCACCACAGAATGCCTGTTACGGGCACAAAAAAAGCTACTTCTGGGTTTCGGCAAAAACCAGAAGTGACTTTTTTCATGTCCTTATAAGGCATTCTGAAGCCCAGGGAAGCCTCAGAAAACTCTCCAGTCAGTTCAGAGGTGGGTTGAATTACTCACAGATTTTGATATCTGCGGGGTCAGAACAGAACCTCTGTGGATAATGAGGGTCTACTGCATTCGCTAGAAGCAAATATTATTTCTAGTAATGCCTGCAATTTGCAGGCACTTATGAAACAAGGGATGGGAGTATAGCCCATATCCTGGCGAACTGCTGTTTAGAGGAATTCAGCAAGAAACCTAATATTTCAAGCATTACATATAATATCCAAGGACGGCCTTTTCGTGTCATATTCACCACCCTGGGTTAATAAAATTTAGCAATTCTAGAAGGACTTTGTTACCAGCTGTTATTGGTAACAGAAGAACCCCTTGATGTTCTTTCTGTACAAGATCCTGCTTGACTAACCAAGAAGGTTAACTTTCTCAGCAGCCTTTAAAAAACCCTTAAAAAACAAGAGAATTAGGGTGCTCAAAGAAGCACTTTTGGTCACTGTCATACTATGGATCCATCTTTCAGACATACAAAGCCAGAAAATCTTCCAGAACCACTGTAAATCTTGGAATTAAGTCTAAACAGTGGTGCAGACAAATACTTGTTCTACCACTACAAGTTTTAATTGGATTAAATGTTAATGGATTATTTCATGGTTGCTTCTGAACCTATTGTTGCCTGGAGCAAAATTCCATGACTCATAGCACCACATGGCCACACAGTAAACCAGCATTTGATTGGACAGCACATAGCTGAGTCTTAGTGCTCTCATTATTTTAATTATAGTCTCTAGACTGAGCACTCATATCACAGTCCCTCACTGAACAAACCAATCCTGGGGAGGAAGTTTAACTGATGAAGACAATATCATGGGAGCAAAGACGTTCTGCAACCTAAGAGATGCTTGTTGTTGTTGTTCAGTCGCTAAGTCGTGTCCGACTCTTCGCGACCCCATGGACCACAGCACGCCAGGCCTCCCTGTCCTCCACTAGCTTCCTGAGTTCGCCCAATTTCATATTCATTGCTTCGGTGACACTATCTAACCATCTCATCCTCTGTCGCCCCCTTCTCCTTTTGCCTTCAATCTTTCCCAGCATGAGGGTCTTTTCTAAAGAGTCCTCTCTTCTCATCAGGTGGCCAAAGTATTGGAGCTTCAGCTTCAGCATTTGTCCTTCCAGGGAGCAATCAGGCTTGACTTCCTGGAGAATTGACCGATTGGATCTCTTTGCAGTCCAGGGGACTCTCAAGAGTCTTCTCCAACACCATAATTCAAAAGCATCGATTCTTCGACGCTCTGCCTTTCTTATGGTCCAGCTCTCACAGCCATACATGGCTACTGGGAAAACCATCGCTTTGACCATGCGGACCTTTGTTGGCAGGGTGATGTCTCGGCTTTTGATTAAGCTATCTAGGTTCACCATAGCTTTCTTCCCAAGAAGTAAACGTCTTTTAATTTCATGGCTGCAGTCACCATCTGCGGTGATCTTGGAGCCCAGGAAAATAAAGTCTGTCACTGCTTCCATTTCTTCCCCTCCTATTTGCCAGGAAGTGATGGGAGTGGTTGCCATGATCTTAGTCTTTTTAATGTTGAGCTTCAAACCAATTTTGGCACTTTCCTCTTTCACCCTCATCAAAAGGTTCTTTAGGTCTTCCTCACTTTCTGCCAGTAGAGTGGTATCGTCTGCATATCTGAGGTTGTTGATGTTTCTCCCAGCAATCTTGATTCCAGCTTGTGAGTCATCCAGCCCTGCCTTCCTCATGATGTACTCTGCGTATAAGTTAAATAAGCAGGGTGACAATATACAGCCTTGTCGTACTCCTTTCCCAATTTTAAACCAGTCGGTTGTTCCATGTCCAGTTCTAACTGTTGCTTCCTGACCCGCATAAAGGTTTCTCAGAAGGCAGATCAGGTGGTCTGGAACTCCCATCTCTTCAAGAACTTGCCACAGTTTGTTGTGATCCACACAATCAAAGGCTTTAGCATAATCAATGAAGCAGAGGTAGATGTTTTTCTGGAACTCTCTTGCTTTCTCCATGATCCAGCGAAGGTTGGCAATTTGATCTCTAGTTCCTCTGCCTCTTCGGAAACCAGCTTGTACATCTGGTAGTTCTCGATTTGCATACTGCTGAAGCCGAGCTTGTAGGATTTTGAGCATGACCTTGCTAGCATGTGAAATGAGTGCAATGGTGCGGTAATTCGAGCAATCTTTGGCATTGCCCTTCTTTGGGATTGGAATGTAAACTGATCTTTTCCAGTCTTGTGGCCACTGTTGGGTTTTCCAAATTTGCTGGCATATGGAGAGCAGCACTTGGACAGCATCATCTTTTAAGATTTTGAGTAATTCCGCTGGAATGCTGTCACCTCCACTAGCTTTGTTGTTAGTGAGGCTTTCTAAAGCCCACTTGACTTCACTCTCCAGGATGTCAGGTTCGAGCTCAGTGACTGTACCACTGTGGTTATCAGGAACATTTAGATCGGCCTTATAGAGTTCCTCTGTGTATTCTTGCCACCTCTTCTGAATCTCATCTGCTTCTGTTAGGTCCTTGCCATTTTTGTCCTTTATTGTGCCTACCTTAGCATGAAATTGTCCTTTGACATCTCCAATTTTCTTGAAAAGATCTCTAGTCCTCCCCATTCTGTTGTTTTCCTCTATTTCTTTGCATTGCTCATTTAGAAAGGCCTTCCTATCTCTCCTTGCTGTTCTCTGGAAATCTGCATTCAGTTGGGTATATCTTTTCCTTTCTCCCTTGCTTTTGGCTTCTCTCCTTTCCTCAGCTATTTGTAAAGCCTCGTCAGACAGCCACTTTGCCTTCTTGCATTTCTTCCTCTTTGGGATGGTTTTAGTTGCTGCCTCCTGTACAATGTTACAGACCTCCGTCCAAAGTTCTTCAGGCACTCTGTCTACCAAATCTAAGCCCCTAAATCTATTTGTCACCTCCACTGTATATTCGTAGGGGATCTGATTTAGGTCATACGTGGAGGGCCTAGCGGTTTTCCCTACTTTTTTCAGTTTAAGCCTGAATTTGGCAAGAAGAAGCTGATGATCTGAGCCACAGTCAGCTCCAGGTCTTGTTTTGACTGCCTGTATGGAACTTTTCCATCTTTGGCTGCAAAGAATGTAATCAATCTGATTTCGATGTAGACCATCTGGTGAAGTCCATGTGTACAGTCGCCGTTTGTGTTGCTGGAAAAGGGTGTTTGCTATGACTAATGTGTTCTCCTGACAGAACTCTATCAGTCTTTGCCCTGCTTCATTTTGTACTCCAAGACCAAACTTTCCTGTTATTCCTCTTACCTCTTGACTGCCTACTTTAGCATTCCAATCCCCTATGATGAGAAGGACATCTTTTTTGGGTGTTAATTCTAGAAGCTGTTCTAGGTCTTCATAGAAGCGGTCAACTTCTTCCTCATCAGCACCAGTGGTTGGGGCGTAGACTTGGATTACTGTGATGTTGAAAGGTTTGCCTTGGATCCGAATGGAAATCATTCTATCATTTTTGAGGTTATACCCCAGTACTGCTGTTCTCACTCTCTTGTTCACAATGAAGGCTACTCCATTTCTTCTAAGGGATTCCTGCCCACAGTAGCAAATATAATGGTCATCTGAATTAAATTCTCCCATTCCTGTCCACTTTAGTTCACTAACTCCCAGGATGTCGATGTTCAGCCTTGACATCTCACGTTTGACCACATCTAGCTTGCCTTGATTCATAGATCTGACGTTCCAGGTTCCTATGTAGTATTGTTCTTTGCAGCATCGCACTTTCCTTTCACTTCCAGACACATCCACAGCTGAGCTTCCTTTCAGTTTTGACCCAGCTACTTCACTCTTTCTGGAGCTACTAGTACTCGTGTTCTGCTCTTCCCCAGTAGCATAATGGACACCTTCCGACCTGAGGGTCTCATCTTCCAGTGTCATATCGTTTAGCCTTTTTGTTCTGTAATCCATGGGGTTTTCTTGGCAAGAGTACTGGAGTGGGTTGCCACTTCCTTCTCCAGCGGACCACGTTTAGTCAGAACTCTCTGCTGTGACCTGTCCATCTTGGGTAGCCCTACATGGCATAGCTCACAGCTTCATTGAGCTACTCAAGCCCCTTCGCCACGACAAGGCAGTGATCCATGAAAGGGAAGAGATGCTTACCAGCTAGCTTTTCAGTGATGTCTTGTTTGGCTTTTCCATTCAAGAACTGGGCCTTTGTGCAAAATGGTTGGAGAAGTAGATAGTTGTCTAGATGCAGAAGAGAAAGACCAACTTAATTGTTTTAATTAATTAAATTAATTAATCCCAGGATCTGTTTTAGTCCTATGACAAACAGCCTTTGATTGCATGGTTTCTGAACTGCCCTGGCATGAGGGTAAGAAGAGAGCACAATCCAAGGCTTCTAAAATTATAGGCCCTCAGATAAGCCTCTGAGACTGCTGGCCAGTTTCTAATACGTTTTTCCCCCTCTTATTTTATGTAGCTTCAGTTATCAGTTATATTAGATGAGGGAATCGGCTACTCCTCTTCTTGCAGAAGCTGAAGGGCAGTGTTTTGGGGCCCTGGCTTCCTCACCCTGCTGCTGAACGCGCGCAGTTGCTCAACTCGCCTACCTGGCACTTGGTTCCAGAAGGAACTTAGTTCCAGGACGCATTCACAGCTCGTGAAAATGAGGATGAGAACAGATTGCCAGCTGAAAGGTCTCCAGAACATTCCTCAGGAGAATTAGTTCATCCACACGCAACATCAGCAGTTGCTCCTTCCTCCAGAGTAGTGGGCGCCAAACCCCAGCCCATGTCCAGATCTGGCGCCCATGAAAATCCCTCCCTTGAACCAATAGAGCTTACTGTTTCACAGGACAGCCTGATATCTTTCTCTCCAAACTCCCTCAACTTTGCACGGGCCAGCTACTTCTGCATTCCATCACCCCAGCAGGCTGGGTTCCTGGGCAGACCCGGGTGCCTGGCGTGAAGTATGGGGGAGCTCAGAGAGGGAGATATCAGGCTGCTCTGTGGAAAGGTAAGCTCCATCTGCACTGAGGATAGATTTTCTGATGCGCAATGCTCCCAGGTTTGGAGACGGCTGCTCTAGAGTCTCACACGCACACACACACCAAAGATATTAGTGCCAACATTTTTGACAGTGTACATTTCTGTAAGGACCACACCCACCGCTGCCACCCACAAACATTTGTACTATGAATGGACCCATAATTAAAATGGCACACAGTGGTTCTTCAACCCTCAACTGACGATGATTTTTTCTTAGAACACTTCTATAAAGTTGAACGAATAGCTGAGAATTACCTAAGTGTTGACAAAGAGCTTGAATGACATTGGTGGCACCGGCATAGATGCCTGGATTTTTGGAGTTCAGGTTGTTGTCCACCAAGGCAGGAATCAGCATGTTGATGACAGGGGACAGCTTCTCTTTCAGCAGAGGAATCAGACGGTACATGGTCTCCAAAGCAACCTGATTGACTTTGCTGTTTGAGTCATGTAAGCGAGACTTGAAGGCATCGAAGATCTAAACAAAATACACATGACCACAAGAGTCGGAATCCTGTTTCCTCATGCAAATGCATTATTTAAACGGCCCAATCTCTGCATGTTTATCTAAATGCAGTCAAGGATCAGGTAAGAGTTCTGGCTCTGGGAGCCCTCTTAACCCCTGGCCTCTGCCAGAGAGTCACAGAGTGTGGCCTTGGACAAGTGGTCTCTCTCAGAGCCTCAGTTCCCCACTCCTCAAACAGGAATGCTCATGGCATACCTCAAACAACTGTGCACAGCAAAATTTAAGCCACTTTGCAAATAAAGGTGGTGGGAGAGAGATAAATATGCAATACATACACAATGGACGTAAACCCATTTTAAGTCTCTAATTGTCATGCCTTCCAAACCGAGAAACCATGAGAACAGCACTTCAATCAAGAGGCTATACTAGGGGCTCGATCCTGAGCCCGTCAGCATGGGCAATATGAGTGTACCACCCGTGCTGGTGTTGCAAAACATGCCCTAAGCACATGCAGCACAGGTGGAAAGCTCTTACTGCCCGAGCTGCGGCACTGCCGGCTCCTCACCACCCGGAGACAGCAACACGACGCCAGCAAGAATAAGGTTCCCGTTGCCAGTGCTGCAAGGATTCTGGGCAGGACAGGAGGGAGTTCCTTGGTGGGGGAAGAACTAGATGTGGAACTGAGACTGAAGAGACTAATTTGCATAAAGCTGCCCAGCAAATCCATGGACCAAGTAGAAGTTAACAACTCAAGGTAGAAACTGAAGTTACCCAAGAAGCTAAAAGCCCCGCTAGGGCATAGCTCCAGGCCATGAAATTCCCAAAGGAGTTACAGGCCACAAGGCAAGAAGAAAAGGAGTTCAGAGAGGCAAGTTCCACATTTTAGTGGGAAATAGTTCATTCTGTAATGATTAGTGACAAGAACTTGTTTAGCCACACAGAAGATAAGGAAGGAGAAAATAGGATAAAGAAACAAAGAACTGATCCTGATGCTCGTCTCTCGGGAGTCGTGTCATATGCTGCAGAAACACACTGAGGCCACTAACACGGCTTTCGTGTACTCCTGGGCAGGGGCCAGGGGCCAGGTCACGCTGGTGAGTTCAGGGACAAAACTTCTTTGCGTATGAGAGGTCCTGGGTTTCAATTCCTAGTAAGCCCAGGCGCTGGGGGAAAGAGCTGGGAGAGGGACATTTTTCAAGCAGTGGCAGGACACGTGCTCTGCATGCAGATGGCCTGAAGGGCAGTTCCTGAAATGCCTCTCTCATATTAACAGGTAGCAGGTTATGGGAGTGACCTCCTGGCCTGGGAGCCACTGCTGGTGCAACCAGCCAATGCAGAGCTCAGTGGAGTAACAGTCTGACCCACTACAAGGCAGCTTCCTTGCCAGGTCTAATGCAGACGTGCCTCAGTACACTGTTACCTTCACAATATTTGCAACAACAAGCTCTTGGTTGTTCTCCGTGTCAGCTAAAAGTTGTTTAATTCCATTAATTCGGTCCCGGAAATCTTTTGCATTCAGTAAAGTTGTGATGACCTTCACATATTCTGCACTTTCCAAGGTGTTACGTGGAACCAATTTCCTGGTCATTTCCCGTACTTCTCTACTTTCTCTGCTGAGAAAAGAACATTGGAGCAATTTGTAGTTGTAGAGCCCAGCAATGGGAACCTTCCTACCTTCCAACCATCCCTTCAAAGCACCATTTTTACACCTTGAGCAAAACCCACAGTAGCTGCCACTGTGGAATTAAACTCACTTCACGTGGATATAAAAGGACTCAGCTGCAGTTAGGCAGAGGTCAATCAGAGCCTCAAACCCAAGTTCAGATTGATGGAAAAAGGACAGCTGTCCAGTTTGCAAGTTAGAGCAGGCCAGGTTTCCAGAGACTTCAGTCTCATTACTCACCCTGATACCAATTCTCGGTTCTCACAAAGCACTTCCCCCAATCATTCTCTTTTCAGCATCCACCAACCTCATCAGGCACTACTGCACTGCCTTATTCCACACCTGCTCAGTGCCTCTTTGCTACCTTACTAGAGGCCCAATTCTGTCCCGCTACCAATGCAGCTGCCATGCTCCCTTCCCTTGAGAAGACTGCCGTGACAGCAGCCACCACCACCGCCGCCACCCCACCCCTGCCAACCAGAGGACACAGCGCATCCCCCGCTGACAAGGCTGCCCCAGTGCTAGAAGGGGCACAAGCTTGGACCCTCAGGCTCACCCTCCACCCCTTTCTTCATTCTCAGCCCCCTGAAACATCCATTCTTCCTCTGGCTTCCTCTGTCCTCCCCCCAAGCCATTTCCTATCCCCACCGGTCTCATGTGAAGGGCTAGGTCTTGTTGTCATTGAATGTCACCACATGCTCCTTTGATCTCATCCCAGTTTCTAGCTGTCATGTCTCAAATCTGGTATGTCCAAAACTCAAGTGCTCATCTTTCCTCCGAAGCCCACCTCCCCTTGCACTTTCCTTACTCACTGACATCACCATCCACGCTGCTGAACAAACTTGAAACCTCAGTTCTGTCTTCAACTCCCCTGCTTTACTCCCCCAGATTCAGGGCACAATCCTACCCACCGCAGGAACGGCACGGGCGGACGGCCAGCGCCATATCCAACGCTGGGTGGGGGGCGGGGGGGAGCCTCCCGCGGCAAGGGAGCATCAATCAACAGGTACTTATATACCGCTTTTCAACACGTTCACAAAGCGGTTTACAGGCAAATAGTAATAATAATGTTAAATGGCTCCCTGTCCCAAAGGGCTCACAATCTAAAAAAAAAAAAAAGGCAGACCACCAGCAACAGCCACTAGAAAGACTGTGCAGGGGTGAAGAGGGAGCATGCACTCCCTTACCATAGGGGAGGCTCCCACCTCCCCTATGCGCTCCTCGGATCTGCTCCTGCTAAACAGCAGGCGCAGATCCGAGGAGACAGCGTGGCCCGATTCGGGCTGCGTGGCCTCCCAAACTGGTCTAGGATTCGGCCGGATGGCCAAATCCTGGACCCGCCCACATCCCACCTACCTCCCGCACTCCTCCCGCCAATCCCCAAGCCGCCCCTCCTGTAGGATTGCGCTGCCCGTGTCGACAAATCATGGCACTTTTCTCTTTTTCTCACAAGAACATGGCTCTTCCTCTGCCCCAGCACAAGTCCTTGATTCTCAGCCCCCCCCCGATTCTGTCCACCCAACCTCTCAGCCCTCATATCCCACTACATTCGTGCCTGTGAACTTCGCTATTCCAGCTTCACCACCCCCAAGTGTGAAAAAGCACATGTGGGCTTCCCTGGGCCTCAGAATGCCTTAGAAGGCATCGTTTTCGGCTATTTTGGGACTAAACTGCTATTCTAAGGCTTGCAGAGGCTGCCAGCAGCCTCAGAACTCAGTTCCAGTCGGGTTCAGAGGGTAGGGGTGGACCCCAATCCACGAGCTTCAATACCTGTGGATTGCAGTATTTGTGGGGGTTCCAGGAACGGAACCCCTCATGAATATCGAGGGACCACTGTATTTTAAGGAACTGGGATCCCAAATCTGAAATCCCAGCATCACAAAATTTGCCATTAGAGACTCAACCATATTTTTTAGTGGCACCAATGGCTCCAGTGAAAGGGCCGTAGAGTAGCTGCTCTAAGTGACCAACAGCGTTCAGGTGCATAACTCGGGTTATATTAGATGACATCAGGAGAGGGAAAATTTGATTCAAATCTTATGCCTCAGGCCAAATATTGCTGTGAACATTTTATGAATGGCTGCTGCAGTAATAATGACACCAACTCACATCCGTCGCCAACACTCAACTTTGAAAGCAGAAAAGTCGTAACTGTACCTGTCACAAGTATGGGGTGCATCACGCGACATGGAAGCTGATCTGGAGCTGTCCACGTTGCCTGCGTGAGAGCGCCTTCCTTTGGCCGAGGGTGTGACGAGCGGCATCTCCCCAAGCCCCTGAAATTGCATTACAAAGACAGGCATAGGGTTGGTTCATATCTTCCTACATGCTATCCTGTTGATACCGCATCACTGCATGCCATATGTTTAAGAGAGGGAACTCTGTCTAAAAAGAGCTCAAAATCTGACTACCAACCAATAATATTTATATACCACTTTTCAATATAAAAAGTTCACAAAGTGGTTTACAGGCAAAAAATATAATACATTTAAAAGACAAACATTTAGAACGCCTATAAGGATTAGAGAAAGGGACAGTGCCTTGATAAAAACATTGAGAACATTTTGGTTTCAAAAATATAGGGAGTGAAGGAGCGTAGATTAAAAAGTAATGAACCTAGTAATTACACTTCCTTTCAATTAGGATCATCCTTTAAAAATCCCATAACTAACAATGCAATCCTATGCATGTCTACTCAGAAGTCCCATTGCGTAGGGCTTACTCCCAGGAAAGTGTGCATAGGATTGTAGCCTAAGAATCCAAAGTCTGAAACCATATTTCTAAAAAAGTGTTACATCATCCATTGATGGGAGGAAGCTCATCATTATCCCATCCCAAGGAGACGACGGCATGTAATGGGTGGGCAGTCCCTACTGAGAGGGAGAGAGGCAACAGCGTGCAGTCAGACACGTCGTCGGGGGAAATGTGTTTTCTTCTCATGTGCACATCCAGTATGTAACAGAGAAGTTGCTGAGAGTCACCAAATCAGTGACCACACTCCCTCCTTCTGTTTCACATCAGAACATTCAGAAATGGCTGTGGAAAGATCTCAAGAGCCTACAAGACTTTGAGAAAAGGCTCTCTTTTTAAGGGAAAACTTAAAAGGGAAAAGGGGAAAGGACAAATAACCCATGCTTTATGATGCAGATTAATATTACAAAGCCGACAATGCAAGAGACTTCCAAATAACGCATCAGAGAAACTCAGTGTTAGAGAGCTTTCCCACTGTCCAGGCAAATTCAAATAAAATTAGTAGGTGCAAAAATATCTACATTTGACCTATTGGAGGAACTAATTCCCCAGAGAGAATTTATAAATACATAAGGTGAACGGACAGTCATGAAATAGGTTTTCCTGTTGTCTATTTTACCTAAGTAGAATAGGGGAAATATTCCCATAGACTATATGGCATTAGCAAAGCGAGCCTACCCATCTTCGTTACATTTATTGACCACCTTCCACAATTTTTTTTTTTTGCTCATTTGAAACAGAAGCCAGTAACATCAAGCTGGCCAAATCTTAGCAGCAGTGTCCATTACATCATAGCATCTCAAATCCAACCAGTCTCCCTGCTTCAAATTTTTACAAACATGACATTTGAAGAGTGTTGCGTTGTACCTTCTGCCGCAAACTGTTGACAGTCTCTTTAACATAAGGCAAGTCCTTCGGCAGCACATACTTTTCAAGCATCTTGTCAAAATCTGCATGTGTCATCAGAGTGAAGAGCATCTTCCGACCATAGTACCTGCAGTCACCATCAATCAACTCTGTTAATCTAAACTCGCGAAGACAATTTGATGCATTTCTACCAGACCAGGTTCTTACAAAGCTATTACCCTAAAGTAGGACTTCCTAAATGCAGAAAGTTGTAAAAACTACTGCCATGTAGTTTGTAGCATGTAGACATGCTGCCAGGCACTTGTATTTTAAGTGTCCTAATGAAACAGGAGGATTAGCAGAAGAGACTATGCTGGTTATCAGTGGTTGAATTACTGAAACTGTAAAGTTGGGCAGGCCCAACAGCAGCTGCTATCACAGATGAGACGCAGAAATTGGCTTGCGTCTCCTGTTAAGAACCACCCTGCTCTCGCTGAGGAAAGAGCAATCTGGGGAAAACCCCTCCAAATGCTAACTGACGTGCAACCACAGGCTCAATGAGTGCTAGTCATTTCTCCCTTTTCTCCACAGACATGCCCAGCTGTCTAACCACAAAATGGGAATCGTAATAGCTGCATACTAGCACCCTGTATATGTCTGCAAGCATATATACCCCTGCTGGGATCTAAACAACATTTAAAAAAAAAAAAGTAAATAGGAACTTGGCAAACATGCAGCCAAAGAAAGGGCAAAGTGACTTCTTATCGCACACACTCTGTCAAGCAGGCAGCAGCCTAATCACCACGTTGCTTAGTACCACTGAAGAGCTGAGCCCATGATTGCAAGGGATTCCAGCGCAGAAAGGTCTTCATGAAGACAGCGCAACGGAAGGAGACTTAGCTCTGTTTATCTGCAAGACACCCCCCAGCTCCTTGCCCTGTAACTGCTGACCTTGTTTCTTGTGAGCCATCTTGGACAAATTTGGCCACAGCAGACAAAATCTTGTCGGTGACATCCTTAATTCCAGACAATATGCGCCCTGGTCCCATGTGCTCCACAACATCTGATAAGTGCTGGGCTGCGCATCGTCTCACTGCTGTGTTCAAATGACTGGGGAGACAGAGAAAGAAATCCAAAGGAGGACAGCATATGATTATCTTGCCTCATGGTTCTTGCATACTTACACACACCCCAATGCACCTCTTTGGGTGGTATTTATGACATTTGGATACTTCACGTGGCACAGCATACAAATAAATGGTCTCTCTTTCCCCTATGTGTCCTGGGGAGGTCTGGCATGAGTTCTCCCACTGCTGGTACTAAAACAAGGCTTGTCCCTCTATTCCCTTCCCCAGCATTTCCACTCCTGGTGAAGCATTTGGGAGTCCCACAATTTGCTCCGTGGTCACTTTTTTGCTGCGGCAGACCTGTTCTCTGACCCAAACTGCAATGGCTGGTCAGTGGAGGGTCACTTGGGATCCTGCATCCAGTTCTGCACTCCTCACTTTAAAAAGCACACTGACAAACTGGAGTGGGTGCAGAGAAGGGCAATGAAGATGGTGGGAGATTTGGAAGCCCCAGTCTTATGAAGAATGGTTAAAAGAGCTGGGCACTTTTAGTCTGGAGAAGAGAAGACTAAAGGGAGATATGAGAGCCCTTTTCAAGTATCGGGAGGGCTGTCTAGAAGAAGGAGGGGGACTCCCTGTGGTTCCTGAGGGCAGTCTTGGAACCAATGGGTTGAAACTACAGGGAAGAAGATTTAGACTAGGCCTGAGGAAGAGCTCGCTAAGTGTGGGAGCTGCCTGGAACATTCTGCCCTGTGCTCTCACTTATTGGAGATTTGCAAGCAAATCGATGCTATTGCAATGCCAGTACTGAGCAGAGGGCTGGACTTGATGACCTCCAAGATCCCTTCCAACTGTATTAGTCTGTGGCTGCCAGGTGGGCTGTACCGACCTGCCAAAGCAAAAATGTTCTCAGGTGAGCAGTCATAACTTTTCTAAAAGCTGGCCATGGCCCAGGTTGGCTGACAGGTTTGCTTGTGCAGTTACAACCCCTGTGAGGCCAGCGTGCCCGAGAAGCCTCCCTGCAAACCCTCCAGGAGAATCACCTTTGGCCTCCATTGATGAGAGACGAAAGCGCTCGTGCCGAGGTCACGTTGTTCACCATCGCCTTCAGGGCCTTGTCAACGTCCTCCCGGATGAAGGTGTTCGATTCGCCAGCCTTGTGCAAAAGGACTTTTACTGTGTTGTCTAGTTCCTGATCCATGTTTTTTTTCAGGTAGTTAAACAAGTCTCCTAAACAAATCACTGCAGCTCGGGAAACGACAGAGCGTAAATTCTTCACCTGCACGTAGGAAAGATCTGAATCAGCCACCATCAGCAGAATTCTGCCCTATGAATTTTTCTCTCTGGAACATTTACATTGTTTAGAAGTGGTATACGTGTGTATAAATGTAATGAGAACAAAGGTAACAGCTGAAAACCTAAAAATTAAAGTGCACGCTGTTTACATATCCTTGGGTTAACTACACTTTCACTCCATCTCACACATAGGCGGAAGGAAGGCACTGTTTAGGAAAGTTCATGTCACAATACACTAGTTAGGCACTTATGGTGCCACAAGACAAAGGGGGTTTGTAGAGATTGCTCCTATTGCTTCTGGGGCATACAGTCACTTGTAGCCCAATTCTGTAAAAACTCAGGAGATGTACAGGATACTTGGCAGAATTTACTATCATGCAAGCATACACATGATTGTGGCCACCCTGTATTTGGTAGAAAATAGCACCAAAATCAACAGGACTGACTTCCAAATAGGTCAGCTTAGGATTTGTAGACCAGAAAGTCTCAAGATTAGTCCTTTACTATCTTTACTACTACCCTTAATAGATAAAACCCAATGAATTCTCATGCGGTACATAAAAAAAGACAAGCCAGATTCAACTTGAACCATTTCCACTCTGCTGGCTGTCCTATGTGCCACCAGGTTAAATTATGAAAACAGCAAACATCACAAATAGCAGAACCTTTAAGATAAGGCACATGCTGAAGCACGTTACAGGAACCAAAAGATACACCACTCTGAGTTTTACAAAAGTGGTATAAAAATCCTATAAATAAAAAATAAAATAAATAAGGTACTGAACACAGGAACAGAGCAGCTGTTTGCAGTACCATACTGCTAAGACACTCCCCTCAAAACACTCAAGCCGCAATTTGAAATCAAAAAGAAATATCTGAATATGAAAAGGTTGACCTCCTGAACCACAGCCAGGCTGGTTTCGTGCAGCTTTGCAGTCAGTGCATCAGGGTGGTAGGCAGAAAGGCACCGGACAGAGTTCAGGCCTTCAATTTTCTTCTCCCTGTGTTTAACGCACAACAAAAGAAACTGTGTAAGTAAGCAGAGCGGACCACATAGTCAGCCACGCTAAAAGCAAATGAATAAACAAACATGGCAAGCTGAGAGGCCCCATCTATTCACCAAGGATGACAAACTGTGTCAATGACAGCCATTTACAAGACCAGAAAGGCTAGTAAAAGGCGTCTTTCGAGGACAGTTAACACACCAAAAACTGCCCTCCTCCTTAAAGTCTAGTTGCAACTGGTGGGGAATATTGTTGCTTTAAATCTCTGGCATTGACCCAAGCCAGGTGTTTTCTTTTTGGTGGTGGCACAAACACTTGAGACACTTGCTGAGTGGCTGATGATACATACCAGGCGTCATCAGCAAGATACTGCAGTGCTTCCAGGAGAGCAATTTCAGGCTTGGGGAAGGGTCTCAGTTCTGACGGTTCCATTATCTCTGGACTGTGCGTGACCAACAGCGTCCGATCCCTGAACTGCATTCGTGGACCCAGAGATATGTCACCTGAGAGATTTACAATTTCGTCAGGCAAAAATGACCAAGTGATTTTCATAGTGTGCAGAAAGCGACTAACATGACATGGCTTTGGGAGTGGATAGAGGGGAAAAACTAACCTCTGAGAATCCCCACCACGGCCAGAGCTCATGCACCCATTCTTTCTGGGTTGCACCCTCTTACTGACACTGTCAAAATTGACATCTGTGGGGAGGCTGCTGCATTTTACCACAACAACATTTATACAATTAGGCAGCAACATTTTATAATTAGATCTTTACCTGATTCTAGCACTACCGAAGGCTGCGTTCTTTTTACACTCGGTGTTCTTTTCAATACAGGACTGAAAGCACCGTTTCCTAAAGACAAAGAACCAGTTTGGGTTATTAGTGCATCTCTAAAAATTCAATGGTAAGCCTGCAGACAAAGCCTGTCTTTTTTTTTTTCTTAAATCTTTATACACAGCAGTGGGTTTTAGGCAAACAACATAATCAAAATCTGTTCAAATGGAATGGCACAAAGCCCAAGTACATTTTGATAAAAGAATAGATTTCAATGGGTTTTTTAATAGAACTATAGCATTTTAGAATGATGCGTTCAGCCTCATCCTTGATGCCTCTCATTTTTTGTTTTCACAAAAAAAGGAAAACTGTAAAAATGGGAAGAAACGGTTCTGGTGTTAAAAGTCTCATAGTCTTTAGCAAGAACCTGAAAGTCACGGGGCTTTTCAGGCCACAGCTTCCTATCCCAGGTGACCCCCTCCAGCCATTCTTATGTGAGTAGCATGTGATACAGAGCAAGAGGCTGCAGCCTGGAAGGGAAAAAAGTCAGCCAAGATCCAGTACAATGGAAACTATACTAAGAGACCATGAATAAAGCTTGGAGTATTACGTTCTGCAACAATCTTGTCCGATTCATTAAGTTTAAGCAATTCCCAGGGGTTTGGCTCTTTCCTTTCAAAATCTCTAACTTCCTGATGTTCCTTCTCTTCTTTCTTCTTCTGTCTCATTTTTTCTCGAGCAGATTTGGATAAGGCAATTTTCACCTGCACAGGATAGTAAAACAATAATAAAAGTATGGATGGTGCATAGACAAAGATTTCCCACAGAACTAAAACTCAGGAGTGCCCAGCAAAACTGACCGGCAGCCGACCGAGAGCAGACAAGGACTGAACCTGCCCCAGCCTCCAGGAGGTGCGGGGAGCCTGTAAGGCTCTCCAGGCCTCTGTTTGGGTAAAAAAAAAGGGGGGGATTGGAAACCACTTTGTTCACGACAGAAAACCTGAAGTTGTTCCTGATGGCCTTTTTTTCACAAAGAAACTCCCTGGAGGCTGGCATTGGCTGCAGGTAGGTTCAAGCCCCCCCCCCCAATCAGCCCTGACAGCTGCCCTCCCCCTGGCTCCTGCAAGCACTTACCTTGGTTCTCAAACTCCTGAAGAATTTGAAAACCTCTGCTTTAGGGAACAGCCATGCAATGCATTTTAGTTCACTCTGATGCTGAAAAATTAACCCCAATGTATTTTGACCACCACTACAGGGACATTTACAACTGCATAATGGATCATTTCAGTGCAAAGAGGAAATGAAAGGGATTCAAATAATGATTATACGTATGCTAACCAGAGTTAGCAAAATCCAGGCCCCTCCTAAGCACACCAATGCAAGGGTTGGAGATATAAGCCAGCATGCAGGGTTCAGGTTACTTGGGAGCTCCCCAAGATAGCAAACCTGGGCCTACATCTATTTGCTACACTGCCTCAGGAGATACAGGGAACTATTTGCCATCACATAATAGAGCCTATTATGATTGAGCTGCATGTGATTGAGCCACAGACAAAATATTTACAGGAAAGAATAAAATCAATGAATTTTTTCCCTGGCTGTGTGTTTTTAGTTGTTCCCCCAACATGAGCCACATTCCACCATTTGGTCCTTGAAGACACTGGTCAGCCTCAGTTATCCAACACATTCTAGATAACAACTTTCCAGACACAACAACCACTACACTGACACATTGTGTCTGTATGTTTGGGAAGCTTCATTCTGGGGCTGAGCCACCCTCCACCTAGAACCCTCCACATTTTCCATTCTTACATCTCTTTCATTTTCCAGGTCAAGGTGCAGTGCAGAACTCTGCTGCTGGACAGCTCTCCCATAAATCCCGGAAAGAGGTTCCATACTTTGCTTGACAGAAGGTGCATCTCCATTCTCCATGGAGAATATTATGGATTGGCCATATGCTAGGGGCGCCGAAGGTGGGCTTCCGAACACACCTGAAATCCAAGGAGTATTGGGTTAACAGGAAAGAGCCAACTCATGAACAGTGTAATCCTTGCACACAAGCAATCTACATTGGAAAAAGTTAGAAGTGGTGTTTTATGCATGGGATCGGGGTGGGGGGGGAGAGGAATATGAACATTATTGTGCTAAGTCCTTCTTCTCATTATGAATCTATGCATTTTGGACAGCCTTTGTTGCCAAACCAAAATGTGCTGTTGCCAGGGCACTGTCCCTTGCTTCCCTATATCAACTTAGAAATGTGTTCAATGAGCCTTCCCCCCCAGAAAAGCGTACATAGGTTTGCCTCACTGGAATCCTTATCCATACTCATTTCCAAGTAAGTCCTACTGAGCACATGTAGCCTACTTCCATGTACCCACCTACAAAATTGGGCTGTTGGCCCCTGGCATACGGTCAGTGGATAGTGTCTGTGTAGTTTCACAAGGCTCCAGAGGGTCTTGGAGGTTGCAGGGACAGGCCACCCCCCCCCACCCACTCTCCAGTTCTAACCCTGATCCTGCCCAACACCACAATAAGATGCTTCAAGTGCCTCTGCCGCTGAGTGCCAAAACAGTGCTCTGGAGCCAGGGAGGAAGGCTGAGGCTTGTTTTGGCACTGAACAAGCGTTCCGTAAGTTGACAAGCTGACGAGGAAGGACAAAGATCTGCACCATAGTTCTGCTGCGTGATTCAAAGTTCAGTGCTATCACGAAAGACAATACCTGCCTTTTCCCACCCACCACCAAGCTGTTCATAGCCTTGGAAAGCTTCTGTCAATCAGTCAATCAGACTGGACAGTCAGACTGAGCAATAGTCCGTGACTCAACGGACAAGTGCTCTGTCTCCCTGGAAGGGAAGCTGGCTAGATCTTCTCCCTGCACCAGTAATTAGTCTACAGCTCTAGAACTGTGGGACCAAGTCATCCGAGAACCTGGACAAGAACCTTTGCTTGCCTAATGTACCAAGGTAATTATTTCTCTACTTTCCTGATAGGCTATATCAGCAAGGGAGTACACAGCAAAGGAGAAAAATCAAACCGTGAACATACCTTTTCCAACAATAACTACAGAGTCCTCTGACAAGGCACTTGGTGAAATGAAGTCTAGACTAGTTAGCTGCTGTAAACTTGATGTGGGCCCCTGAAAACCTGAAAGAAAAAAAGATTTATGACACTATGACGTATGTTGTGGTTTTTCGTTTTTGTGGTCTTCAACCTTTTTCGTGCCAAGACCCCAATAAACAAACGAAGTTTGAGATTGGGGACCCCACTGTCAATCCCGCCCCCTCCCAGGACCTCGTCTGCCCACTCCCCATTCCCACTGCTGTTCACTGCAACGAAATAGCCTTAAAATTGCTCTGAAGCCTGGCACGTCCAAAGCATGTGTCACCTTCCCCACCCACTGGGGCGATTCTGCCAGCTTAACCTTAAATAGAAAGGTGGAACATGCTGCATATGAGCAGAGCTGTCACTGCACAAGGGCTGTTACGCTGTGACGTATTCACCAGTGAGAGAAAGGGGAAAGGAAAAGCAGCGGAAAGGGAGGCACGGACCCCAAACCAGACACAGGAACCCACTATGTTCAGCTGCAAGAGGTTCTCACTTTCTGGGCTCCACTTCACGGCACTCACTCACCTTTTGTGGATTTGCAGTGCCTCTGGTGCTCTTTGCACTGCCCTTTAAGGATGGCAGGTGATGCTACTTTCTGTCTGTCGTCTTCATAATCCCCCGATCCATTTCCATAGCTCAGCCGCTGGCCACTAACATTCACGCCGGATGTTACTTTTTCATGGAACATTATCCCTAAAGAACGAATTCCACAGCAAATTTGTCCATGAGCACCACTATCAGGCTTGCAAACGCCAAAGTCCTATGTTGGTCACAGAATCCGGTGCTCACAGAATGCATAGTGACTGCAGCAATGCAGCATATTTTTACCAGAGGACAGGTGACTCTGGATTTAATACTGAGTGGTACTTGGGACCCAGTTAGGGATGTAAATGTTACTGAGCCATTGGGGAACAGCGACCATGCTGCGATTGGTTTCGCCATGCATGTCCAGGAAAGAGCAAATCTGACAAAAAAAAACCTCGACTTTCAAAGGGCAGATTTCCCTCAGCTGAGGAGGCTAGTTAGAAAGAAATTGAAAGGGAAGGTAAAAAGAGTCCAGTCTCTCCAGGCTGCGTGGAGGCTGTTTAAAATAACAGTAGTAGAGGCCCAGCGTAAGTGTATACTGCAAAGAAAGAAGGGCTCAACAAGGTCCAGAAGGGTGCCTGCATGGCTGACGAATAAAGTGCGAGAGGCTGTAAAGAGCAAGGAAGCTTCCTTCCGGAAATGGAAGTCTTGCCCAAATGAAGAGAATAAAAAAGAACATAAACTCTGGCAGAAGACATGTAAGAGGGTGATACAGGAGGCCAAGGAAGACTTTGAGGAATGCAAGGCCGGCAACATAAAGGGGAACAATAAAAGCTTCTTCAAATATGTTAGAAGCGGGGGGGGGGGCAGGCCAAGTTTGGAATGGGGTGCCACTATTCTCTCTCTTGCTAGAGAGATCTGACACAAAGCTTTCTTTTTGGGGGGGATCTACTCTTGAGTAGTACCCCCCCTAGGACCCAGGAGCGGGACTAGGGCTTAAGCGCCACTTGAAGGCAGAGCCTCTTGGAGATAAAAACAGAGGTTACTGGAAAGCAAATTGCAGGCACGTTAGCTCCAGGAAGGGAAGTAGTACCAATGGAGGAACACACAAAGCTTACACAGGAGACATACAGAGAGCTAAAGACAAACCCTATCGAACAAGAAATGG
>JAJKFI010012367.1:0-13249 GCA_029204185.1 Lerista edwardsae | reverse complement strand
GTATGTATGTATGTATGTATGTATGTATGTATGTATGTATGTATGTATGTATGTTCCACATAGGCTCCGCAATGCCTGGACCAATTCGCGCCAAACTTGGCACGCGGGTGCCTTGGCCCCCCGAGACCAGCACTGCGTGGTTTTGGAACGGATCGCGCCCCTATGGGCGCGGGTACAAGCGAATTTGTGGTTCTCTGTGGGTGGCTATGGGCTGAGCCGCAGCATTCTGACGCTCTGATGATGTCATGATGAGATGCAAATGACATGCGGAATCTTCAGGCAGCAATTGAACTCTTGACAGTTGAAGACAAACAGCAGCCAATCGAAATGTGTTCTGTGGAAATGTGGGCGGTCCCTGCTTGGCAGTGGACAGTTGGCACAAGGTGCTGTGGCTGTTGCTCTCTCTCTGAAAGTTTACTTTCACTGTGTAATGTAAGGCAATTGGGCAGGTGCAACCAAAGGCTACAAAGATGAAACAACAGCGTACACAGGAAACACCTGAGGAAAAAAAAATGACTTGCAACGTTACGTCACAGAGCTGCTACATCTAGAGCAACAGAAACAGTACAACAGCATGACAAAAGACTACACGATAAGAGAGACAGAGCTGCTACATCTAGAGCAACACAAAGAGTACAGCAGTGTCACAAACGACTACAGGATATGAAACAGAGGGCTACTACATCTAGAGCAACAGAAACAGTACAGCAGCAGGGATGGGACATACAAACACCCGGGCACACATGTGAGTGTGGGGGGCTCAGGGATGGGACATACAAACACCCGGGCACACATGTGAGTGGGGGGGGGTCAGGGATGGGACATACAAACACCCGGACACACATGTGAGTGGGGGGGTCAGGGATGGGACATACAAACACCCGGGCACACATGTGAGTGGGGGGGTCAGGGATGGGACATATAAACACCTGGGCACACGTGTGAGTGGGGGGGTCAGGGACGGGACATATAAACACCCGGGCACACAGGTGAGTGGGAGGGGGTCAGGGATGGGACATATAAACACCCGGGCACACATGTGAGTGGGGGGGCAGGGATGGGACATATAAACAGGCCATCTGTATGCCTGGTGAGTGGGGGGGTCAGTGATGGGACATATTAACACCCGGGCGCATATAGGTTTCCTGCAGGCAAACCAATACAGGGCCATCTGTATGCCTGGTGAGTGGCGGGGGGTCGGGGATGGCACGTATAAACACCCGGGCGAAGCCGGTACATAAAAGCTAGTTCTCTATAATATTAATTTAACTCAAAACTTGATTATAAACAACATTTTTAATTTCACCTCCAGGAGCAGGAATAAATGCTTGGGTGAACCCACCCTTGAGCAAGCCACATAAAGTTGTCTGTGGGAGACACATGGCGATCTCAAATCCACTCCTCAGTACTTAATAGAGTGCCCCTGTGACATGTTGATCATGATCGAGAATGCAAGTCTCACTGGAAATTGCAGTCTCTTGAAGTTAAAAAGGAGATCCATCTTAGTGAGTGGTGTCTGTGGGATAAAAACTGTTCCGCCCTCTCCCTTTCTTGTTAAGATAGTTGCTTCAATTACAGTACCCAGCATCGTCTTGACCCACAGCCTTGTGCCATTGCAAAGTTTTGGCGGGTTGAGCTTCCATAGTAAAATAATTGGAGATCCCACTTTAAGCAAAAGCCGATGTGGTGGCAATCCAGCCGGATCAAGTGAGTTTAGGAAGTCTGATGGGAAATGGATGTCCTCATAGGCATCTACTATGGTATTGATAGACTTGTCTTCAGTGACCATACCTGGTAACATGGCAAGTATGTGATTGGAGTCCAAGACTGGGGCATAATGATTTCTAAACATTCCCAGAAGGTTCTACAGAGTTCTATTCGTTTTATTTGACTACACTTGGGCTTACATGTCATCAGGACTGTCACCCATCAGCTTAGCAACCCCAAAACCTATGGATTTGACAGTTATGTTGGTTATTTCAGACATTTTATTTTTCACCCCTTCTCACCCCCCCCCATGCCGATGGAGGCTGAATTCAGACTCAAACGGCATCACTATTCATCTCAGCGACCCTGAAAGCTATGGAGTCGACACTAATATTGGTCATTTTTGATCATTTTTACATGTCACCCCCTGCCCACCCCCACCCCTAGGGGTGCTAGGGGGGTTGTACCCCCACAGTATTTCTTTCCAGATCATAAGGCATATGTGTGCCAAGTTGGGTGTAAATTGCTGTAGGCATTCCCGAGCTATGCTGGAACATACATACACACATCCTTTTCTATATATACTTGTTTCCCCACAGAGCAGCCTCAGAGACAGGCGAGAGGGAGGGGGTTCAGTCACCCACTGGGCCCCCTCTCTTCTAGCAGCTTTGCTTGGGATCACAGGCTGGCCAGCCTCCTCCAGATTGCCCTCATCCCTGGCTTAGCTCCAAACTACTCTTAGTCCAACACCAACAAACCCCAGCACCAAACAATAGGCAGTCAGCTTGCCCAAGCCAGAACTGCCTCCTCCACTTGGTGGCTCCAGGGGCGTGGCAGACATACAACCATTCCCAATGGTCCCAAAACAACCTTACCTTAGCCAGTTCCTCAGTCCTTCAGGCAGGCAGTCCACCCAGCAGTCCATCGGTCCAGCAATCCGTCCATCCAGCACTCCATCCGTCCAACACCTACCTGGTGACCTCCTCCAGCACCTTCCCATGTCCTTCTCCTATAGCTTCTGCCTATACTGAGGCCAGCCAATCAGTGGGCAGGCTTTAATTCATCAGCCACACCCATCTGCACCTGTGCTAACCTCCCTTCAGAGCCAGAGCCCTTATCAGTCTGCAGCTGTGCTTCAGAGGCTTGCAAAGACCTTGGGGGTTAACCCTATAATCCCTGGTTTATCTGGGACAAGGGGACATGGTTTATACCATTCCTTATCTCCTCGGGGTATCTCCTGCCTTTTCCAATACAGTCACCCCCTGCCCACCCCCACCCCCGGGGGTGATTCGATGCCGATTTCGGCTGTTTTTGACTGTTTTCACGTGGGGGCTCCTGCGCACCCCACCCCTGGGGGCCCGAGGGGGCCTGACCCCCACAGTGTTTGTCGCCAGGCCGCTAGGCTTCCGCATGCCAAGTTCGGTGCCAATCTCTCCAGGCGTTCCAGCAGGGCATGGCGGATGTTTTGTTTTGCATCACTTCTTGCCCCCCCCACGCCGAGGGGGAACAAACCCAGGCTCCAACGGCGTTGGGAGCATCACCGCTCATCTCAGTGACCCTGGAAACTACGGATTCGATGCTGATTTCGGCCATTTTCGACCATTTTCATGTGGGGCCCCCTGCGTACCCCCACCCCCGAGGGCGCTAGGGGGGCCTGACCCCCACAGTGTTTGTCGCCAGGCCGCAAGGCATGCGCATGTTGAGTTTGGTGTGCATCGCTCCAGGCATTGCAGAGCCTATGCGGAACACACACACACACACACACACTTTTATATATATAGATTTCTTCTGATAATAAACACCATCAATGCAACATTTTGTATACACTTGAAGTACATCCAATTCATTAAGGCTTTGTATTCAGCCCTTTATTGTCTCACAATCCCGGATATTTCTCTAACCAGGGCATCTTTATTTTCATCTATTTTAATTTGCCTGCCTCCCAGTACCTCCTACATGTTGCCCCTTGTTATTTTTTTAGAGTCCTTCATCACAGATTTTCCTGATTTTTTCTTTCCCATCCGATCTCTTCCTGCCAAAGTATCAATTGCTTTTATTGTCTGATCACACATTTTCTTCCGGATTTCTTCTTGAGGGGTTGTTATTTGCAGATTTGTTGCTTTCTCTCCTGGCTGTGATTGCTTTCTTGAGTTGCCTTCATCTTATGTGTAATGATCGCCACCTTGTGTTCATTTTTTGTATTTTTGACACTTGCCCTTTTTCAGATATTTACTCTCTCTTTCAGTCTTTGTTAAATGCTCCTGCACGTCTGCCAAGTTCTCACTAATGCCTCTAATTTGTCCCTTTATCTGTTTCACTTTGCGGAATAATATTGCCCTTAAATAGTTAATAGCGTTTAACATGCTTGTTCTGATGTTTGTTTGAGGCTCCTGTGTCATCGTTACTTCCATTTGTTCTACCGCTGACGTTTTCCCAAAGTAGACAAAGGCAAGGCCAACTTTAAGCCAATGTGACCAATGTCATCACATCGGGCCCCACACCAGTGCAGTGAGCATATTGCTTGCTGCTGCAGTCAGGATCTCTTAGGATTGCATGTGGGTCAGTGAGGCAAGCAGAGCAGCTTTACCTTGGGCCCTCTCAGCTGCCCCAGCTTCTGAAGGCCCAAAATGGGCCTCCCGGAAGCAACTGGCAATGACATCATTCTGTCACCACCAATTATTTCCAGGTGCCACATTTTGTGTGTGGCACCACAAGTGCTCTTCAGTTCAGTTTGTGCCACTGCCCAACGGCAAGATGGCTTCTGAGTGCTCCTGGTTGTAGGACAGTTTTAGGGGTTCGCTTCTATGATTGCCATCAGGAGAGGACCCCAGAAACAGCGTCATATACTCCAGATCCCATCGCCTTGGAACCTGACCGTTCCTCTGGCTAGAAGGAATGCAAATGGAACAGCGGATCGGCTTTGATCCTGGGAGCCGCAGGAAACACAGCGTCGAAAGCCCCGCCTCCCACCAGGCCGGCACAGTTAAGGCCAGCAAAGTTTGGCAGGCACAAGAGATACCATAAAGCATGTCTGAACCTCTCTCGGAGTCAGAGAGTGGTCCAAAAGCACTTTACGGTGGCCCTTGTGCCGGCCAAATTTTGCAGGCCTAACTGTGCCTGCCTAACTCCAGGTTAGGATTGCACCCTTAAATAGTGCTGTCCAAGAAAAGGGTTTCCCATTTAATTCTGTAAACTGGCTTTTAGTGTATGCGGAATGGCGAGGGGGCACTATCTTGTCTTTTGCCTGAGGCAGCAAAGTGGCTTGGATTGACCCTGCAGATAAGGCAAATATGGGGATGGGGAAGGTGGAGGTTTAGACTTATGCATAGGCTGTAGTCCAGTTTTGAGGGGTCGCAGGTCAGAGCATTCTCTGGAGGACTCCTTCCTAGATTGTGTGTTTGTGCAGGTTGTCCCTGGCCTACTTACTGGCAGAGGCAGATCTAAGGGAGGGCAAAGCTCTAAGTTTTGCAAGAAGCCTTACCTTGCAGTGGAAATCACTCCTCTCCTGCACCGTTTTAGCCAATCCTCACAGGGAAAAGCACCATCTTGGCATTGCTTACTGGTTACAGCAGCAAGGGAGAGGAGGGATTTACATGACAGGGTAAGGCTTCTTGCAACACGTAGAGCTTTGCCCTCCCTGTAGATCTGCCTCTGCTTACTGGGCAGCAAGAATGGTAGTGGGCTGCAGCAGAGATGCTCATCTCAGTACCATGGGTTGGCCCATGGTGAAATAAAATGTAGGATATCATGACTAGGCAATGTAAGAAATGAGCACATGTAATATAAGTTCTCAGGTGTGCTGGGAAGTGACCTTTGCCCTCTTCCTCATGGGCAGCCTGTTCCTCTTGAGCCACTTACCTTCCTGAATGGAGACGGTCCCCGCCTTGCACAGACCACAAACGCAACAGCAAGCAGGCTCTCCTTTCATCGCCTTGCCGTATCCAGGCCGACACCTTTCCATACATTTAGATTGAGGCATGGTCTAAGCAGAAACAGAAAGAACATCAAACACATGAATTCAGAAGTTGGGTCTATGGTAGTGGTTCTGAAATGTTTTAGAACAGGACCCACTTTTTAGAATGGCACTAGTGTTGGGACCCACCAGAAGTGATGTCATTAACCTGGAAGTGACATAATCAAGCAGGGAGACTCCAGAGGCTGCCTAATTTGCACTGGATAAGGTGCAGGCCCGCAGGCCTTGCCATTCTGGCATAAGTTAGGATTGTGCCCTTAATGATGTCACTTCCTGCTTAATGATGTCACTTCCAGCCTTTAGCAAGCACCATGATGGCAGTTTGTCCCACTATACGAGACAAATTTGGCACCCCTGCTCTAGTGTGTCATGTTTGCGGCAGCCGGAAAGGGCCTTATGTTGTAAGAATGTTCCTTCTAGTGGCACTAGGTATCAATAGGATTGGGGCCTTTTGTTTTTCTTGTGCTACGACCTATAACTGTTCGTGCTCTGGAAGCAGAATGTTGTTGCCATCCCCTCACATACCTCATGTCACCTCACAATGTGTCCATGCTGCTGAGTGGTTTTGAAATCTCTATGTGAAATCTCTTTGAAATCTCAGCCTTTGTGCTGGCCAAACTTTGCTGGCTTCCTTTATGCCAGCCTTACTCCAGTTTAGGATTGGACTCTCATTTAGGGAGTTAGGCCGGCACAGTTAGGCCAGCATAGTTTGGCAGCACAAGGACCCTCACAAAGTATGTTTGGACCACTCTTGGAGTCAGAGAGGCCAGCACACAAACGTGCACCATCCTCCCTGGCTCCGAAAGCTGTCCAAACACGCTATATGCCCCATATAGGGATGGGGATTGGTGGGAGGGAGGGAGGTGGGGGCGGGACTTGGGCAGGACGTTGGCGAGCTTGGGAGGTGGCCATTCGGCCATTTCCTAAACCCATCCATGAGGCCTCGCGGCCCCAACTCAGGCCGCACGGTCTCCTCGGATCTGCACCCGCTCTTTAGGTGAGGCTAGAGTCTCCCCTACGGGAAGGGAGCAAACGCTCCCCTCCTAGCCCCTCCTATGCAGCATCAAGTCGTCCTCGCCATTCCAGCGCTGCCTAGGATTGCGCCCTCAGACTGCACATTTCTGGGTCCATTCCTTGTTCAGGGATTCTCTCGTCACTGCCTCTGGAGACGGATCATCTTACACGGTGCCTTGCAGGAGGCTGCCTTTGCCTTCTGTTTCCAGCCCTTCAGCTTCTCCAGCTCTCAGCTCCAGCCAGGGCCGTATTATCCATTAGGCTCAGTAGGCTGAAGCCAAGGGGCCCTGGAGGGACTAGGGCCCATCAAGGGGGCTTGTCAGAGTGTCAGCCTAATGCATGGGTCTCCAGAGCCAGCCCGGGGATTCCCCAACCCTCCAGCTGGGAAGAGACGACACCAAGCCCGACCTTGCAAACGTGAGGCTTGCAGAGCTCTTCAAGAACCACGTGGGACAAGCCCTGCCTCCAGGGATTGAGCTGGGCTGCACATGGGGGCTGCATCACTGGGGAGCATCTAGGCAAGCCAGGGTCTGCTTGTGAGGTTCCCCCCTTTTTTTGGAAACAGAAGTGCCTGGCTTTTCTGGGTTTTACCCCTCAGATTCCTGCCTGTGTTTCTGCTGTTTGAGTAGTGGGTGTAGCTGTGGAGCTTCCATGGAAGCCTGGGTCCACTGGTGAAGAGCAGCCCGCCTGCAGCTGGATTACCTAAGGTTGGGGGTTGGCTGCCAAGATGGGCGTGTGTGTAGCAAGGCGATAGAAAGATGAGGAAAAGTGACTGAGCTGTGGAGGCCTTATTTGTATAGGGAGAGAAAGGAACTTTGTCCACCCACCTCTCCACCAGGGGCTTCCACTTAGTGTGGCAGGATCTTTCCTGCAGAGTTTCAGAGGGGCCCCCAAATACTCGAAAGCCTGGGGGCCAGCGATGGGATTAACAAACGACCTGGGGGAATGCTGGGAGGCACGTACGCAGAACTCCCGCGCGATTGGCTGCCCGTCCGTTCCGCCCCTCCACCTTCCCTGCTGCCGCCGCAGGCCGCCCAGTCCTTGGAGGTGGTGCCTGCTCGCCTGGGGGGCCCCCGGGTGCCCGGGCACACAGTGGTGGGGTGTGCCAACTGGGGGCAGCGGGCCCAGCCCGTGTGGCCGGCGGGGACGGTGGCGGGGCGTTACAGATGGGCTGCCAATTGCACGGGCTGCCAATCACGGGCTGCCAATTGCACGTATTTCCCGCCCAGCGTTCCCCCATGTCGTTTGTTAATCCTATCACTGCTAGGGGCCCAGCCACAGGTTCATTCAGCCCAGTCTCCAGCAACTGATCTCAGGGGTCCTGAACTATCGCCTGTGCCATCCAGGTGTCAAATGGAGTGCCCTGTCCTGGATGTGATATGATCTGGATTAGTTGCAGGTGCTGCATGTTGAGTTCTCATCTCTGTAGCTGTGACACATGGTGCTCTTCCTCCCCCTGCTTTTTTTTGCTCCTTAGTTTGATTCAGGCTCATTTATTGGGCAGGAATCCTCCCGTTTATGTATCTTGCATCGCACAAAACCAATTCGTAGAGCTCGGTGGATGTTATCCAAGGGGCTGAAACCACCATTTTCCTCACCTGATTGAACTGTCTGGGCCACCCAACGGCATTCGGGCTCTCTAGACTCCCAATGTTCTCTATAGCCATATACTGATCGGGAAACTCCATAAAATTCGCAATGTCAAAGTCAGCTATCAAGTCCTCGTCCACATCCAAATAAAGCCTCTCCATGGAAGTATTGTGGAAGCCGGAGTTTTCTCAGGAAAGGGAGAAGCTAGAACGGCAGAGAAAAGATCAGCATTGAGAAAACTGGAAACCAAGCAAGTCATGTGAAGATCTGCCCACCCGCAGTGCTCCTCACCTGTGCCTGCGCATGGGTGATGCCGGCTCCAACTGACAGCGGATTCTTTGCACCATCATCCTGACATCACAATGTATTCTGACATCACAGTGTATTCTGGTGACATCCAACTCCATTCTCATATCAGCGAGGGCAGTTGGCCAGTCTACAGGCATATGTCGAGGCAACTGGAGCCAAGGACAGCTCTCCTACCAGAATGAATTCCCATTTGTTTATTTATTTTTATTTTGAAGAATTTATGCTCCACCTTTCCCATGCCGAAGTAAATGCCCAAGGCGGTTGAGATGAGCAGGATAGTCTGAACCACCATTTTTTTAATGGTGTTTTTTTACAAATATACAGTAGTCTGCGATTTACCGAATCCTCAGTCCCAGATGTAGCCTTCACAGTGTGGTTCTCTCCTTTGGCTGCATGCCATCAAGTCTCAGCAAGCAATTGCAAGTCAAGCCTGGACAGGTCCTCAAGGTCATATTCTGTTCTTTGCCGGCTGGCCTCCTCACACACTCCCCCCGCAACTCTCACTGGCGGTGAGTAATCAACTCCACAGCGACTCAGTTCTGTCACCAAAGGTACTGCAGCTTCTCACAGCTTGGCATCCGTCTCCCATCCAACAACAAGCCACAGATTCTCCTGCTTAGCTTTAGGCAGTACCAGCAGCTCAACCATCAGTCCACACCTCCTGCCCATATATAAATAGGGCCTTTCTTTAGTTGTGATGCCCAGCAGATGGATTTCACAGCCCAATCCTAAGCTGCGCTGGAGCAGGCAGGCTGACAGGCCCTGCGCTGTATCCAGTGCCGCTTGGGAGGCCTGAGGAGCCTTCCCAGTGCAAGGGCATGTTTGTGGCTTCCTCGGATCTGGGCCGCGCAGCCTGGGGAGGGCCTGGATGCAGCCTAATGCAAATCCAATCACTGATGCAAAGCAAAATCACAGCTCAAACCTGGAGTAACCCACCCCCTCCCAGGCCCAGCTTGGCCAATGGCCCACCCCCCCATCACCCAAAAATGCCCCCCCTTTCTGCCCTTCGGCTTGTGCTCTTAGGAATTTAAACGTCACAACCAGCACCACAAAGTGAGATAGAAGACAAATTGGTAGCCAGTGCGGCTCCCTCAAAATCAGGGTGATGTGCTTGTAACTGGCAGCTCTGATCAGAAGCCAGGCTGCCGCATTTGATGCCCGTTGAGGTTCCTGAATACGTTTCATGGGGTAGCGCCACAAAGAGTGTGTTATACTTACAGGGAACAAGACATCGGGGGATTGGTGATTTCCAAAACCTTGTAATCCAGACGCCATTCTTACAAAGGCAAATCTGGGATTATAATAGCATTTCCCCCCCCCTCCCATTATAGTCTAACAAATGTGAATGGCTAAAGATGAACAAAAAGAGCTGGTCTGTGTGATGTATTCGAAGATGTGCTCAGTGGTGTCATCAGGACTTACCTCACCGGGTGCGGGAAGTCAGCACATCATCCCCATGATGGAGATCTCCATCCGTACCAGACCATACAAATTACAATATCATATGAACAAACTAAATGTGTTGGCATCACGAGGGTCTGTTTATTTTCTTTCAATATATGACAATAAAGGTCATCCAACAAATCAGTAACCAACAAAAAAACCAGTGGCCAACATGATGAGACTCTAACTAAGAGTTCTAGTATTATGATACTGACAGCGCAATCCTAAGCAAGGCCGACATAGCAGGGCTGTACCCTTAAGCCCATTAGGAGGCAACAGCAGCACAGTGCAGGGCAAGGAGAGGTTTTACCCTTACACTCCTGTAAGCCCCAGTCACCCCTATGGGGCTGCTTGGATCTGCGCCTGCTGTTTTGCAGAAGCGGACAGAATCGGGGCTGCCCTGGCCGGGGTTGGGGCTTAGGATTTGGCACTATGGCCATCCTGCCTCACAACCCCTGTCGCCACCCACTGCACCACCCAGTTACGCACCTGGCACTCCTCTGGAACGCCCTCGCCTCAGCGAGGCCCTGCACCAACCACGCGATGCTTATGCTCGACTGGCACAAGGCCAGCACCGTTGGTGGTTGTGGTGGCGCCCGAGCGTTAGCTTGTCTGCTTGCACCAGTCTGGCGCAAAACTGCCGACGCTGATGTGCTTGACGGCACGTTTGCAACAGCGTTCAGCCGTCGCAAGAGCGTAGCACCGGTGCAACAAGGGTATAGGATTGTGCTCTGATACACGAAAGTGAGAGTTGACTCATACTAACACATTATTGGTTCCCTGCTATGTCATAACACCACCACATTGGTGCTCAGAACAATCAGGGAGCAATCCTAAACTGGAGTTAGGTCGGCAAAGTTAGGTTAGCAAAGTTTCCCCAGCACAAGGGACACCATAAAGTATGTTTCGGACGACTCTCGGAGTCAGCATACAGATGTACGCCATCCCCTCTGATTCTGAGAGTGGTCCAGACATACTTTACGGTGTCCCATGTGCTGACCAGACTTATCTGGCCTAACTGTGATGGTCTAACTCCAGGTTAGGATTGCACCCTGGCTTTCATTGGTCAGTTTTGAGTAAAGGAAATCCAATATTTGTTACAGGCGGCAGTTTTTTTTCTTTTTCTGGTTTTTGGCTATAGCTTTTGATAGATGTTAGATATTTCTACCCACTTTGCTTCATTGCATTCTACTGTACATTCTGCATCAAATGATAAATTACAGTATTATTCAAAATGTGGATTGGGACCCACTTGGTGGGTCGCAACCTGATGTCAGGAGGGCCACAGGAAGCTGGAAGCAACCATCTTGGAAATTGCTGACCTTACTCTTGTTCTAGTGTAGAATTCTACACTCACAAAAGTATGAGAGCTTTCTAAAATTTTGTTTTTAGTTCAGTGCTTTTACATAATATTTTGTCCTCATCCTGCTTTTTGCCAGGGATGTTTCATGGTTGTACAATTGCTGCAGTCCAAGAATGCCAATATACATTTCAGAGGTGTCTTTTAATTATGACAGCACTTCCTGCTTGATGATGTCACTTCCTGTTACAACATCACTTCCAGGTTAATGACATCACTTCCGGTGGGTCCCAAACTGCGTGCCATTTTAAAAAGTGGGTGCTGGTCTAAAAACTTTGAATACCACTGATATAAAACATGATGGTATTATTTTAAAAAATCAAGATTTTATTATTTTGGGCAGTAGCAGTGTCACTGTCCACACCCCTCTAGTAATGCCACTGGATGTGCTCAGATGTGCTTAAACAGCAGTTGCACAACTGCAGAGCAGAGGCAGCAATTCAGCTGAAAATCAAAAGAGGCTTGGAAAGCAATTTTAATAGTATAGTATCACTGCATAACTATGCAGGGAAATGTCCTCAAAATCAGATGTCTTTAGCTTTTGATCATCAGATGCTCTTTGGTGTTGAGGTTAGGCCTCAATACAATGATGTAGCATTTGGGCATAAAGAGGCAACCCAGTAGCCCCACACTGGAAGCCAGGATGGAGAAGACCTGCACGGCCACCATATATTTCCCCTTGGTGCTCAGGTAGGTGGGCACAAAGGACACCCAGACGCTGCAGAAGACCAGCATGCTGAAGGTGATCAGCTTGGCTTCATTGAAGGCTCCGGGCAGCTTCCTGGCTAGGAAGGCCACCGTGAAGGAGACGGCAGCCAGAAAGCCCATGTAGCCCAGGGCAACGTAGAACATGGTAACGCTCCCTTCGTTACACTGCAGTATGATGTATCCAGGCTGGGAGTGCATGTCGGAGTCTGGGAATGGGGGAGAGAGTCCAAGCCAGACAGCGCAGGTGCCCACTTGAAGAATGGAGCAGGAAAAGACAATGGCGTTGGCCAAGCTCTTCCCCAGCCATTTCCTCATCCTGCTTCCTGGCTTGGTGGCCATGAATGCCACCACCACGGTGACCGTTTTGGCCAACACAGAAGACACAGCAATTGAAAAGATGACACTGAAGACAGTTTGTCGGAGGAGGCAGGTCATCTTCTTGGGCTGACCGATGAACAGAGAGGAGGACAAGAAGGAGAGCAGGAGGGAGACCAGGAGCATGTAGGTGAGGTCACGATTGTTGGCTTTGACTACTGCAGTTTCATGGAATTTAATGAAGATTCCTAGAACAAAAGCTGTGACCAGGGATAAGAACAGGGCAAAGAAAGCAAGAATGATCCCCAAAGGCTCTTCATAGGAAAGGAAGGTTATAGCTTTGGGGACACAATGATCTCGGTTCTTGTTTGGGTGTTGATCTTCTGGACACTTTGTGCATTGGTCAGCATCTGTAAAGCACAAAAGTTACTCATGTCATAGTAGTGTTCATAGTAATCTCTGATCTGTAGCGTTCTAAGAGCACAATCCTAACTAGGACTGGCCGGCTTGGTTGCCTGCACTGTAGCCAGTGCAACGTAGAACCGGGGTATGATGCAGCTTGGAGCAAAGGGATTTTTGTCCGTGATTTCCCGGGCGCAAATCCGAGCAGCCTGTGTCACGTGAGTTGGGCTGGGGCCAGGGGTAGGATGTGGCCTGCTCTGCCCTAGCCAGACACACCCGTCTTCCAAGTTGGATTCCCTTCCCAGACCACCTTCCCTTGCCAGAAGTGGCCTGTTTGCCTCCGTTACACCCTCCTGCCCCCCTCTCCCACCCCCTGCGCTGCCCCCCCAGGCTCACACCACCTTGCCTGCTCCAGGGCAGGATCCAAC